>CM062817.1:1252179900-1252750002 GCA_031772625.1 Pinus tabuliformis | reverse complement strand
TGAGGACTTGGTTTCGTGGGCCCTATGGTTGAAAAATTCTCACACTGTAAGTAGATCTTGAAGAAATTCTTTTTTGACCATCTTTGGGAAGCTTATCTCTGTATTTTTTGTAGAGATGGAGGCGATTTAAGCATAAACCTTACCCTAATTTCTTATATGGTGTTTTCTCATGTTGTATTGAAATAAACACTTGAAGTCTTCGACCTCTTGTCTTGATCCAAATTCTCTGAAGATAAAAGTTTCGATAATCTGTGTGTAGTCTTGGATATCTGAAAGAGGAAAAATCTTGCATGCATTATTTATCTGAAGAAGTCTGTGGCCATCACAATTTGAAGGACAAACTCTACGAAAGCCTGTACCTACTCGCTGAAAGCATTAAGGGTTTAATTACATAAATTTAACGTGAGATTTTTCTTTTGATTTGGTTCCAAAATCGCTGACCTCAATTTCAATCTTCTACATCTAATTGCGTAGATCAGATCTATGTTCTGATACTATTGCGTACATAATCTGGTGGATTCTCTATTTGTGTGGTTCAAACTTTCTATTGCATGAATCCTTTGAATGTCTATTTGTTAATTTTAGGTATGTTCTATGCTTAGAGCAATTTATTTCAATTTTCACAGTTAGCTCAATATCTTTTCCAGATTACCAATCACATTAGCATTAAAGTAAACTGCAGATAGAACATAAACATAAATCGCAGAAGACAAGCCAAGACAAGAGGACACAAGATGTGGCGCTAGCCAGGGACAAACCCCAATGTGGGGAAACCCTTAATCAATTCTTCTTATATGTTCTTCAATAATTTAGCAGAGAGAGAGAGAGATAGCATGGTTACAACAGAAGTCAACACTTTGACTTATCTAGATAAGAGCATAGATCATCTCTAAGAAGATGATACATGGGATCAGTTGAAGACATGCTGCTTCAACTGATTCTCCAAGTCGACTCCTTCACCTATCGTTGTGCTGCATTTCGTCATAATACTGCACCTCACCGCGCTGCACCATGCTGCACCCATCATCACTATGCTGCATCTCATCACGCTTCATTAATCATGACTGTACCCATCACTGTATTGCATTATGTGCCATTGCTGCACTATGTTGCTATATTGACCTATGTGTTGGCTGCACCTTGCTTGCTTGTTGTTGCATGCTAGCTGTACCAATACATGCTTGCTGCACTAAGTATCATGCTGCTTTCCTAATATTAGTTTGTTGTCCCTTGCATGCTGCTCTCCTTCGGAGACAGATGCTCTGGCTGTTCCGGCAATTCCTGACAGTTCCGACAGTTCTAGCAGTTCCCGACAGTTCCGGCAATTCCAGCTGTTCCCAGCAGTTCTGGCAATTTCAGCTATTTCGGCTGTTCCAAGCAGTTTCGGCTTCTACCCTTTGCGTCAGCTTTCCGGCTTGTTCCGGCAGTTCTAGCAGTTCCGACAGTTCCGGCAATTCCGGCTATTCCGGCTTTTCCCGGCAGTTCCCAGCAGTTCCCGACAGTTCCGACAATTCTGGCAGTTGCGGCAATTTCGACTATTCCGGCATTTCGGCTATTCCAGCAGTTACGGCTTTTCCCAGCAGTTCTGGCAGTTCCCGGCAATTCCGGTCATTCCTGGTAGTTCTGGGTTTTCTGGCAGCGTTATCCCTTAAGATCTCTCCTCCTACTAAAACCCAAAGACAAGTAGAGAGGAAGAGATCCCAAGTGTGTTAAAATGACTTGAAGGCCACCTCTATTTATACTAAAACGTTGAGCACAAGTGGGGTTTATTTGGTTGCTGGCCGACCTTGATGAATTGTCCCATAACACAAAAAAATTCAAATCTCCATGAATACTTATCGGAATTGGATGATCTTTAGATCAATCCTACACTTCTCGATGAGAGGGATCCAAGAAAAATATCAGCGTCCATTAATAAGATGACCTACATGGAGTTTGGCCCTAGTTGCCAATTTTAACACTATTGCGTAGATCAGCAGCTAGTGTGGACCTCTTAAATTCTATTGCACAAACCTTTAGAAATCTTTGTAAGCCATTACCTGTGATCTAGAGCATTTGACTAGCTCTCATGTCAATCGTGGCAATGCTCAAGCTTATGCATTGGTGGAATGATTAAACAAGATCTTTGACAGTGAAAATCTCAATAATTCAAAAGCTGTGGCAACACAGATCGAAAGTGTGGCAAACCTGAGCTGAATGGGGAGATTTGAAGATATCTTACAGCTATATACAAAAGTAATTCTGAATTTTGAACTGCCTTGAGCCTGGATCTGTCATGATCATTGTATTATGAACCTTATACATGCTAATTGTGAGTTTTGCGGGAGTACATTTTGTTAATTTTCACACTGCTCTATTTTGAGTCAATTACTTTAACCCAATTCAATCTTTTAATTCGCAATCTTTTCAATAGCAATTAATTCTTTCATCAATCAAGAATAACTAAAGATAGAAGAACAATGCAATGACAATAGGAGACAATCAACAACATCAATAAGAGACACAGATTTGGTCAAAGACCAGGGAAAAACCCCACAAGGGGGAAAACCTTTTGAAATTCTTCTTCTATTAGATTGTCATAAAATGTTTAGTAGAGAGTACAATGAGGCAATACAAAACTATCCCGCAAAACCAACCAAATAATATACAAGATATGAGTCCAACAATAATATTGATCAGAGGAACATTCAGGCATGTGGTTAATTGTTCAGATCTGTGGTCAACTGTCACCAAAAACCCTAATTCTTGGCTGCACGGAGAAAGTATTTATGCGTGTGGCTAGAGTGTTTTGGCTGCACGAATGAGCCTATATGCATGCGGCTACAACTGAAAAATTTCTGTGTCAACTTAGCAGCTAGAAACCAAAAACCTTATTCGCATGTGCGAGCTTCAGACCCTGCAATTTCGGACATGTATGAACCAAAATCCACGAACCAAATTCACACCCATGTGAACCAAACCAAAGAAGAGAGAAGAAGAAGATGCTTGATGATGATGTCCAAGTGAGGGTCATTTGACTTGTATTTATAGGCTTCCAAGGGTGTCCAATTTCCTTTTTGGGCCAACTTATCATTTTGTGCACATGTGGGCTTCACTTCAAAAGTACACTTTCCCTTGTCCAAATTAAGTGCTTCAAAAGTCAAAATTGGTCCTCTCAGAGAGAGGAATCTAGTTCCATGATTGGAATTTGTTACTGAGCTGCCAAATCAACTCTCGCTCTCAACTAGTGAGAAATTCCAATTGCACCATGTAATCATCATAAGTATCATGTCATCAAATATCTTTGCTCAACTCTATCTGCTGAATCATTCTCGAATCTAAAGAAGAAGAAACACACGGGAGCTTCAAAGTTCAACTACCAACCTCTCTGGACAATGCGAAAGGTCCTATGGGACTCTCACCTCATGTCTATGATAGTGGGGAAGGTTCTATGGTACACTCTCACCCCATGTCATCTCATCGAGCAATAGGCGAGATACAACTTTCCAAGCAAGGATCACAATCATCCCATGATGCAGTCAATGGGCGAGATACCACTTGCTATTGCCTACCGATCTTCCCAGCAATGACCCTCAAGATTCATGTGGTAGAATACCTGCATCATAATCCGAGCTTGGGTGAGATACCTGACTCACCAAAGGTAAGGATCACACACAACTAAGCTTCCTCAACCTATTAGCCAAACAAGGAGGGACAATCCCAACAAGCACAACTTGTGGGTATGATGTCAATTGGGGTATACTCTGCATAGACCAAGATAGGGGGAGATATCCTATAGTCCAGAGGTCCCTCAACCCCAAGAGCCTTCAATGCTCCATTCCCGCCTTGGGAGCTCAACCTAGGGGGGAAGAGCTATGCTTAGTGTTCTCGATCAGTGAAGCCCCTCATTCGGAGGGGTCACATCTATCAGTCCAAGCTGCTCTCTAAAGACCAAGAACTTCCCTTTTGTTAAAGCCTTGGTGAGAATATCTGCAATTTGCTCATCTATCGATATTTGATGGAGTCTAATGGCTGCTCTCTGTACCATGTCTCGAATATAGTGATATCTGATCTCTATGTGCTTGGACTTGTCATGAAACACATGATTCTCTGCTAGTCAAATCCCACTCTTATTGTCGCAATATATCATTGTAGTGTCTAGGACCTACTCAAACAACTCTTCAAAGAGCTTTCTCATTCATATTGCTTCACAACTAGCCATGCCAACGGCAATACTCTGCGTTGATGGTACTCAATGCTACGGACTTCTGTTTTTGGCTCATCCAAGATATCATGGCAGATCCAAAGCTAAAACAAAATCTAGAAGTACTCTTCCTGTCGACAAGGTTTCTTGCCCAGTAACCATCAGTATATCCATGAAGTCTAATATCTCCGACAGAATATCTCAAAACTATTGAAAAGTGTAACTAGGTATGATCTTCATATTGTCTAATGTAATCATGATTTTATGTATTTGATGAAAAGAGAAAAAAATTATCATTATTATTTTGAAGCATGGGTTTCATGCTCAAGGTCATCTTATTTATAGGTCAAGCACACATTGAGTGCTTCTAGGGCTTTTTCATAATGTCTAGGAGTCAATTGAGTCATTGTAATATGTAGTGACACCTTTGGGCATCTTGTATTATGTAAAAGAAATTTATTTGAGTCACAAAAGACCCTCCAAGACAAGTCAACCTAGCTGCAACAAGTTGGCCTACATGAAAGGACAAGTCGGCCCTATGAAGAACTATTTGACCACCATGTGAAGCCTATAAATAAGAACTCGACCTCACTTTAGGAGCATCAATCAAGTTCGATCAAGGAAGAAGAAGGAGCCTAATATCTAGCGGAGAGAAGGAGAATAAAAAGGATAAGAAGCAAGGAATAAGAGGACTGTTTTAGGGCTATTCTCTCACACATGTGGGCAGTAATTAGGGCATTCTCTCTGCTGTAACAGGACCGAATTACATTCATCATAAGAAGCCAAATTGAAGTGTCAAAAGGATCTATTTAGGAAGCCGAGTATCCAAGAAGAAAAGGGGAGTCTAAGCGAAGGAGAAAGAAAAAGGAACTCTATTTTACCCTACCTAACTCACACATGCAGATTGTAGAAGGGACAAAGAAGTTGCAGACTTACCGAAGAAGCCAGAATTCTGTAGAAAGGCCGAAATCTAAAGCATTGGAGTAAGTTTGAATAACGTTGACTTTGTGGAAGAGAAGTTAATCAAAGAAGAGGTTTGACTTGCCTTGGAGGGGTCTTGGTCTTGGGTCATAGGTCTTGTAATTCAACATATAAACATTTTATAAGAAGAGAAGAATTCTTGTGGGTTTTCCTTTAAAGAGGAGAGGTTTTTGCCCTGGTTAGCTGTCTACATTTTGTGTCCTCTTGTCTCATTGATCTTCATAGTTTGGTCGCTATTTAATGATAAGAACAATAATAATAATCAAGTAAGGAATAAACTAACTACAAAGTACATCAAGTTAAGTAAAAGATCATCACAAGAAAGTATCAAAGAGAAATCACCTAATCTAGCTGCCCCTAGATTTCTCAACAAGGCCTCAGAGCTAAGGTGACTACAACAAGGAAAGGCGGCTTGAAGAAGATCATCCAATAGAAGAAGGATACACAAGGGTTGAGCACAAGGAGATCATCAAGGAGAACTAAGAAGCATCAAGGACATCAAATCATCGAGAGCATCAAGGAGTACCCATCACATCACAAGGACACATCATCACAACCTGTGGTAGAAGAAGACCTCAAAGACCCTACCTCCATTCAAAGAAGGACTCAACACTTGAAGCATTCTTGGGAAGCTCACACATTCCACAATCATCATCCAAAGGAAGCAAGAAGAGCACTTCATCATCAAAGGGATCAAGGCAACAAGGCAATCTCCCTCTCTTGAAAAACAAACATTGTCATCTTTGAAGAAGAAAGACATCATCAAGGAAGTCATCATCATCAAAGAAGACATCAAGCTGAAGATATCATCATCGAGAAGCATCTTCACTTGACAAGTAAGTATTTTATATTTTTAGGTCTCAATCCACCAATCAAATGACTTCATTCTGCAAGGAGAACAATAAATTTGTTGGGACCTCAAACTACCTTGCACAGAAGAAGAGAATTGATTTAATTGTCATAGAGAATGAAGTTATTGAATATATAAAGGGCTCCATCACCAAACCATCTCAATAGCAATCTCAAGAGCTATCAAAGTACATGAAAGGAGAGATAAGGGCACAAAAGATCCTCATAGTGTCAATCAAGGATTCTCTCATCCCTTATGTTGCAAAGCTGAATACAACAAAGGAGATCTATGACAAATTGGTGGGGTTGTTGTCTGTGAGCACTGCAGGAGAAATTATATCTTTGAGAACTGAACCATACAAGATGAAAATGTTAAAGGAAGAAGGGATAGCTTCGTATTTCATGAAGCTATCTGAAATTAGAGACCAACTACAAGAGCTAGGAGAAGTAATGTCCGATCGAGAGATGACCACCATTGTGCTCAATGCACTACCTAATGAATGGGGCAATTTTGTATCAACTATTTATGGGAAGAAGGAAACCACTCCATTCAACGATTTATGGTCATTATGCAAGATTGAAGAATCTAGATTAAAAGCGAAAAATGATGTTGGATCAATTGAACCAACACAAGCATATGCAACATCAACAAGAAAGAAAGGAAAATTTGGGAAATTTGAGCCTCGAAAGAAGTTTCAAAAGAGAATTGATATGTCAAAGATCTAATGCTATGAGTGTAATGAATATGGGCATTTCAAAAGGAATTGTCCTAAACTCAAGAAGGACAACAAGAAGAGAGGAAAGAAATGAAGCCCATGTCATTGAAGAAGTAGAAGAACCTGAAAAGAAGAAATCGAAGGAAGAAGTAAAAGATCTTTATTATGACTGAGATAACCTCCTTCACTTAGTTCATTTCAACATACAAAAGTTAGCAAGTCATGATAGAAAGCATCACAAATATGAGAGGATGCATTATAACAGAGATAGAGATGACATCATCATAGAAGCATGGAAGGATAACTAAAGTAGAAGCCTACATGATTGAAGCAGTCATCATGATAAAAGGGAAGTAGCTCATGGCATCTTCATTGGAAGCATATAAGGATAACTGAAGTAGTAGTCTATATGGTTGGAGAAAGTCATCTAGCAAGATGGAAGATAAAGAGATCATCATACATCATCATCATTACGAAGCATTTGCAGAATGAGGATCATCAAGGTCCTCCATTGGAATCTTCATTAGAAGGTTCACCTCTACTTAGAAGAAGCGTCTCACAAAAAGTCTACATTCCACCTTGTGTGGGATCCACTAGTTAGAAGGATGAAGGTATGGTGACAAAGAAGTGCTTCATGTCAAGTTGAAGTACTTTCACCTTCAAGCAAGGAAAGGAAGCTACCGAAGGAAGTCTGGATGACCACATGAAGGAAGAGGTATGTATATACTTGATATTAGATAGATAATGTCATGTCATCATATTGTTGCGGATTGAATGGATAGAATGCTTCGTCGAATAAGCATGATGAAAGAAAAGGGAACTCATTCCATTAGAGTGATGCATGAAGGCATGTATTCAATGTGCCTAGAACTCTTCTACATATCAACAAAATGAAATTGACATAATAGGACGTAATGAAGAATATGAGGTGGTTGGCAACTATGGTTCTCATAATGAAGGAATTGTGTATAGATGATCCTTAGGAAGCAATATGCAAAGAAAGGTGAAAGAAGAGTTCGTGAGAAGATGCACCTACTATCAAGTAAGATAGGATAAGTGATCAACATCTGATAACTAGAAGGATTAGCTATGACATATCCATGGAGCAAGATATGAAAACCCTGATATGTTGGAAAAGGAAAACCTTGGTAATGTATGTCTTGGAGATGGATTCGTGCATATGCAGGATGTTGATATTGCAAGAAGTTGATGTCATGACGAAAGACCATCATAAAGAGGTAACTTTGATTTATTGTTCATTTTGATTTTTTGAAAACATCTAGTTGGGTTGAAACAGGGCTACCGAAAGAAGATTGTAGAAGTCACCTACAACTAGTATTCATGAGATTGGATGGAAGGTTCTGAAAGAAACATGACTTGGAAAAGGTAGCTGTATGAAGATAGCCAGATGATGACTAGAAGATCACTTTCTGATAAAGAGAAGGATGATGTGACTATTGGTTCAACATGAGGTTTCGTTGAAGGGAAGTGATGAAGAAGATGGCCAGTACCCTATGTAGAAGAGGGTTCCATGATGAATAAGTAAGTTCATGACATGATGCGGAAAGAAGAAACCCTGCAGGTAGTTGATAGTACCATGATCTCCACCAAAGAGAGTTGTTGTTGGTAACAAGTCCCTTGTTAAGAGGGAGCTTGGGTATATTCCTTTTATAGGAATGAGTAGATCCTCAGTTGATAATACCATGATCTCCACCAAAGAGAGTTGCTGTTGGTAACAAGTCCCTTGTTAAGAGGGAGCTTGGGTATATTCCTTTTATAGGAATGATTAGATCCTCCCTGGTTGAGAGGGAGAGATACACACATCATTCTTGTCTTCATTTTGAAGAAAGAATGGAGGATTGGGTAAGCGTCTAAGATTGATTTCGATACTCTTTGAGGATGAGGTAGGGCATCCAATAGGTAAGAGTAGTCAAAGAGCAAATTCCACGAGGATTTGTTAATCTAAGATGGGAATGGTCCTAGAAGGACATACCTTGTGAACATCTGGATGGGGTATGTGTCTTGAGAGACAATGATGAAGGTGTATATAAATCATTGTCTCCCTAGCATTGTGCTCTATTCTTGTGGAGAGATAGAGGTATTAGTCAAGGCCTTGCTATATGACAACGCTGGTTGATATGATAAGATGCACTGATATAAGTTGAATAGATAGCTTATGAGATGGCTTACCAATCCAACTCTTCTTATGAGAATTCTTGAGTATGAGAATGTCCAAGTACCTTATATGGATTATGAATACCTCCCTAGTTAAGAGGGAGAGTTGAAAAGTGTAACCAGGTTCGGTCTTCATAATGTCTAATGTAATCATGATTTTATGTATTTGTTGAAAAGAGAAAAACAAATTATTATTATTATTTTGAAGCATGGGTTTCATGCTCAAGGTCATTTTATTTATAGGTTAAGCACCCATTTAGTGCTTCTAGGGCTTTGTCATAATATCTAGGAGTCAATTGAGTCATTGTCATATGTAAGACGCCTTTGGGCATCTTGTATTATGTAAAAGAAATTTATTTGTGATAAAAGACCCTCCAAGACAAGCCAACCTAGCTGTAGCAAGTTGGCCTACATGAAAGGACAAGTCAGCCTTATGAAGAACTATTCGACCACCACATGAAGCCTGTAAACAAGAACTTGGCCTCACTTTAGGAGCATCAATCAAGTTCGATCAAGGAAGAAGGAGCCTAATACCTAGTGATGAGAAGGAGATAAAAAGGAGAAGAAACAAGGAATAAAAGGATTGTTTTTGGGCTAATCTCTCACACGTGCAGGTCGTAAAAAGGGCATCCTCTCTGCTGTGACAAGACCGAATCACATTCATCATAAGAAGTCAAATTAAAGGCCAAAACGATCTCTTTAGGAAGCCAAGTATCCAAGAAGAAAAGGGTAGTCTAAGCGAAGGAGAAAAAAAAGGAATTCTATTCTGCCCTACCTAACTCACACGTGTGAAAATCACAGATTACAGAAGGGCCGAAAAAGTTGCAGACTGATTGAAGAAGCCGAAATTCTGTAGAAGGCCAAAATCTGAAGCATTGGAGCAAGTTTGACTAGTGCTGATTTTGTGGAAGAGAAGCCAATCAAAGAAGAGGTTTGACTTGTCTTGGAGGGGTCTTGGTCTTAGGTCATAGGTCTTGGAATTTGACATCTAAAAATTCTATAAGAAGAGAAGATTTTTTGTGGGTTTTCCTCTCAAGAGGAGAGGTTTTGACCCTGGCTAGCAGCCTACATTTTGTGTCCTCTTGTCTCATTGATCTTCATAGTTTTGTAGCTGTTTAATCATAAGAACACTAATAATAATCAAGTAAAGAATAAGCTAACTACAAAGTACATCAAGTTAAGTAAAATATCATCACAAGCAGTTATCAAAGCAAGAGAAATCACCTAATCTAGCTGCCCCTAGATTTCTCAACAAAACTAAGGGTGATCGTCCCATGCAAATATCTCAAAAATGTCTTTTGGAGAAATCCAATGTGGATGGAGAGGATCGATCATGAATTGACTCAACGTTTTCACAGCATAGCATATGTCTAGATGAGTGTTCACTAAGAACATCAAAACCCCAATCAACTGTCTATACTCGGATGGATTTGCTAAATCGGGTCCTGCAACTTCTCCACCTAGCTTCTTGAAATTCATTTCCATCGGTGTGGCTAAGGACTTGCATTCTATCATTCCAAATCTTTCCAACAACTTCACGCCATATTTTCCTTGTGAAAGGAAAATCTCACTAGTGCTTTGCCACACCTCAGGGCCTAGGAAGTAGTGCATTATTCCAAGGTCCTTCATCTCGAATTTAGAGGCTAGCTCCCTCTTACACTCGATCATCAAGGGCTCACTACTTGTCAGAAATAGATCGTCAACATATAAAACTAAAATCAGTCGCATACCTTGGACCAATTTGAATTAGAGGTTGGGGTCGACGCTACTTCTTGTGAATCCCAGCTTCATTAGGTAACTATCTATGCAGGCTTACCATGCTTTGGGGGCTTGCTTCAAACCATACAATGCCTTCTTCAACTTGCAAACATGTGTCTTTCGATCCTCTACTTCAAATCCTATGGCTGCTCAACATACACTTCTTTTAACATGCCATGGAGGAATGTTGTCTTTATGTTCATCTGTTGAGGCTTCCATCCTTTACTTGCGGCAAGGGAAACTATTGAACAAATGGTGGTGTATTGGGCCATGGGAGCAAATATATCATCATAATCTTCTCCCTCTTTCTCGGAAAATCCTCTTGCCATGAACCTTGCTTTATATTTTTCAATATTTCTATCGATTCCATGTTTGATCTTGAATAGCCATTTTGAAGACACGACAAATTTCCCCTTTGATCTCGACACAACATCCCATACAACATTCTTTATAATTGATTCGTACTCTTCGGCCATAACATCCTTCTAGACTTGTTCTTTCACGACTTCTTCAAAGGTGGGAGGTTCAGCTTGAATCATATTACTCATTGCTACAACATATCCTTGGTACTTGCACGGTTTCTTACTTTCTCTAAAAGTCCTTCTGGCGGGAATGAGTTTCTCAACATCCTGTAATGTGTCACGAAGCCAAAGTGGCCTCTTCTTGGCAGGGGGATCACATGGAGGAGGATCCAAAGGGCCCATGTGCTCCATGGTATCATCAACAATGTCTCTTTTGGATTCAGGCACAAAGGACCTTCTAGAATATCCATATCATCACTGTCCTTTGGAGGAGGAGGTAGAGGAAGGTCCCTTGCTGTCCCAAGGGCAGTATCTTCATCGAATGTCACATCCCTGCTAATTTCAACCTTCCTTTGACCAAGAATATATATTCTAAATGCTTTGGAATCGTCACAATATTCAACAAACGTACCTTTCTTCTTTCTTTTGTCTTTCGACACATGGAAATATACGGGCCAATCAAATATATGGAGGTGACCAATGTTGGGCTTGATACTTGTGAATACTTCTTCGAGAGTCTTGTTGTCCAATGCTTGATGAGGCACCTTGTTTTGAATGTATACTGCTGTATTTGTTGCTTCTCCCCAAAGGAACTTTGACAACTTTTGATCATGGAGCATGGCTTGGGCAGCTTCTATAATAGACCTGTTCTTTCTCTCAGCCACTCCATTTTGTTCAGGATTATAGGGCACAATTGTCTCTTTCTTGATGCCTTCCTTCTTGCAAAAATCTATGAATTCATTTGAAATGTACTCTCCACCGTTGTTAAACCTGAAGATCTTAATTTTATTCCCTGTTTGATTTTCGACCAAAGCCTTGAAGTCTTTGAACAAATCAAAGGCCTCATCCTTATGCTTCAAGTAATATATCCAAGTCTTCCTTGAGAAATCATCAATGAAGGTAATGTAGTAGAGATGGCCACCAAGAGAATGTACAGGCATCAAACCACATATGTCAGAATGAATGAGATGGAGGATGTCTTTCGACTTGTTCTTGCTAGAGGGGAATGGTCTTCTTGTCTTGTTTCCACTGGCACATCCAGGACATACTCTGTCGTGTTGGGCTTGAACATTTGGAATTCCAAAGACCAATTTCTTCAATTTCGGAAGGGCATCACAGTGCAGATGGGCCAATCTTCGGTGCCATAGCTCGCTTTGATGATTAGTATCATGGACCAATTCTAAAAGAGGTATTCCATTGACTCTATAGGTCCTTCAAATCTTGATCCAAATGTGAAGGCATCTCTCATAGGGTATCTCATTAGCCAAGTAAGTACTTTTTGCTTGATGAAGGCAACCCTGATTTCTTTGTCTTCCAAAGCGGATATAGAAACTAGATTCTTCTTCAACCCCGACACATGCATCACATCATGGAGCAATACAGATTCCCTAGAGTCCAAATGAAATTTAACAAACCTAAAGCCTTTAACGAGATGAGTTGTCTCCAAGGGTAATCACGTTAGGTCCCTATAATACTAGTGATCCCCCCATTAATATTGTAGTTGTATCCCTTATTAATATTGTTGTGCCCCTATTTGTTGTAGATCTAACTCGGAAATATTAATGATTTAATATGAAAATATAAGACAATGCAAATAAACCCAGAAATAATATGAAATGATTCTTTATTGATCAAATCCTTAAGGTAGGGCAACACCATACATTCACTCCTTAAGGAAGGAGAACACTCCACAAGCCATATGCCTGTTCATACAATATTCCTTGACAATTCCTTGACATCTCTCCATGTGGAGTCTCTAGCCTCTATATAGGCCTCATACATACAATACCATGGATCATTACCATGGTTCCCTCATACCATCGAACTAATACCATGGGCCCATTACATTATTACTAACTACTTGTGGTCCCTTACATGATATGGGTTAACCACCTTATTTATTACTATGGCCCATCCATTATTACATTATTACCTTGGGTACCTCCCTTTGTACCCCATATTATCCCCCCTAGGTATATAACATTCCACCCCCCTTAGCATGTTTCGTCCCCGAAACATGGGAAGAACATAAATAATAAGATCTACTCAAAAGAGTAGTCCACTGGTACCATGCACGTGCATCTAGCCATCCAAGAGAAAGATGAACCCTCGATCTCGCTGGTGCCGCGCTTGCTTGAGATGGAAGCTGACCATGGTAGCTCTTATGTGTTGATGTGTAGTAGGTGGATCTTTGCTCTTCTCTATCTGTCTGGTGGGGGTTGTGGTCCTTGTGGCTAATTGGTTGCCATCTTGTTGGCTGTTGTCTTTCCGGGTGATGTAGGTGATGATATGTTGAAGTTTTAACCCACGGTGTCTTTTTCTTTAATTCACCCCTTACTGGAGCTTGACTGTGATGTTGTGGTGCCTGCTGTGGTGTCTTATCTTCCAATATTACTTCCACCACTGAGCCCTCATCTGATGTATCAACACCTGTAACCTTTTCTGCTTCAGCCTCTGTTTGTGTTTGATTGTCGACCATCAACTGCTCATCATCTGATATGTCAGTCCTTGGAACATCTTCTGCGTCAACTTCTGTGGACTTTACCTGTTTATTGATGGAAATATTCTGTAACGTAATTTTCTTCTTTTTATACTAGAGCTTTAGGAATTTCTTCTGCACATTAATATTTATAGTACCCACAGATTCCATCCAAGAATATCCTAAAACAACATCCATATTATCCATCTTTGAAGTATAAAAATCACCATGCAACACATACTTATCCATAGAAATCTTCAAATCCTTATACACTTGAACATCCTCATCATCCACCTGTGTGTTTTCAATGTGTTTTGCAAGAACTTGCAATTTTTTTGCCAAATTAACATTGATGAATTATGCTTGCAACTAGGATTTATAGAAACAATGATCTTCTCTTTCTGAATCAATCCATGAATCTGCAATAAAGAGATACCAGCAGAAAATAACCCTTTAGGTTCCTTGGTTTCCTTCTTTTTTGTAAAAATAAAATCTTTGCTCGGCTGTGTGTCTGTCTGTGTGAGCTTATCCACAAGATTAGTTTTACGGTTAAAGTGGTCCATAATAGCTTTTGTGAATATATCCCAAGTCAAGGGTCTTCGATAGCAATGTTGATGCCTTTGCCACCATTGCCATCTTTCATTGTCCAAGTACATTTTTCCCATTCTCAGCTGAGTCTCATCATCCATGATGTAATTCAAACTAAAACATTTCTCCATTTGTGCTAGCCATTTGGCTGGATGAGAGCCATAAAATTTATACAAGTCCCTCAAACTCTGAGGTAAGCCCGCCATCACAAAAAAAAATTGGCGAAAATTTGAAATAGTCATAGTTTAGTCAATATTGATCAGAATCCCTATTATGACCTGTTTTCAGAAATGGAACAATCATTCTGCATCTGCCTATGTGATAGAAATCTTGATCCAAGCACTAAAATTTCAGATCTGCTATGCAACTCTCCCGCCATAACCAAAATTTCTGCAAAAAAGCGCTGATTTTAAATCAGCGATATCTCCCTCATCCGGACTCCGATTCAACTGATTTTTTTTTGAAATGGGGTATTTTTTCACAAAGAATCCAGATCTGCAATTAGATTTTGCATATCTTGCCCCAGGACGTCCAGATCGGCGCCGCAAACTCACTGCCCTGAAAATTTTTCTGCAACCCCACTGATTTTTAGATCAGCGATATCTCCTTCATCCGGACTCCTATTCAACCGATTTTTTTTTTGAAATCGACTATTTTTCACAAATAATCTAGATCTGCAATTAGATTTAGGAGATCTTGCACCAAAACATACAGATCTGATATGTAAACTTGCCGCCCCTGAAATCCTACAAAAATAAAAAAAAATAAAAATTTCTCCACTTTTGCCCAAGAAAGTGCTCTGATACCACTTGTTGTAGATCTAACCCGGAAATATTATAGATCTGATATGAAAATATAAGACAATGCAAATAAACCTAGAAATAATATGAAATGTTCTTTATTGATCAAACCCTTAAGGTAGGGCAACACCATACATTCACTCCTTAAGGAAGGAGAACACTCCACAAGCCATATGCCTGTTCATACTATATTCCTTGACAATTCCTTTACATCTCTCCATGTGGAGTCTCTAGCCTCTATATAGGCCTCATACATACAATACCATGGATCATTACTATGGTTCCCTCATACCATCGAACTAATACCATGGGCCCATTACATTATTACTGACTACTTGTGGTCCCTTACATGATATGAGTTAACCACCTTATTTATTACTATGGCTCATCCCATTATTACATTATTACCTTGGGTACCTCCCTTTGTACCCCATATTATCCCCCTAGGTATATAACACTATTGCCCCCATATTGTTATTACTGTGCCCCATAGAATCCCTGTATTGTTATTTTTGTGCCTTTATATTATTATTGTTAGGTCGGCTTGGTTATATTGTGACCCCATAGACTCCTATATATAGAAAGGAGGTTTTGTCATTTGTATCATCCAAGAATTGTTCATTTATGTAATGTAAAGGAGGTTGCCCCCTCGAAGAGGCTGAATTCTAAGGCGTTGATCTATTTTTTCTATGTTTTTGTGAGCTGGTTTCATAACATTTGATATCAGAGTTTTGGATTCTAGGGTTTCACTGCTCCAAACAGGTCATCGTGGCATTTGTGCTATAACTTTTTTTTGCGACATTTCAGATGCTAAAAAAAAAACCCATTTGGGTTGAAATCGTTCTGAACCTCGGGTCCGAATTTCAGAGCTTTTCGTGCTATATTTGTGGAGATATGATCTGAGGAAGTTGGCCTTTTTGCAGACTCCCGAATTACATTCCAAACAGGTGACCTGGGGAAAATCCTCATAACTTTTGTTTTGAGCATCAGATTAAAATTTCGTAAGAAGTTACAAAAAGAGGATGGACTGTAGTTTCCTGTGTATATTTTTTAGATCCGAAGGTCAAAATAGTGACACGTGGCACTTCATACAAGTTCGCTCTTCTGAAAAGGTATATAATCAGGTCATCTTGGGAGATTGTGCATAACTCTTTCTTGGAGAATCTAAATTTGATCAGACTAGTGGCATTGGAAAGAGGACGCAGAGGGCTACTGCAGGTCGCAATTTCAGAACTGGATGATCCGAAATTACAGAGATACATCAAATTCAATATCGAGCTCCTACAAAGTGAAAAAATGTGTGTAGTTTTTTTAATTTTTGCATAAGCTTGGTTTGAAAAATTAGTTTGAAGGAATTCAAAGGGCATAATAAAACATTATTATCGGTAATTGATGCCCCGAGGAAAGAAAATGCAAACACCTAATAAGCAACCTGAAAGCTCTAGCATGACTCATGAAGAAGAGGAAGAAATGCAACATGATATATCAAAATTACGAGACCAAGTGCAACAAATGTCACTCTCACAAAAAGTAACAGAATCTAAGATGGATGGTTTAAAGAAAGATGTAGAAGCTAAAATGTATGGCGTGGAAGTTAAGATGAATGACGTGAAAGCTAAGATGGATGATTTGAAGATAGATTTGAAATCAGGTTTGAAGACAAGCATGGAAGATTTGAAGACAGATTTGACAAAGTTTCTACAAGAAATGCTTACTAATGGTGAAAGGGTAGTAAAGGAAACTCGTAATGAGAACAAAATAAATGTTAATTATGATTTCATAGACTCTAACGTTGGATCGAAGAACCATCATATTCCAAAAATCGATATGAGGAAGTTTGATGGCAAGAATCCCGCAACATGGATACTACAAATGGAGCAATTTTTTGATCTCCATAATGTGCAAAACACACAAAAGGTACGTATTGCAACTTTATATTTGGAACCAAGTCAGTTTGTATGGTATCGATGGGTTTGCTCTCGTAAACAAATTGTCACTTGGACAATTTTTACAGAAGAAATGACAACACATTATGAAGATACAAAAAGCAACACCTTTTTTAGCCAATTGATAAGTCTCTTAAACAAAAGGGTTCAATGATGGAGCACATTGAGGACTTCCAAAAATTGAACATAAAGGTAAAATATATTCCGGAGGAGCGTAGGATTGATGTGTTCATAGGGACTTTAAAGGATAATACCCAACAAGAGGTTCACTTTTGGGAACCTGATTCATTGGAGAAGGCATTCAGGTTAGCAAGAAAAATGGAAAGCAAAATTATGGCAACCAGGAAGCCTACCACTCACAACTATAAAGATGGAAGTGTTGTTGCCCCTAACCTTCCACAACCTATAAGGTTGACACCACAACAATTGGAAGAAAAAAGAGCAAAAGGGCTTTGTTACAGTTGTGATAACAAATACACTAAAGGTCATAAGTGTGCTGAGAAGAAATTATTCTACATAGATTGTGAAGAGGAGGAAGAAAAGGAACAAGAAATGTCAAAAGAAGAGGATATACTCCAGGAACAAACCCTAGATAAAGAAGTAATGAATTCGACCATATCTTGTAATGCATTGGCTGGAATTACCACTCAAACTATCAAGATAGAAGGACATATCAAGAAGAAAAAGGTAATAGTGTTGATTGATTCAGGAAGTACCCACAATTT
Organism: Pinus tabuliformis; assembly: GCA_031772625.1. Taxonomy (NCBI): domain Eukaryota; kingdom Viridiplantae; phylum Streptophyta; class Pinopsida; order Pinales; family Pinaceae; genus Pinus; species Pinus tabuliformis. The sequence goes on along the minus strand of CM062817.1, from coordinate 1,252,732,281 downwards.
TATTCATTGTAAGATAGCAAAAGAATTGAATTGCTTCCTATATCCAGCACCAGAGTGTCAAGTGATGGTTGCAAGTGGAGGAACCATAAATTGTTGTGGAAAGTGCCATAATATCAAGCTATCCATGGGAGAATATGTATTGAATAGCCCAATGCTTTCCATTCCAATGGGAGGTGCTGATGTTGTACTAGGAGTCCAATGGCTACAATCCTTGGGTACAATAGCTTTTAATTTTCAAGAACTTTTCATGAAATTTTCTGTGGAAGGAAAGGAAGTTGAATTAAGGGGTATTGTAGGGAAACCGAGAAAGATAATTAGCTCTAATGGTATGAAAAAGTTTCTAAAAAAGGAACAACGAGGTGTAATTGCACAATTATATTCGCTAGATGTTTCCACATCGAAATCATCTATTTCTCCAGATCTCCAAAAGGTCTTGGACAATCATTCCAAGGTATTTGAGACTCCCAAAGGACTCCCACCTATTCGTGATCATGATCATGCTCTTCATTTGATTCTAGGAAGTGTTCCTCCAAACATCAGGCCGTATAGATATCCCTATGCCCAAAAGAGTGAAATTGAACGTATGGTTGCAGAAATGTTAGAGGCTGGTATAATTCAACCTAGTCAAAGTTTTTTCTCTGCTCTAGTAGTATTGGTGCACAAGAAAGATGGATCATGGCGCATGTGTCCGGATTATAGGGAGCTCAACAAGCTCACTATTAATGATGAGTTTCCCATTCCTGTCATTGATGAATTATTGGATGAATTGCATGGATCAATTTACTTCACCAATTTGGATCTTCGTTCAGGATATCATCAAATCAGAATGAAGACTGAAAACATTCCGAAAACAACATTTAGAACTCATGAGGGTCATTATGAATTTTTGGTCAGGCCTTTTGGCCTTACCAATGCACCTTCTACATTTCAAGGTTTGATGAATTCCATTTTCAAACCCTTTCTTAGAAAATTTGTGTTAGTATTTTTTGATGATATATTAATCTACATCAAGTCTTGGAAGGATCATGTTGAACATGTTGACAGGGTGCTACAACTATTGGAGGAGAAACAATTATATGCAAAAAGATCCAAATGTTTTTTTGGAGTACAAGAGGTGGAATATCTGGGTCATATTGTATCTCATAAAGGAGTTAAGGTAGACCCTAGCAAAATTAAAGCCATTAAGGAATGGAAAATCCCCACATCCATAAAGCATCTGCGAGGATTTCTCGGGTTGACAGGGTATTATCGCAAGTTTGTTAAGAATTATGGGAGAATAGCAGCACCTCTAACAACATTATTGAAGAAAGATGCATTTTCATGGACTCCAGAAGCAACAAAGGCCTTTGAATATCTTAAAGAGGCAATGTGCCAAACATCGGTCTTAACTACACCGGACTTCACAAAAACCATTACTGTGGAATGTGATGCTTCAGGAAATGGAATTGGTGCTGTTTTAATGCAAGATGAAATACCCATTGCTTTTGAAAGTCATCAAATCAAGGGAAAGTATTTACACAAAGCTATTTATGAGAAGGAAATGTTGGCAATACTACATGCACTTAAGAAATGGCGACCCTACCTAATGGGAAGACACTTCAAGGTAAAAATGGATCATGATAGCCTTAAATACTTTTTAGAACAAAGATTATCCTCTTAAGAGCAACAAAAATGGGTCACAAAGATGTTGGGTTATGACTTTGAAATCATCTACAAAAAAGGGAAGCAAAATGTTGTGGTAGATGCACTATCAAGAAATGATGAGGATGTGGAAGCATTGTTGTGCGCCATTTCTATTATCCAACTAGATTGGATAAGCGAAGCAAGGAAAGAATGGAAGAATGACGAAGAAGTGTGGGCACTTATTCAAAAGTTACAACAAGATTCCAGTACATCTGATACATTTAGCTGGAAAAACGATTCGTTATGGTACAAAGATCGCTTATACCTCTGTAAGAATTCCCAACTCAAACAAAAGATTCTTATGGAATTGCACACTTCTACCTTAGGAGGGCACTCAGGGTTTTTAAAAAATTACCACAGGGTTAAAAGGATTTTTTTTGGGATGGCCTTAAATCGGATATTCAAAAGTTTGTGGCGAAATGTTTGGTTTGCCAACAAAATAAAGTTGAAACAATTAAGATCCCAGGTCTATTACAACCTTTATCCATTCCAAGCCAACGTTGGGAGGAGGTTCCAATGGATTTTATCACAGGTTTACCCAAGTCTGAGGGAAAGAGTGTCATCATGGTGGTAGTTGACAGACTTACCAAGTATGCACACTTTTGTGCATTATCACATCCATTTAAAGCCAGTACAGTTTCTACTGCATTTATGGAAACAATTCAAAAGCTACATGGAAACCCAAAGATTATTGTAAGCGACAAAGATCCCATTTTCACTAGAAATTTTTGGACAGAATTATTTTCTTGTCTTGGTACTCAGTTAGCTCATAGCTCATCTTATCATCCTCAATCTGATGGGCAAACTGAGATAGTAAACAAATGTTTGGAAGGATATCTTCGTTGCTTTGTATCTGATAAACAGACACAATGGGTCAAATGGTTGCCTCTGGCTGAATGGTGGTATAACACTTCCTTCCATACTGCAACAAAAATGACTCCGTTTATGGCACTTTATGGGTATCAACCACCATCCATCACATCATATTTAAGAGAAAAGTCTAAGGTTCAGGCAGTGGAACATCACATCGAACATCAACAACAAGTCCTCCAACTCTTAAAGGATAAGCTCGTGTTGGCACAGAATAGAATGAAACAACAGGCAGATCAACATCGTAGTAAAAGAAGTTTTAATGTAGGTGACTGGGTATTCCTACGACGACAACCACATAAAAAATTGTCCCTCAAGCAAGCTAAGAAGGATAATAAATTATTACCAAAGTATTATGGTCCGTACAAGGTGTTACAAAAGATTGGTACTATGGCATACAAATTGGAGCTTCCTGCAGCTTCTCGAGTGCACCCAGTTTTCCATGTTTCATGTTTAAAGAAGGTTATAGGCGACAAGCTCTTAGTTCAAACAATATTGCCAGAACTTGACAAGGAAGGAAAAATTATATTGGAACCGGGAGCAGTCACAGAAACAAGAACTCGACAGCTACGAAATCGATCAATTTCGGAGTATCTCATCAAGTGGAAGAACTTATCCGCTGAAGATTCCACATGGGAGGATGAGAATTTTATACAGAAGCATCCAGAACTACTCAAGCGTTGAGGGCAACACTTTTTTGAAGGAGAGGGGCATGTTAGGTCCCTATAATACTAGTGATTCCCCCATTACTATTGTAGTTGTATCCCTTATTAATATTGTTGTGTCTCCATTGTCCCCATATTGTTATTACTGTGCCCCATAAAATCCCTCTATTGTTATTTTTGTGCCTTTATATTATTATTGTTAGGTCGGCTTGGTTATATTGTGACCCCATAGACTCCTATATATAGAAAGGAGGTTTTGTCATTTGTATCATCCAAGAATTGTTCATTTATGTAATGTAAAGGAGGTTGCCCCCTCGAAGAGGCTGAATTCTAAGGCATTGATCTATCTTTTCTATGTTTTTGTGAGTTGGTTTCATAACAATAATCTTCAAACTTAACTCTCTCTCCACCAAATTGGAGAGGAATTCCTTATATCGAGAGAAACGATGAGAGGCCCCACTATCAACCAACCAACTATCCCAAGTATCAAAATGAGAGGTGTTGGAAAATCAAAGTAATTATATTAGGGTTTGATTCTCCTTTCTTAATAATTACTTGTGAGTGTGTTGGCTTCTTTTACTTCTTTATTATCTTATCTTTCATCAAGCAATTACCATATTATGTGTGTATGAAGATCGCAAAACAAGAGACACAAGATATAGGCACATGCTAGGGCAAAACCCCCCTCAAAGGGAAAACCCAATCAAGATAATTCTTCCTTTCAATAACATTCTTTGAGACTCTTCACCCTAGACCAAGACCAGACCAGAATTTCCCTCCACACCAAGTTAGCGTCCTAGAATTGCGACCTCTTTCCAGCAACTTCAACTAGGCAGCTTCTGGAAATAGTGAAACTTGGAAGACTTAATTCTCCCAATCCAGGACCTGAAACAGAGAGAGACATCAAAATTGTGATTTTTCCTTTCTCCTTAGACTTACCCAAATTCATTCACTTTGGCGTCCCGACAACAAGCTTCACACTCTTTCCTAGCTACAAGAGAACTTCACAATTTTTCCAGTGACAAGAGATTTCGAACTTGTGTGAGAGAATGATGCTTCAATTGAATTCAATGAGCTTGCTTTTATAGGCTTCTTGTGGGGTCGAATAGGTTCCTTAGGCCGACTTGATCTTCTCTTAGGCTGACATGGTGTGGAGGTTACATAATTCATATTTGACTCAATACTTAACCTTTTTACGTGATTCAAAAGCCCAAGAAGGGTCTCTTTAAATGTACAATGACTGTATCGACTCAAAATAAATCCTAGAAGTCATCAATGGGGACTTTGACCAAAAACATGTTGACCCAAGCATGAAACCCATGCTTTAATAAGTCATAATAATAATAATAAAATTTCTTTTCTTTATTCTTTTGACAAGTACATTACATAATGACTCAAGTACATTATTGAAGACCGAACATAGTTACATTTTCCAACACTCCCTCTTAACTACGAAGGTATTCATAATGTACAAATACAATGGAAGATATCAAACTATATGAACCATGAAGAACTTTAGGCACTGCAATGCCATGGACTAGATTCCTGACCAGGAAAATCTATCCAAACAGTCACTCAATAGTTTAGGCACCACAATGCCATGGACTAGATTCTTGACCAGGGCAATCTATCCAGGTGGGACTAATATGGACTCAAGCTTTCAACCCCTTTAGGTACCCTTAGGCTTACTTGCTAACCATCAACCCAAAAATCTAGGTGTGTATCCAAAATAGAGCTCAATAACCAACACCACCTTTCCAACTTCGGGACCCAGACATCAACACAAAGTGCCAGCCAGATGTCTGCCCAAGCAATGCTTCACTCACAAAGCCTCAACACCCCTTGATCCATAGATCAAGAATGACCAATCTCTCCCAATCAAACTGATTGGTAACCAACATGCTATCAAAACCTTCGAGAGATTCACCTGTACAAACACAACCTGTTAATTTTAGGTATGTTCTATGCTTAGAGCAATTTATTTCAATTTTCACAATTTGTTCAATATCTTTTCCAGATTAGCAATCACATCAACATAATAGTAAATTGCAGATAGAACATAAACATAAACCGCAGAAGACAAGCCAAGACAAGAGGACACAAGATGTGGCGCTAGCCAGGGACAAACGCTAATGTTGGGAAACCCTTGATCAATTCTTCTTATATGTTCTTCAATAGTTCAACAGAGAGAGAGAGATAGTACATATACAACAGAAGTCAACGCTTTGACTTATCTAAATAAGAGCATAGATCATCTCTAAGTAGATGATACATGAGCTCGCTAAACTCAACTGAAGACATGCTGCTTCCACTGATTCTCCCAAGTGACTCCATCAGCATGCTGCACCTATCATTGTGCTGCTCCTCATCATCATGTTGCACCTCATTGTGTTGCATCATGCTGTACCCATCATCACTGTGCTACATCTCATCATGCTTCACTAATCATGACTGTAGCCATCATTGTATTGCTGTACTATGCTCATTGCTGAGCTATGCTATGCATTGCTGCTCCATGTACTTGCTGCACCAAGTACCATTGCTGCCCCAAGTACCATTGCTGCACCATGTACTTGCTGTCCCATGTATCCACCATGAACCATTGCTGCACCATGTACTTGCTGTCCCATGTATCCACCATGAACCATTGCTGCACCATGTACTTGCTGTCCCATGTATCCACCATGAACCATTGCTGCACCATACTATGTCCAGCAACACTGAGCTACAGAGTCTACACCAACATGCCCAAATAGTCTACAATTAGGCCATGCTGTCACCTACAGCAATGTGGTATTATGACAGCTGTTAAAGTGACTGCAACTAGGTCTCTTTGAGCAGTGAATAAGAGTCTTCACAAGACTGCTAATGGACCTCTCTTAACAGCGGATTAGGGCTGCCTTCTATATAGAGCTTATATTCCACTGCTGATCAACCCTCCCTTTGCTGCGGATATGGCTTCTCCATAACTGTGAATAAGGGCATTCATGACAGCAAATAGAGTTCCCTTTTGTCTGCGGATTTAGAGCCTTATTCATCAGCGGATAAGGGCTCTCCTTAAGTGCATATTAGACATACACTGACTGCGAGATGGAGCCCTTCTTTGTCTGCGTTTAGGGCTTGTATTTGGCCTCCTCCTTGACTGCGTCTAGGGCATATTAGAACACCAGCTTGTGGCACTTGTTTGGACTGCGGCTAGGGCTTGTAGAGGCCTCCTCTAAACAGCGTATAGGGATCCTCCTCTTGCTGTGTAACATCCCTCATTAACTGCGGCCTAGGGCACCTTTAGATGCTGCGGCTAGTATCTTCTTGTAGCTGTATAACCCTCCTTGACTGCGGCTAGGGACAGTGTATGAGTCTTCCTTAGATAGCCTATAGAAGGCTTCTCCTAGCGGCGTAGATAAACCCTCCTTCCAGCACTTGGTCACCTGAAGTTGACCTCCAACGTCCCTTCAAACCCTCGCTGGCCTGTCTTCTTTACTACGGCTAGGGTAGGATAGATTAGGGCATGACTGCGATTAGCTAGGGCATCATAAGACTGCGTTTTTGGCTTCATGCTCTTAGACTTCTCTTCCACTAAAACCCAAGACAAGTGGAGAGAAATCAAGAGTGAAGTGTGTGTTCAAATGACTATCAAGTCACCTCCTTTTATACTAAAACGTTGAGCACACGTGGGGGTTATTTGGTTGCTAGCGGACCTTGATGAATTGTCCCATAACACGAATAAATTCATATCTCCATGAATACTTATCGGAATTGGATGATCTTTAGATCAATCCTACACCTCTCGATGAGAGGGATCCAAGCAAAATATCAGCTGCCATAAGTAAGATGACCCACATGGAGTTTGGCCCTAGTTGCCGAATTTAACACAACCCCAATCAATACTATACTTTCACATGTACATAATCAAAATACAAACCTCTGGGGTTATCCAGACAACTTGATGTTGCTTCTCAACTTTTTATAGTAGGATTATCAACAGAATCTTTGACAGAAGATTCCTCAATCATACACTTTTCCTTCCTACTTCTCATGCAACAACATATCCTCTGAAATTCGTTCTTCATTTTAACACTAAGCTATGCCCTCCCTCTCAACCAAGAAGCACCTCCTCATCCAAACTCCCTCTTAATCTTAGGGAGATCTCTTCTATTCGGGCTTCCTCGTAATTCAGGGAGATCAACTTCTTCCTTTTGTGATTGGAGAATCTTTCGTGGCTTCCAACCATTTCATCATAGTTATCATCCTCATCATGCTTATCATATCAACGAGCATCTTCACCAAGTTGAAGATTTTGTACCTGCACAACTTAAATAGTAAGTACAACCAAATCTGTAGAAGCATGATGTTAGCCATATTAGAATCACAAAAGCATTTCAACTTTATACATATCGGATACCCAGACTTAAAACAAGAGACATATACTCTTCAACATTTTGCTAGGGACTTTGTCATAAACCCTAGACTACTTCTTAACAACTTTCATTCCATCTAGGGTTTCAATGTTACTTCCAGAGGTATGACATACCTTACTACAACATATAGCAAAACCTAGAAACATTTTAGACAAATATAAAGCATCCAACAACCTTTCAAAATTCATATGTTAGACTTCTCAGTAGAGATTTACACGATTTCATACAAAAGAATCAATTAAAGTCAATCACAACTTAGTCATTAACCTAACCAACTTCCACTAGGGTTAGTTGCAAACCCTAGATTTCCGATCAACCATCAAATCCATTCAAAACACAAACTTCAACAATCTTTCACAAATCTCAAATTATCATATTGTCAACATTCATCAGAGATTTCTTTGACTAAGGTTCAACTCCAAAAACCTTAGAATTCCATCTTCCCAATATCAACAATCTTACACGAATCTCAAAACATCATATTTCAAAGATTTTACTTTGACTAAGGTTCAACTCCGAAACCCTAGAATTCCATTTTCACAGTTTCAACAATCATTAAATACATAGATCTCAGATTGTTACATTTCACACTAGATAATGTTACTACTAGGATTTAACTGCAAAACCCTAAATTTTCATTTTCAACAATCATTTAATAGATTTCAAATTGTTATATCACACATATTAGACAATTTAACTTTACTAGGGTTTAGCTACAAAACCCTAGATTTCCAAATATCATCATCCTAGAATCTTAGACAAGGATTTCCATTAAATCCTAAGACTTATGACCATCAATAACTAGGTCAACACATATATCTAGGAATTCATAATCATTCATAAGCATATCATATGTCCAACAACATTAATACATCTGACCTAGACCAAGCTAGGGTTTCGACCAAAAGGACATATCTATACATGCCTAGATTTCATCATCATGCAAATATATTTCATATCATGTGTTAGTCAAACCCAACTTCACAATGATCAATAAGAGTTAGACACACAACCATCTTGATTACACTAGGGTTTGATCAGACAAACACACACATACCAAGGAAATCATTTCTAAGACAATATAAGGGTCTTTCTCACACATTCCACCAAACCCTAATGAGCTAGGGTTTCAATGTAGAAACATAACAAACCCAACATTACCAAAATTTCAAAGGTTCGGGATTTTAAACCTTATCATTCAACCCTAACAAGTTAGGTTTTCCCGATCATACCAAAATCCCAAACATGACATCATCAGACTTCAAATAGCATTTCACAATATCCCTAAGCAGTTTAGGGTTTCAGACATTCACATTAGCATACCCTTCGGTTAGGGTTTTCCAGAACCTGTCTAGGGTTCTACAAAATCAGTTCAGAATATGAGAGGGGTGGGTAGATTTATCAAGAGATGAATCACCCAAAGCAAGAATCACTAAGATTCAATACAGCTAGTCATAACAAAGTTAGTAATAGATTATCAAGTAAATAATCCTTTCAATCAATGTATTTAAAGCATACCTTTGTTTCTTGAATAACCTTGTCTTGAGAGGTTCTCCTTCATACTTCTTGAGAATATAGTAGATGTCTTATGGAACATGAATATATGCTGGACTTCCAAAGATTTGAAGGTGATCCACACTCAGCTTCTTTCCTGTGAATACTTCTTCGGGTGTTGTATTATCAAGATTCTTATGAGGACTCATATTTTGAATGTATACAACTATCATCGCTACTTCTTCCCATAAGAACTTTGGTAGATCTTGATCAAGGAGCATAGTTCGAATGCCTTCTTTAATTGACCTATTCTTCCTTTCGGCCAATCCATTTTGTTCGGGATAATAGGGAACAATGAGCTCCCTCTTAATATCAGCTTCCTTACAATATGCAATCAATTCCTTAGAAGTGTATTTCCCACCATTGTCAGACCTCAAAGTTTTTATCTTTCTTTCGGTTAGGGTTTCCACTTCAGCCCTAAACTCCTTGAACTTATCAAATACTTCATCTTTGTCTTGAGGAGGTAGAGCCATGTCTTTCTAGAATGGTCATCAATGAATGTTACATAGTAGAGATGACCTCCAAGTGATTTGTCAGACATGGGCCCACACACATCGGAATGGATGAGGTCTAATATCTCTTTAGACCTAGTTTCACTAGTTTCACGAACTCCAATAACCCTAGCATTATCAATACTAGAGTCTTTTTCCCAAACCAATACTTTTCCATCAACAAAAACAATTCTTTCCCTTTTATCTTCTAAACAATAAAAAGCAAATTCTTTTTCAAACCTAGAACATATAGAATCCAGTTTTGATCCATTATCTAGCTTCAACGATGTTGATCCCAAGCCTCTAACATCATAGTCATCAGTAAGAGAACTTGTAAGAGCAGCCAAGAATCCTTGACTCTTGACCTTGTTGAACAAGTAGTAGATGACCTTCTTGATCCAACTTCCAACAGTGTTGAAACCCATTCTTATGTAGTTCATCATAGAGGGAGAATCCATGCCAACAAAGTGATCTTCGACTCTTCCTGACCTTAGCTCTGATACCATGTTGGAAAATCAAAGTAATTATATTAGGGTTTGATTCTCCTTTCTTGATAATTACTTGTGAGTGTGTTGGCTTCTTTTACTTCTTTATTATCTTATCTTTCATCAAGCAATTACCATATTATGTGTGTATGAAGATCACAAAACAAGAGACACAAGATATAGGCACATGCTAGGGAAAAACCCCCCTCAAGGGGAAAACCCAGTCAAGATAATTCTTCCTTTCAATAATATTCTTTGAGACTCTTCACCCTAGACCAAGACCAAACTTTCCCTCCACACCAAGTCAACCTCCCAGAATTTCGACCTCTTCCCAACAACTTCGACTAGGCAACAACTTACGACAATTGGCAGCTTCCGGCAACAGTGAAACTTGGAAGACTTCGATCTCCCAATCCAGGACAAGAAACAAAGAGAGAGAGACACCAAAATTTCGATTTTTCCTTTCTCCTTAGACTTCCCAAAACTCGCATTCACTTCGGCTTCCTGGCAAAAGACTTCGCACTCTTTCCCAGCTACAAGAGAACTTCACATTTTTTCCAGCTACAAGAGATTTTGAATTTGTGTGAGAGAATGATGCTTCAAATGAATTCGATGAGCTTGCTTTTATAGGTTTCTTGTGGGGTTGAATAGGTTCCTTAGGCCGACATGGCGTGGAGGTTACATAATTCATATTTGACTCAATACTTAACCTTTTTACATGATCCAAAAGGCCAAGAAGGGTCTCTTTAAATGTACAATGACTCTATAGACTCAGAATAAATCCTAGAAGTCTTCAATGGGGACTTTGACCAAAAACATGGTGACAGGGATTTGTCGGAGGTTTGCTCACCTTCATTATAAAGCTCTACTTGATGTAAGAAAAATGGTGACCGGGATGCTTGAGTTCAGATTAGAGCAAGAAGGTGTATGCCCATGATGTGCCGAAGGAAAGCTAAAAAGGGGACCATTCCCCTCAAGCCAAAGAAAGACCTCCGATATATTGCAGTTGGTTCACTCAGATATATCCGGTATGATCCCTGTGAACTCCTTGGGAGGATATTTATATTACCTCACTTTTACAGATGATTATTCTCACAAGACTTGGATATACTTCTTGAAAAATAAGGATGAAGTGTTCTCCTGGTTTTGGCACTTCAAAGCCTTGATCGAGAATCAAACCGAAAAGAAGATCAAGACCTTAAGGACTGATAATGGGACTGAATATGAATCCAATGAGTTTCATGACTTTTGCAAAGAGGTTGGCATTAAGAGGGAGACTACTACACCATATACTCCTGAGCAGAGTGGTGTGGCGGAAAGGAAGAATCGTACAATTATGGAAGCTGTCCGTGCTATGCTCCATGATCAAAGACTTCCGAAGTTTCTATGGGCCGAAGCTGCAAATACCGCCGTATATGTACAAAACCGATGCCCTCATCATGCATTGGGTTCCAAGACTCCCGAAGAAATGTTCACCAGTAAGAAACCTGACGTATCTCATTTTAGATTTTTTGGAAGCCCTGTATATTTGCATGTGCCTAAAGAGAAAAGGAATAAATTGGGTGCATCTGGAAAGAAAGGAATCTTCATGGGCTATAGCGAAAATACAAAGGGCTATAGAATCTATGTAGCTGGTCAAAGGGAAGTTGGAATCAACCATGATGTCACCTTTGACGAAGATATGGCTCTTAGCAAAGTTGCAATCTTCCTACTCTAAGAGGATCTAAAGAAGCTGACACTAGGGAACCGAAGGAAAAGGAAGACGAGACAATGCCCGATGTGAAAGAACCTATGGACCCTATTGATCCTCCTCCGCAAGAGAATTCCTCTTCTAGGAAGAGGCCTTCATGGCTTAGGGGGACACTTGATGACGCTGAAGGACACGTTGCACCCAGAGGAACCTTTCATGAAAGTAAGAAGCCGAACAGGTATCAGGGATCCCTGCCTATCATGAGCACGATCATCCAAAATGAGCCTTCGTCATTCACAGAAGCTGCCAAGCGTCAAGTATGGAAGGATGCTATGATCGAGGAATATGAGTCCATCATGAAAAACGATGTTTGGGATGTGGTCCCCAGACCCCAAGACAAAGTTGTTGTCACTTCAAAATGGCTTTACAAGATAAGGCATGTAGTTGATGGAAGTACCGAAAAGTATAAGGCTCGTTTTGTCGCTCATGGCTTCTCTTAAAAGGAAGGTATAGACTATGACGAGATATTTGCATCTCTTGCCCGATATACCACCATATGCTCAATCATAGCCCTTGTTGCTTCGCAAGGATGGAACCTACATCAGATGGATGTCAAGACCGCGTTCTTACATGGTTCGATCAAAGATGAGGTCTATGTGGAGCAACTCGAAGGATTTGAGATTCATGATCGAGAATCTCACTTGTGCAGGTTGTAGAAAGCCCTCTATGGGCTGAAGGAGGCACCCCGAGCGTAGTATGAGAGGATCGATAGCTACTTGATGAAGCTGGAATTCATTAGGAGTGAAGCTGACCCTAACCTTTACTTTAAGGTTGAAGATGACAAACCTCTCATACTGTTGCTGTACATTGATGACCTCTTTCTAATAGGTGCAGACCCTCTCATTCACAAATGTAAGAGGGATTTGGCTTATGAGTTTGAGATGAAGGACCTAGGACTGATGCACTATTTCCTAGGACTTGAAGTCTGGCAGAAGCCAGGGGAGATTTTCCTATCTCAAGGAAAATATGTGGTGAAGATATTGGAGAGATTCAGCATGGTGGACTGCAAGCCCGTAACTACCCCGATGGAGCTTGACTTCAAGAAGCTAAGTGGTAGTGAGGCCGGACCAGTTTTACGAAATGCTACCGAGTATCGTCAACTCGTCGGAGCATTGATGTTCTTGGTGAACTCCCGTCCGGATATATGCTTTGCAGTCAACACGTTGAGTCAACATATGGTTGAGCCTCACCACTCACATTGGATTGGTGCTAAGAATCTGTTGAGATATCTTCGTGGCACGATCAGTCATGGATTGAGATACACTGTCGGAGATGTGAGACTACTTGGGTATACTAACACTGATTGGGCAGGCAGTGTGGTGGACCAAAAGAGCACTTCTGGGTGCTATTTCTCTTTGGTATTTGCCTCAATATCTTGGATGAGCAGGAAAGAAAAGTAGGTGGCTTTGAGCACTGCTGAGGCAAAGTACATTGTTGCTAGCAGGGCCTCTTGTGAGGTAGTCTGGTTGTGAAAGCTCTTCAGTGAGCTGTTTGGATTTACATTGGATACCACCGTGATCTTGTGTGACAACCAGAGCGAGATCCGTTTATCAGAGAATCTCGTATTTCATGATCGCTCCAAGCATATCGATATCAGGTACCACTATATTCGAGATATGGTGCAGCGAGGAGAAATAAGGTTCCAACATATCGACACAGATGAACAGGTCACTGACATTTTGACAAAGCCCCTAGGAAAGGTCAAATTCCTGACTTTCCGAGAATGACTTGGTGTCGTTCAGAGACCCTCTTATGAGGGTCGAGTATGATGTATTCAGCTCTCGGAGCTTCAGGGGGGCACGGGGTACTTCTTGGAGCGACATGTGACCACAGGGCGACTCACCATCCCCTGGCGGTGCACTATGTACAGGGTAAAGGTTCAACCTTCCCTTGTGACACCCCGTGGTGACTGTGGAATAGGATGATTAGTTCCCTTGTGAGCGAGGATGATTCGTTCTTCGTGGCGATTGTGGAACATGATGATTAGTTCTCCTGTAGGCCAGGATGATTAGTTCTCCGTGGCATCCACTGGACAGGATGATTCGTTCTTCTGTGGACAGGATGATTAGTTCTCCTGTCGAGGCATCCTACCCATACAGTCTAGGACTCATGGGAAGTACCTCTCATCTGATCAATGAGCAGGGAAATGAGGATAGGGACCATAGTAGTACTATCGATGGACGCATCGCTGTATCTACCGTACTCCCTATGCTAGGATGACCTCCATTGGTCTGGGATCAATGATACTGATCTGGGATCAGTGAGAGTGGTTCACACTTTGAGATTAACTTCGGGTCAGTGGAGGATGGTATGATACATCCTCGAACATTTCTTCTTCTTCATAGTTCGAGCAAAGCAGAGCAAAGCAGAGCAGAGCAGAGCAGAGTGGGGTTACGTTGTACAGGACAATGCATTTGATGGATAGATAGCAGCGACGGTCTGATGGATTGCAAATGAAGTTCTCCCTAGTTGAGAGGGAGTGTTAAAATTGGCAACTAGGGCCAAACTCCATGTGGATCACCTTATTTATGGCTATTGATATTTTTCTTAGATTCCTCTCATCGAGAGGTGTAGGATTGATATAAAGATCATCCGATTCCGATAAGTATTTATGGAGATATGAATTTATTTTGATTATGGACAAATTGTCAAGGTCGGCCAGCAAACTTATGTAGGCTCAGAAGCCCAACAGTCACGTCTATTCATCCTCAACGTTTGCATATAAATACAAGGAGCTTTCTTCCTCATTTGGACAATTTATTCACTCATCTTCTCTCTCTCTCTCTCTCTCCTACGCATAAAAGGAGCCTCTCTCTCTCACACGTGTGGCTGAAAGGAAGACGTTCTAGGGCAAGGAAGACACAAAAAGAAGGATGCTAGGGCAGCAAGTCACCTCTTTGACCAGCGTTGACCAAGCGTTGACCATCTAGTGGTGCAGATTGGGTGTGGCTACCTCTCCTAGGCAGGCCGCAATTTTTGGCACGAAAACCGAGGTGATTTGACCTCTGGTTTGACCGGTGTTCACTGCCCTAGTTTAGGGCTGCAAGTTGACTTCAGAAATCTGCAAATTGATTGTTCTTTCGGGGCTGTTCAAGGTATGTTTCTTCATGCTATTCGAGGACAAGTTGACTGGAATTTGACCAAGCATTTTAGAGGTCAATTTCAGCTAGTTTGACCAAGTCTGACTTTGCTGACCTAGGGTTTGTTGCTGCTGATATAAAATTACAGAATTCAGATTTTGTACTATTTCTCTCTGCTGAACTATTGAAGATAAAAGAAGATTTGATCAAAGGGTTTCCCCGCATTGGGGTTTGTCCCTGGCTAGCCGCCACGTCTTGTGTCTCTTGCCTTTGCTTGTTTTCTGTTGATCATTTAATGTTCTATCTGCACTTTACTTAATGTATATGTGATTGCTAATCTATGGGTAATAAGAAGAAAAATAAGTAAACTGCTCTAAGCATAGAACATACCATAATTTAACATACTTTATCTGAGGTATATGTGTTGTGTGGTAGTGACACATTGGTGGTGAATTGGAGTTCCTATTATGTCATCTATTTTAGTCTTCAGAATACACATCAAAGACCATCCATCTTCAACGCTAAGGGAAGGAAGTGTAAGAATTGCATGCTACATTAGTTAAGGGGCTTGGGATCAAGTGTTGACTTCGTTATAACATCTACAGTAAGCAATAGTGGCAGCAGACAGTTGTGGAATGATAGTGGTAGCAGTGAAGTTCAATAGCAGTGGCAACAGGTAGTTGTGGAATGATAGTGGTAGCAGTGAAGTGCAACAATAGTGGCAATGAATAATGGTAGCAATGAAGTGTAGCAACAGAGGTCGCAAGAGTGGTAGTGAACAGTGGTAGTAGTGAAGTGCAACAACAAGAGTGGTAGTGGACAGTGGTAGCAGTGAAGTATATTATTGATTGATTGTAAGGGAGACTAAGGAATCCTACATACTTGAGTCTGCAAATATCTTCAATCTTAGGGAGCATTAGCTTCCTTGTAGCTCTTGCTGGTAAAACCCTTGGGGAGTTTTTGTACTTCCTTCCAGTTCAGTTGGTAAACGTGTATGTAACCATACATAACAAAGCTTTGTTGAGAGAAAATCTTCAGTGCATTGTCTAGGTGATGTGATGATGTTTCATATTTGTTTTTGATGCTCTGAATGTTTAAAGAAACCTAACCAATTATAAAAATTAAAGGAAATATTGATTCACTCCCCTCTCATTGTTTCCAACAATTGGTATCAGAGCAGGTACTTCTTTGGAAGCTTAACTTCTTGAAGGAAGATCCATAACATTAGAGATGGGGAAGTCAAAGGAGAATGATGGTTGCACTTCCGAAGAAGTTGCATCTTTCAAACTCCAAATTGAGAAGGCTGAAAATGGAGAGATTATGATGAGGAGTTTGTATAACAATCTCATTTTACAATTCAATGATATAAAGAAATACAATGAGCAGAAGGATGCTAAATATGAATGGGCTCTTGATGAAATAAATAGGTTATGAAGAGAAACTAAAATGCAAAAGGAGCAGATGAAAATGCCAGAAAATGATCGTGAACTTGATGAAGCAAAGAAGGAAGTGGATCATCTCAAAAGCATGCTACAAGAGGCAAACAATAAAGAAAACCCCTTGACAAGTTAGCTCAACGAAAGGCCTAATAAATGGAACAAGCAAGATAAAGGACTTGGCAAGCAAATCACCTCCTTGAAGAAGCCAAAAGGATTGAGGAAGTCTTAAGAAGTCATATGAAGTAAAAGTACGAGGATTGCATGAAACAAGAATAGGAAATCGTCACCTTGAGAACAAAAGTAGACAAACTGAATAAAAGATTGATGAGTTTGCAGGTCCTAGATGGCATTCTCAATTGCCAAATATCACCACTTATCAAGACAAAGTCTTGGGTATGTTGGTGAGTCCTCATGCTGCAAGGATGAAGAGAAGTCACATGTAAAAGAAGAAGAAAAGCCTCATGAAGAGAAGCCTTATGCCAAAAATGAAGAGAAGCCCAAAGTCAAGGTTTCGCACTGTTAATTTTCCACTGTTCTACGTTGTTACAGTGACTTTAGCCCAATTCTTTTCTTCAATTAGCAATCACTTTCAAATCAATTTTTATCTTCTAGCAACAAATAACAATTATAGATAGAACAGTAAATGCAATGAACAATAAAAGACAATCAAGAGCAATAAGAGACAAGATTTGGTCAAAGACCAGGGAAAAACCCCATAAGTGGGAAAACCCTTTCAAATTATTCTTCTTATTAGATTGTCATAAAATGTTCAGTAGAGAGATACAATGATTCCATTCATCAACAAAAGAGTCAAAGTCAATTCTTTGACTATCCAAAAGATCAACCAACCAATATCCAATAGATGAGCTTCAAAGTCAAATATGGTCAACAAGTCAAAGTTTGCAATTCTGTCAAAGTCAACAACAGTCAAAGATGCCCTAACTAGCCCACAAGTCAACATCAAACTCCTCCAAAAGAGCTCAGTCAACAGTGAAAATATTTGGCCTTTGAAGCTGGTCAAACCTTAGTCAAAACCATCCCAAACAACTTGGTCAACCCTCATTAAATGAGAGAGAAACATCCACGGTCAAACTATAGTCAAAGCCTGTGGTCAACAAAAGTCAAACTACCCAAAAAATCTGTCTTTGTGCCAAAGAATGCTGCCTCCATAAATAGATCCAAATTTGAAGTCAAACTAAGTCAAAGTATGCCTAAACACCAAAAAGTCAACACTAGTCAAAGGATGGTCAAAGATAGATTTCGGCCCTACTAAAATTTTCTCTCTCCTACTCGCATGTGTGAAAGAAGACTTGCAATTTCAGACTTGTATGAACCTCCAAGAGAAGAAGAAGATGTGTGTGATGTGTGTCCAAATGAGGTTGACTTGACTTGTATTTATATGCTTCTTTGGAGACCCAATTTGTCCTTTAGGCCAACCTGTACTTTTGTGCACATGTGGGTTTTCACATTAAAAATATATTTTTCCTTGACCAAATTAAATTATTCCAAGGGAAAAGAGGGTATTCTCTGGATGAGGAAGGTTGTCCAAAGGAGGGAATTTGTCCCTAAGCTGCCAAATTTACATGCACAAGTCAACCAACACCAGAAGCTAGAAGATCAATGCCCCAAGGAGTCAAGTTGATGCATTCAAGACACCAATTCATAGAGGAGCATTCAAAAGTGGAGAGCAGCAAAGCCTTGGATATCCTCAAGGGCAAGACACCTTTAGGAAATCACCACCCTATACACCCAGACACATTTTATGGTTATTGCTATGCATGTTCTAACTATGCCTTTCCAATTTTCTAACAAGAGATGTGTCATGAGTCAAGATTGTCTTTGTCCTATGTATAAGAACCTATTGGGAAATTTGTAAAAGGAAAGAAGAATTATTTTTGAGTCAAAATTGTCAATATTGACCTCCAAGACGAAGTCGACCCTACTAGTCCAAGTTGGCCTAGAAGAGGCTACTCAACTGCTTGAAAAGGCTATAAATAGAAGTGATTTCGACCTCATTAGCAACCCTCCTCACAAGAAGTTCGATCTGCAATAGAAGAGTGCAAAATTCAAGGAAGAAGCCAAGAAAGTCAAAGGAGAGAGAAGTTGAAGCAAGGAGGAAGGAAAATTGAAGTTTTGACCTAGTTTTTGGACTATTTTCTCTCACACGTGCAAAATTTTGAGATGTTGCAGGGGGGCGAAGTTGCAGACCTACTGCAAGTCTGAAATTTAGATGCTAGGGGCTGAAATTTTGAGTTTGCAACAGTTCTGGAAGGGTTTGACCCTTGTTGACTTGGTTTGACTTTGACTAGTTGGAAGGCTTTTGTTGGAGGGTTGACTTGGTGCTTGGAGGAGGTCTTGGTCTAGGGTTTTTGGTCTTGGATTTCTCATGTGAAGCTATTTCTATAAGAAGAGAAGATTTTTGATTGGGTTTTCCCTTAGAAAGGGGTTTTGCCTTGGCTGAGAGCATACATCTTGTGTTCATTGCTTCTGTGATTTTCATTGTTTTATGGTTTTGGTAATTGTTTGATGAAAGAGAACATAATAAGAACAAGAAGAAGAAGTTAATATAAAATCACAAGCAATTATCAAGTAAGAGAAATCAATCTATGTGCTGCCATATAGATTTCTCAACAAGTAGGCTAGCTAGCAAGTCGAATCATGCCGAAGAGAATAAACAATGCAATTGATATCTAAATTGGCGTTGACCAAAGGTCATTAACACTTTGAACCATTTGAGTTACTGTATTCACATAAATCAACTTATAGTTCACAATTTTCCCATTCCATGGCTTTGCCGAGTAGAATTTGAAAGGCACAAACCTCCTCGGCCTGGTCTAGTTTGCTTCCTTCTAGGCCTGGGAAGTCCCAACCCTCAACTCTCCCTTTCTTGAGGCCTGCCCAAACTGAGGTTGCATTTGCCTAGACAGGCCTTGCGCCCCTATAGCCTGCAACCTCCCTTTCAATCCCCCGATTAACTTGTTTTAGTTCTATCCAAGCACAGGTCCCCTCTACTAGCCCATGGGTGGTCTTTCCCTATCTGTGGCATAGACAAAGCACAGTCCAACCCTCTTCTAGGGCTCAAGCTTCTCCAACAAATACACAGACCACAAAAACTCGGCCTTCTAACAAACTCTTGGACAAGTTCCTGACAAAAACCCTAACTCAACCTCTTTTCCAACAAACATATCTCTCCAAGCTTGACCTCTCTTGAACAACTGGGGTTTTCTCAGGGCTCTTGTTCTCCACAAGATGTAGTCCTTCAGTTGACTTTAATGACTTCTCTCTCAACAAAACTCTGATACCATTTTGAATTTTCTATAATATACATAGTAGAAACCAATCTTTTGCTATGATAATTACTACTTAATGACCTTCAAATAGTTTATCTAATACTATTGATATCATTGAGCAATTATACACAAAAGATTTCAACAGTAAATACAATACAAACAATAAAGATCATAAAGAGACAACCATGCACAATAGAGACAACAAATTTTGCTGGGAAACCCAAATTTGGGAGAAAACCCAACAACTCTTATACTAGGATAAATTATTCTTCAACAAGGTTTACAATTCAAAATTGTCTAGAAATCTATGCCAAAAACCGAGTCCAAACTTCAATCACTTCATCTTTTCTCTACTCCCTTGTGTGTCTTCTATAGAAGAGAGTAGAAGAGAGATGATGAATTCAAATTAGTCAAATGAAGATGTCACATTGTATATATATACAAGTTGAATGGATGCATTTACCCCAAGGGATACATCCCTTCATGAACTAGGCCGATTTGTCCATTTTGAGCCTACATGAAGCTCAATAAAAATTGAATTTTAATTTTTATTTAATAAATCTTCTAGGCCAACCTAAGAGGTCTCCTGGCACGTGGGAATACCTCTTGATGATACAAAATATCAGCACCCCTTTAGGGAAAATTTGGGGAAATGCATAGGGAAATGTTTCCCTAGTGTAGGGGATTCTTTTACCAAAAGGGGGATGTTTGAGCACCCCCTCTGGAGGTTTGAGTACCCTTCCTCCTCTAGAGAGGGGATGTCTGAGTGCCCTACCAACCCCAAAGGGGGGATGTTGGAGCACCCTGCTCCCTGAGAGTGGCGACGTGTTGAAAAATGTGTAACTAGGTTCAGTCTTCACAAGTGTGAAATGCATTCTTGTAAATATAAAATGAAAAGAAGTTATTATTATTATTGGAGCATGGGTTTCATGCTCAAGTTATTTTATTTTATAGGTCAAGCACCCATTGAGTGCTTCCAGGGTTTGTCCTAGGTATAAGAGTCATTGTCATATATTGAAGACCCTATGGGCACATTGTAAATTGTAAAGAAAAATTTATTTTGTCTTTAAAGTGTCAAAATACCTCCAAGATCAAGTCGGCCTAATGAGCTGTCAAGTCGGCCTACATGAAGAGCCATGTCCACCCTTGAAGAATCCTATATATAAAGGAACTCGTCCTCCACTTGGATCACTCACTCACTCATCTCTTATGTGAAGAAGCAGAAGAAGAAGAAGAAGAAGTCGAAGAAGGAAGTGCGAAGAAGAGGAAGTTGAAAAAGTCGAAGTGTTTCTGGGCCTTATCTATCTCTCTTGGGAAGATCGAAGTTAGGGTTTCTGCGCTGGGATCTCTTGTGGTTCGATTTTGGAAGCAAAATAGAAGGGAATGCAAGTGAAGGTCTCTTAGGGAATCTTAGTAGCCCTAAGACTTGAGACAAGGCAAGTGAAGTCAAGAGGAAGGCTATTAGAGGGAGATTGAAGTCTCCTAGAGAAGCAACAACAGTTGCAGCGATTGCTGGGGAGAAAAATTTCGGATCTATTGGGAGGTCAAAGATATTGCAGCAGGAGGCCGTGGTGGATTTGATCTTGGAGGGTATTTGTCTGAGTCTCTAGGTCATGGTATTCGTCAATTGAAAGATCTAGGCAAAGAAGGGATTTATGGGTTTTCCCCTCAAGAGGAGAAGTTTTGGCCCTAGCTTGCAGCTTATATACTATGTCACTATTCTTACTATTTTGGTAGCTGTTTGATGTATTGCACATTGGCATAATAACGAAAAAAGCTAATAAGTAAAAGATAACACAAACAATTATCAAGTTAAGAGAATTAACATATTGATTGCCCTATTGAATTCTCAACATGGTTTCAGAGCTTTGGTTCTCTGAGGGCATCATGAAGATCTCCTCTACAATAAAGAATGTCATCACGAAAATTGCAAGCCAACTCAAGAAAGGTATCAAGGAAGCATGGAGTTTCTTATTCTCTTCAAAGAAAGCATCAATCAATGAAAGGGATGGTGGTCTCTTCTCAACTCTCTCTGCTACATTCCAGGACGAAGACATTTGGGTAATTGATAGTGGTGCATCAAGGCACATGACTAGCCACTCCAACCGATTGAAGACCTTATCAAAAGGAAAATCCGCTTACTCTGTGGAACTTGGAGACAACAAAAGCTATCCTGTGAAGGGCATTGGATCAACTTCCATAAAACTCGAAGATGGAAGCAACATCCACCTCAACAACATTCTATTTGTTCCAGGTTTGCACAAAAAATTACTTTCTATTTCAAGTTTAGAAGACAAAGGAGATAGAGTAGCCTTCATTGATGGCAAAGTAGTTGTTTGGGGAAAAGACTCAAGTTTAGATCGAGCTAAAGTTATTGGTATCCGAAAAGGAAGGCTTTACAGATCAATATCTCTTGTAAACCAAGCCCTAGTTCACACTGAGATAGTTCATGTGAACTTTGGCATCGAAGGTTTGGTCATCTACATTTCGAAATACTTCCAACTTTAAGTTCCATAGTAGATGGAATCTCGAATCTAAAGGAAGATCATGAAGGTGTCTGCAAGGGATGTGCTTTGGGCAAGAATACCAAGAGACCATTTGGAAGTAGTGCTTCATGGTCGAAAGAAATCTTGGATCTCATTCACTTTGATGTATGTGGCCCTATGACTCCAAAATCACTTGGAGGCCATCTATACTATGTCACATTCATAGATGATCATTCAAGGAAGACTTGGGTTTATTTAATGAAAACCAAGGATGAAGTATTTACAAAATTTCAAGAATTCAAGGCTAAAGTGGAGAATCATACAGAAAGAGTAATCAAGATACTAAGATTTGATAATGGAGGAGAATATACATCCAAAGAGATTATAGCACTCTATAAGGAGTCTGGGATTAAGAGGGAGTTGATAGTCCCATACAATCCCGAACAAAATGGAGTTGCAGAAAGAAAGAATAGATCTATTGAAGAAAGTGTAAAAGCAATGTTACACGATCAAGATCTACCTAAGTTTCTGTGGGGAGAGGCAACAAAGACAATGGTCTACATTCAGAATCAATGTCCTCATAGATCTCTAGATAACAAGACTCCTGAAGAAGTGTTCATTGGAAAGAAGCCGTCTGTAGATCATCTCCGGATCTTTGGGTGTCTTGTGTATATTCATATACCAAAGGACAAAAGCAAGAAGTTGGATCCTTTCGGTATGAGAGGTATATTTGTTGGGTATAATAACTCATCGAAAGCTTATACAATCTATCTGAAAGATGGACATCACATTGAAGTTAGTCATGATGTCATATTTGATGAGAGTATAGCATTCAAGAAGTCAAAATAACTTTCTATAGATTCTGATGATGAAGAACTTCCGATATTTGAGGAGGAAGTTGACAAGGAAGGAGAAGAACACACCATGAAGAAGAAGTGTCTAGTGAACTTGTTCAACCCGTGGTTATTCCAGAAACAAGGAAAATACCTAACTGGTTGAAATCCTCACTACTTGTTGCAGAAGGTCATGGGGTAGCGCAAGGATCATTTAGAGAATGTAAGAGACCTAAGAAATATTCTGGGTGTGCTGCATACATGACAAAATTAATAGAAGTAGAACCATCCACCTTTTAAGAGGTTGTAGAACATCGAGAATGGAAGGATGCCATGAATGAAGAGTATCAATCTATAATGAAGAATGGAGTCTGGGAGATCGTACCTAGGCCCGAAGACAAATCTGTGGTTACTTCCAAGTGGATCTATAAGATCAAGCATATAGCTGATGGAAGTATAGATAAGTATAAAGCAAGATTTGTGGCTAGAGGTTTCTCTCAACTTGAAGGCATCGACTATGAAGAAACATTTGCTCCAACAACAAGATATACAATGATTCGATCATTAGTCTCTCTGGTAGCATCGATGGGATGGAACATCCACCAAATGGATGTCAAGACTGCGTTTTTGAATGGCACCATAGATGAAGAAGTCTATATAGAACAACCCTTGGGATTTGAAGTCAAAGATAGGAAGGCATATGTTTGCAGATTGAAGAAAGCATTATATGGCCTCAAGCAATGGGATGGGAGTGGTGTGTGCTTCTGTAATCAGTTAAGAGAGAGAGGATGGGTGGGATTGGTATGAGAGAGAGGTGGGATTGGTATGAGAGAGAGTTCGTTTAGTGGAGAGAGGTGTTGAAGATAGCTTGGCTTTGGAGACAGGCGGGATAGAAGCTAGGCACGAAGACGCAAGCTTGAGCGAGATTCCTCTCCCTCTCCTCTCCCTATGGTCGAGTACCTAAAGGTGATGGCGGCCTTAACAGTCGAGCCTGCTTACGCATCCTTAACAGTCGAGCCTGCCTCCGCATCCTCTCGATGGCGGCCCTCTCCTCTTGAGCGCTTCTATTTCATACGATTGAATGCGCAAGAAGGAGATTAGAGGGCATCCTCTGGAGTCAAAATGGCTCTGAGTCGCTGCCTAGTCTGTAGAGCTGTATCTCCTCCCCCTTGGGTAGGACCTCGACCACCAAGGGCATGGTATGCTAGAATGGATGCATACCTAGGAAACCGGATTCGTCCTAAACCCCCAACGAATCCCGAATCCGGCGAATCCGACACGATTCGGTCCGGATTCGTGTCCAAATCATAGGACACGTCGTGTCCGAGGGCGTGTCGCGATTTTCAGGGGCGTGTCGCGATTTTAGGACACGTGTCCGGTTTCTAGGACTCTCTAAGCTCAGCGCGGGTATGAAAAGGGCGTGTTTGCTCATTAATATTTTCATTTGGTAAGTGATTTGTGCTGTTGTAGCAAGGAGTAGAGCATTTTGGCAGCTTCATAATCAAGTCTAGGCCCTAGTATTGATATGCTATTCATGGTAATGTTAAATTCTTAAAGTAAAAGTGACATTCTCCTTAATCTTCATTTTCATCCTTTTACTTAAATTTTTAACATTACCATGAAATGACTCAGGATGTTTGAGAGTGGTTCCGGCCTCATTGGATTTCATATGGAGAAAGTAGAATTTTAGATTTCATTCAAAATCCAGCAGACTTATCAGTTTTTCAAGATTTTAGGATTGGGGGATTGCAATGTTTCCATTGAATTTTGTCATGTATTAGGGTATGGAACTCGTATTTAATCAAGAGCACCAAACCAAGAGCTTCTGAATATGTCGCTCCCGCTCCCGTTTTCGCTCCCGCTCCCCGCTTTCGCTCCCGCTCCCAAGTAACACTGTTCTTGATGATATGGGTCTGGACACCATTGTTGAGTTGGCATTGGCCAACATGGATCTCAATGATCCAGTGCTAGGGCCTGTTAGATTTGATGACTTAGAGGGGTCAGCCTCCATACCAGCAGATGCAAAGGCGACTATGGATACAGGGGAGGAGGAGGATGTAGAGGAGAGCAGTGGGGACCATGATGATGGGGACAGTGATGCTGATTCTGATGCTGATTGATGCCTTGAGGCTTGTATACCTGTAGTTGTTTTATATTTTCTATTTCTATTTGCCATTGGCATTGCACCAACACTACCTATGTAACACATTTTGATTTGATGACTTAATGAGAAAACTACAGTTGTCAGTGTGTTTATCTTACTATCTTGTAGTTGTAAGTTGTCTTTCAGTTATGAATTATGAATCATGATTTAAATTTTTAATAGATTTATCATTTATTTGACCAGTACCACTGACATTTATTTGAATTTTGTATGTACTATGCATGCTATAGCTATAGATGAAGATCTATGATTGAAATCAATAAATTTGTATCATTAATTAAAATTTGTGTAAGAAATATGATAATATCTAATTTTTAATATATATATATATATATTTTTTTTTTTTAAATATATATTATATATATATATATATATTTTAATAAAATAATATATAACGTGTCCTAACATGTCCTGTTCCGGGGGGTCATCGTGTCCCGAATCCGACACCACGAATCCCGAATCCTACGTGTCCCGAATCCCCGTGTCAGGTGACTTAGATGCATACCTACAAAGAATAGGCTTCCCGAAAAGTTCTGCTGACACGAACCTTTATATTAAGGTTGAAAATAATGAACTTGTAATTATTCTTTTGTATGTATATGATCTTCTCTTGACATGCGTGGAAGGTCGAACTGAAGAATGTAAGAAGCAACTGGCAGCAAAATTTGACATGAAGGATCTTGCGCTGATGCATTACTATTTGGGACTAGAAGTTTGGCAAGGACCGAACGAAATCTATTTGGGTCAAGGAAAGTATGTGATCGAGATTCTAAAGAAGTTTGACATGATAGACTGTAAACCTATGACCACTCTGATGATCATAAACTTGAAGAGACTAAGGAGTTCCAAATCAAGCCCTGTGGATCCTTCCAGGTATAGACAACTTGTTGGCTCATTGATGTACTTGGTGAATACTTGACCAGACATATGTTTTGCAGTAAATGTACTCAGTCAATTCCAAGTGGAGCTGAAGCATGATCATTGGATAGCAGCAAAGCATATTTTTAGATATCTGCGAGGAACCATCAATCACTGTCTGAAATATGATAGAAGGAATGATGTCCAATTGATTGGATATACAGATTCCGACTAGGGAGGCAGTGAACAAGATGGAAGAAGCACTACGGGAGGATGTTTCAGTTTAGGATCCTCCATGGTCTCATGGATGAGCAGAAAGCAAGACACCGTTGCTTTGAGTAGTGCTGAGGCTGAATATGTTGCAACATGTGAAGTAAGCAGAGAAGCAGTATGGTTAAGAAAGCTGCTATCCGACCTATTTGAAGGACTGATGAACCCTATAGTGATACTTTGTGATAACACCATTTGTATTCATTTGTCTGAGAATCCAGTGTTTCATGGAAAGACAAAGCACATCAACAACAAGTATCACTATATTCGAGAGCTAGTAAAAAATGGTGTGCTGCAGCTACGGTATATCTCCACTGATGAACATGTAGTTGACATATTGACGAAATCACTTCCGAACAAGAAGCTTGTATACTTAAGGGACAAGCTTGGTTTGGTTGATTTGACCTCCCTAATTGAGAGGGAGAGATAGACACTACATTCTTGTCTTCACTTGGGAAGAAAGAATGGAGGATTGGGTAACCATCTGGCATTTGATACTCTTTGAGAATGTGGTAGGGCATTCAAGATAAGAGTAGTTGTGGACCAATATTCTTTGAGGATTAGCTACCCAAGATAAGAATAGTCCAATGGAAGGTCATACTCTGTGAACACCCGGGTGGAGTATGTACCTTGGGAGACAATGATGATGGTGTCTATACATCATTGGTCTCACCAACATTGTGCTCTGATCTTGTGGAGAGATAGAGCTGTTAGTCAAGAACTTGCTATGTGACAATGCTGGTTAATATGATGCTAGATAGATGCGTTACCAATCCGACTCTTCATATGAGATCTCTTCAGATTGAGAATGACCATGTGCCTCTTATGAATACCTCCCTAGTTAAGAGGGAGTGTTGAAAAATGTGTAACTAGGTTCGGTCTTCATAAGTGTGAAATGTATTCTTGTAAATATAAAATGAAAAGAAGTTATTATTATTATTATTGGAGCATGGGTTTCATGCTCAAGTTATTTTATTTTATAGTTCAAGCACCCATTGAGTGCTTCTAGGGTTTGTCCTAGGTATAAGAGTCATTTTCATATATTGAAGACCCTATGGGCACATTGTAAATTGTAAAGAAAAAAATTATTTTGTCTTTAAAGTGTCAAAATACCTCCAAGATCAAGTCGGCCTAATGAGTTGTCAAGTCGGCCTACATGAAGAGCCATGTCCACCCTTGAAGAAGCCTATATATAAAGGAACTTGTCCTCCACTTGGATCACTCACTCACTCATCTCTTATGCGAAGAAGCAGAAGAAGAAGAAGTTGAAGAAGGAAGTGTGAAGAAGAGGAAGTCGAAGAAGTCGAAGTGTTTTTGGGCCTTATCTATCTCTCTTGGGAAGATCGAAGTTAGGGTTTTTGCGTTGGGATCTCTTGTGGTTCGATTTTGGAAGCAGAAGAGAAGGGAAGGCAAGCGAAGGTCTCTTAGGGCATCTTAGTAGCCCTAAGACTCAAGACAAGGCAAGTGAAGTCAAGAGGAAGGATATTAGAGGGAGATCGAAGTCTCCTAGAGAAGCAACAATAGTTGCAACAGTTGTTGGGGAGCAGAATTTCGAATCTACTAGGAGGTCGAAGATATTGTAGCAGGAGGTCGTGGTAGACTTGATCTTGGAGGGTATTTGTTTGAGTCTCTAGGTCATGGTATTAATCAATTGAAAGATCTAAGCAAAGAAGGGATTTATGGGTTTTCCCCTCAAGAGGAGGGGTTTTCGCCCTAGCTTGCAGCCTATATATGGTGTCACTATTCTTACTGTTTTGGTAGCTGTTTGATGTATTGCACATTGCCATAATAACGAACAAAACTAATAAGTAAAAGATAACACAAACAATTATCAAGTTAAGAGAATTAACATATTGATTGCCCTATTGAATTCTCAACACGATGCTTGGTCGCTCCCCCCATACTTTTTGTTTAACAACCCATGAACATATAAGAAAAATAGGAATAGAGCTTTGGGGAGTCAAAAACCTTGATAATTGCTTGTAATATTTAAATTTTTAAAGGATAGAAAAGGAAGATAAAGGAGAATGTCATTAAATTTTTAACATTACCATTAATTGTTTCTGGATGGATGAAGTGGTTCCAACCTTATTATACTATATGGAGAAAGTAGAATTTCGTATCCCATTTAGAATTCAACGGACTTAAACAATTTTTAGGATTTCGTATATGGCAGGACTGTAGCATTTACATTAGATTGCACAATGATGAATTTGCATGGGATGAATTGTTATTGTTGGGATTTTATCATTATTATTTTTATATTTTATAATTTTAGAGACAGGGACTGCTATGCTAGGGAACTCGATGTACCCTCGTGTCCCCTAAATTTTCCTAAAATTTGGCAGTGCTCCCACACGTCCCCATTGTACATATCCCTGCTTTCATGCTCCCCCATCCCGGAAACTTGGTGTAACATAGTATTTTTAATCTACTTGGAGGAAGATGGCTTAATATCAAGGAATTTATTTATTTATTTATTTTTTTCTGAAAAGCTGCTCTCTATCCCCTTCTATTGTCCAAATGGATTCTTCTTATCCACCTTATGATACCTAATGAGGGTAGAGCCCTACAATGAGCCTTTCAATCATGCCTACTCACATTCTCTATTTTCTTCACCACAAGCTTGCTACATTGCTTCAAGGGCAGACAAGTGGTTGTCTCCATTTGTTTTTCCATCATAAGTTGGAATGGGAGAGGGGTCAATAGATGAGCTTGATCTACTTCTCCTAATTTCCCTCTTATCATCTAAATTATCTTTAGATATTCTATTTCATCTCTTTGGGTAACCTTGCATGTGGTGACCCTTCTAGTTTCCATCATAGTGGTGAGGCTCTGTTGATGTCTCTCTCCTCGAACACAATTACTGATTGTATTGTGGACTCTTTTCTCTTTCTGGGTTATTGCTCTTCCCACCGTTGTTATGGTTTTTCTTCCCACCCTCCTTACCTTTGTCCCACAAGGCTAATCCTTCATGCAGTGTTAAAGGGGGCAGTAGGTGGTGGAAGCAAAGATGTGGGACCATTATATAGGTTCTCCAACTTGTTCTTGTGCTTGTTCTCTAACTTGGAGTAGACCTTGCCTTATTTTTGATGTCTAGTACTTTTCCTTGAC
The DNA here is from genome assembly GCA_031772625.1 of Pinus tabuliformis. NCBI lineage: Eukaryota > Viridiplantae > Streptophyta > Pinopsida > Pinales > Pinaceae > Pinus > Pinus tabuliformis. The sequence continues at coordinate 1,252,702,831 of CM062817.1, read as the reverse complement.
GACTTCTCTGCCTTGGTTCCATAGTTCATTAATTGTGATAGCTACAGGTTGGGACTCCCTTCCCACACTATCACTTTTGTCATTTATCATACTATGGATTGCGTCCCTCTAGAAACTTGTTTGGTCTTTTCACTTTCTCTATCACTAACAAGCTTGAGTTGCTTCAACACTGGTCTTTTCACTTTCACTTACAGATCCCAAGCCTGAAGACAACACTAAATTCACTGCTCAAATATTAGACTCTAAGTCCAGTTGACATTGGCCCCCTTAAATGTTGTGGAATTGATGGTGATAGTCCCAATAACATCGTCAATCACCAAATAGAAACACTTGACAAGTCTAATAAGCAACCATTGCTCTAACAGTAATAGCAAACACTAGGATTTCTAACAAAAAGAGTAACAACGTTCATCTCACGGAAACAATGACATTCATGACATATGCATAAGGTAACCCCAACCAGAAAACCTACAAATCATAACAAAACATATAATCAACTGATAACTATAAGACAGGAGCAATCATCACACAACAAAATCACAACATAAACTATAGTGGGATGCAGCATCACTGTCACAACATACATCCTTTATAAATAGTAAAGCAATGAAAATAATTGATCAAACAAATATTACCACAATTTTTGAGCACGGTTTTGACCTGAATTTTATTCCATTTTTGTAGCCCCCTTCCCAGGAAAGGGGGCCCTTTTCATGGTTAGGAACAACTGCAAGTTGCTTTGGCACACAATTTGATTGGTTTCAATCAGCTTCTTGTGGAAACATCGATGTAAAATGACATTATTGAGGAACTTTAAGCAAGAGTTAGTTTTGCCTGTGAGAATTAACCTCAATGCTTTTTGTTGACATGTCGAGTCCCTACCTGTGGGGCCTCAGGCTCATATGCTAGCCACTCTAGCTTATGTAGGCCAGGATTTTCTTGGCACCTTTGTCTACATGTTGTAATCATCTTGAATCCCAATGTACTTATTTGCTCTCTGAAGTGATACATGGCACATTTTCAAAAATAGAAATAATAATGAGACTACGGCATTAAACAAATAATGAATATAAATATGATAAAAAATGAAATAAAATGATGACATCATCCATTAAAACTTTAGAATTTAGTACTGCACTTCTTTAGCATGCAATTGTGTCTTTAACAAGAGTCTATAATAGCATATGACCACTCAACCAATGTGCAGGGTTTCTTCTGTTGTAATAAGTTGGAGATCAAGATGTTAAGCAATTTGGTACTGAGTTGTAACCCTCTGAATTTTCCAGGAGGTGCACTACAATCAACATGGATTGTTGCTTTTGGAAGGGCAAGGTCTATATCGCTTGGGTGACAGCTGGTGAGGAAATTGATTATATTTTAAATAAATTACCTATCTCTTCTCTTATCAACTAGAAATTGAAAGTGAAACTTTCTCGGATAGCTACAGTGGTTAGCAGCTGTTTTTTTTGACAGTTTTGGAGGACATCATGAAGGCCAAAATAAATGCAACTCAACTAACTCAACAAATTTCCATCATGTCCCAGTCATTTATGTCATTGATGCTGTTAAGTTAATAAAAAACACTTGGTCATAGATATGTGGCTTATGAATCCACATTTAGGAAGTCATTTTAGCATAATTTTTCTTATGAAGGCAACAGACAGTTGTAACATTATATGAGGTCAGTTACGAGTATCTTTTGTTCCTCACGCTTTGAAAAACCTTAAAATACTTGCCATTTTCTCCATTTGTAACGGTCTGTTTGTTATATGAGGCTGCAAATTCCAAAAACTGCCTAGAAGTTAGGATGATCACTCCATATGGTGGGTATCAATGTTTTTTCTAGATAGACTGGTGGAATGAATCTACCCTAATGGTTAGAGAATTGCACTAGCAATTTGTTGATTGGGATTTTAATCATGGAGACATAATCACATATTCATGTCAGCTCCCATGGTTATGCACCTAATATTTCCCATTTTATGTAGAAACAGCAAGTGATTTATGCTTGATTTAGTTTCTTTGTAAATGTTTTTTTGTTTAATTGATGGTCCTGTGCCTTCTTTGACATGTTCATTGACCCAACTTTCTTGACACCCCAGAAAATAGAAATAGTAGACTATTGAAACCCACACCCCTTAGAGATATATGTCACATCTGTACAAATATTCAAAAAAATTGAAGCTTCGATTGCGGGAAATGCATTTTGTAAATTTTGGTAAATTCCTGTTTTCATACCTAGGGGATAATGCATGAAAAATTAAAACTAACATGCATTTTTTTCTGCATAAATCAAACTGCTACATGTTTCTATGTAGAAAATTTAGAATGTTAAAGACCACAAACTGTAATATAATATGAACACATTCAGGCAAACTTATGGTGATAGGTTAAAAGTAAGCAATTGACTTAGAGAGATAACCATAGAAAAGACTATCTGGACATCTCTAAAAGTTTTTGATAGAAAAATTTCGCTTCTGAAATTGTGGAAATCTGTTGTCTTGTAATAAGTACATGCTTCAAGTTTGTTAGGCTGTAGTCTAGTGATCGAGACAAGGTGTTACTGTGTTAATGACCTAGGTTTGAATTTGTTACCGATCTGATTAGCATGGTTGCAAAGGTCTGTGCAACCTGCTAGATGGGCACACGCAGGGTAAGAGTCCACTGTCACCTTGTCTCAAATTCCTGCTCTTTAGGCTCAACTTCCTCCTAAAAGGCCAAGGGAGGATTCCCTCTTAATACTTCAACCGACCCAAGTAAGACTAATGCCTTAAATGGGGTCAAGATGAGGTGGACGAGTTAATTATGGGGTTACCCTGCTAATTTCTGTGTATAAATCTGCAACAGAAAACTAAATTAGCAAAACACTATATCAATCAATGCCAAATATGGCATATAATTACTTGAAATTGTAGAAAAAATATACTAACCCGCTATCATGTGTTTTTTTTGGTTTGGGTCACTGGATAGAGGGGATACAGAGCAAATCTGGTTGTTGCCCTGTACCTACAAACTCTAGAATCTGCTGTAAATTGCAGGAACAACAACCTATTTCATTTAAATAAACCATGCAATGAGTGTCAAACAACTCCTAGATCAATGTCTAAGGGTGGGGAGGTTGGAAGGTGTTATATGGACCTTAAAAGACCACTTCCAAGCCCAGGACAGTATAAAATATCAATTTCAAGCAATTTAGAAATTATATTTGTGCAGTCATGGGATCGAGTTCCACTGGGTAATATGCCCAGAAAATTTTCAGCAATAGATATGAGATAGAAATAGCTGAAAAAAATATATATTTTTTACTCTAAATTGATAGATCAGCAATGTAATTATTATTATAAGAGTCTAAAAACAAGATTCCAACAAAGTACTTATTTGGTATTGTTGAAAAGTGTAACTAGGTTCAGTCTTCATAATGACGTGTAATTGTGATTTTATGTAATTGATGTAAAGAAGAAAAATAAAGTTATTATTGTAATGCTTGTCTCATGGGTTTCATGAAGCAGGAATTTTATTTTTAGTGATGGCTCCCATTGTGAGCCTTTAGGATTTGTCATCTAGTCATAAACGTCAATTTGATTCTATGCCATGTATGAAGGACCCTTCTTACACATCTGTATGAGTCATTAAATAAGTATAAAAGCCCTCCAAGACAAGCACAAGACCTCTCCTGCAAGTCGGCTTCAAGATTGAATTAATAAACTCCTCCAACAGACATGTTGGCTCACCCTCTTCAAGTCGGCTTATTACAGGCTCCAACAACTATAAATAGGGCTGTTCGGTTTTCATTTGAGACACAGAATTTCGGTGAAGGAAGTCTGAAGTCTGAAGTGCGAAGGTCATAAAATAGGAGCCCTATAACCAGCGAGGTGAAGGAAAGGAGCAGCGAGGTCATCAGATTTGTTTTTGGGACTGTTTTAGGGCTGATATCCTCTCACACATGTGAAGGAGAGGACTGTTATTACTGCAGAAAAGGCCGAAGTCTGTTTTGCTGTGATAGAAGCTGAACTCAAGAAGCCGAGTTGGAAGAGAAGACCATTCAAGCCAAGTGAAGGAGATTAAGGGGTTGGATCACCATATATATCTCACATGTGCTGCATCTAAGGTTCCCAAGGTGGCCGAAGTAAGGTACAGGTCTGACGCAGAGAAGAGGAAACCAAATTCTAAAGGGTAGCAGAAAATGGAGGGAGAAGTAGAGGTTTGACTATTGTTGACTCAAGCAGGAAGGATCCCATCAAGGAAGGTTTGTGACTTGGCCTTGAAGTGGAAAATAGGTCAAGGGTCTTGGTCTTGTTATTTGTCAATTGAGGTCTCTATAAGAAGAAGAATTTGTTCGGGTATTCCTCTCAAGCAAGAGAGGTTTTGGCCATGGCTGATAGCCTATATTCTATGTCTCTTGTCTCTTTATGGTTTATGCATTGGTAGCTGTTTGATGAATAATAGCACTAATAATCTAATAAAGAGAAGATCCTAATTTAAGAAAGTAAAAAGCATTCACAAGCAGTTATCATAAGAAGAGAAATCACCTAATACTTGATGCCCTAGATTTCTCAACAAAGTACTTATTTGGTACGAGTAGGGGACCTTGAAAATATTGCAGATTTATTCTGTAACAACCACTTAAATGTTGGAAAATCAAAAAGGCAGAAAGATTTTCTTATCTTGATAATTACTTGTGATTCCTTAGCAATCTTATTAACTTCTTTTATCTTCTTAGCATCAAGCAACTACCAAAACATAAATGCATGAAGTTCAAAACGACAAGGACACAGGTTATAGGCTCTCAGCCAAGGAAAAACCCCTCAACCAGGGGAAAACCCAAAAATTCTCCTCTCTTCCTTTATAACCAAATCAAATGAGACAACCAAGACCCTTGACCAAGACAAAGACCTCCTCCAATTCACCAAGTTAGCCTCCCAGGATAGTCCTTCCAATTAGCTTCTTCAATACTGCATCAACCAAAATTTCGGCCCTACTGCATCAAAATTTCGGCCTTACTGCAGACTTGCAATTTTGGCCCCTCCTGTAACTCAAAAATCTCACACGTGTGAGGAAAAATAAGAGAAAAATGAGCTTCATTTCTTCGTTGACGTTCCTTCTCTCTTCTCTAGGGCTTATTCTTCTCCTTCAAGCCTTTTTCACCTCTTCGCACCTCCTTGGTTGCAGATCAAATTTGGTTGTTGAGTGAGCAAATGAGGTTGAGTTCCTTCTTATATATAGTGGTTGAATCATCCCCTTTTAGGCTGACTTGACTGTACTTGAGGACAACTTGGTGGAGGAGAGATGAGTGACACTTTTACATGAAAAATAATTTTCTTCTTTGATACAATGAGCCCAAGAAGAGTCTAGTACACAATGATAAGGATAATGACTCATGACACAAACCCTAGAAACACTCAATGGGTGCTTTGACCTAGAAACAAAATAAATAAAGCATGAAACCTATGCTTATAAATGATTTTTCTTTGACAATAAATTTTTCTTTCTTCTTCTTTTGAAAAATACAGAAGAATTACATAAGACAACAATTATGAAGACTGATACTAGTTACATTTCTCAACATTAAATGCTTAGATCTATAAGGAAAATACTAGAGACAGGGGTAAAAGATATGCAAAATAATCCAAATTTACTATATCAAAACCTTCGTTATGAATAATATATATTTAAAAATAATATAAATAAATATAAATAATAACAATCATAAATAATCAATAATTTTAATTATAATTAGTATTGGAGAGTCATGTCTCTAAGGCATGACCATTTATGAATGGATACCTACCTAGCTATATAAACGAGACTCTCATTTGTAATCAAATCATCGTCTCATATCTCTTTTGTATTCAAACATATATATTGAATAAAGTTCGTGTACACAGAGGAGAGATTCAAAATCTGAAATATAAAAGTATCCACCATAGGTTACTATATATATGGATAGTAACCTATGGTGGATACTTTCATATTTCAGATATTCTGAATCTCTCCTCTGTGTATACGAACTTTGTTCGTTACATTGGTATTAGAGCCACGTTCTCTGATTTCGACCTTTGGCCTTCAATTTTTGTCAACTTCATTGTTGTCATAATCGAACCATTCACTACATAGTTTTGGAGATTCTCCATCCATTATGTCTTGGGCCATATAAATTGAAAAAAAAGGAAAAAAGGAAAAAAGAAAAAAGAAAAGAAAGAAAAACAAAAATAAAAAAGAATAAAAAAAAGAAAGAAAAAAAGAAGTATATATATATATTGTAGAAAAAAATCTATTATTTATTAAGACAAAGAAGTTCAGGAGTGTATATATAGGAAAAAAGAGTATTAAAAATATATTAAAACAAATAAATAAACAAGTAAATATAAACAAAAAATAAAAAAAGTTAAAAAAACCAAAAAAATAATTTATTAAAAAAGAGAATTAAAAAAAATAAAAAATAAAAAATAAAAAATGTAAAAAAATAAAATAACTTGAACTGTGGCCGTCTTTGTAGCGATAGCCTCCGTCAGAGCCCAGCCTCAACCGCCTCCAAAACCGCTCACGCCATTGCTTGGTAGCTACCATTCAACACTGCATACGCGTCCTACTGTCAATTTGCTGCAGTCGCACAACCAATCGAGTCTTGCCCGCAACGACTAACAATTGTCGCCAATCCCCAGCCGCCGCCCGACCAATTCCCAATGACTGCCATTTCTTCTTTCTGCCGCTCCCATTCTGCGATTTTTGCCACTATTGTACACCTTTGCAAAATCTGCAACAATTGCATGGTCCATACGTCTACCAATATACAACTATAACTCCATGAGACTATGTCCAATTCACCAATCAATTTGTGCAGAGATTTATGATTGTTGCGCCAAATTGCATTATCATTTTCATATGCCCAACATCTGTACCATTCTGTATCCACTACTAGTCTCTTCCATACCATTGCGGTATTCCTCTATATGTTCAAACAACTGTGCAATCGACAAATCAAATCTGTTCGAAAAAAATTACACAATTAGCTGCTTATTATTGCACATTACCGATTTGTATAGTCGCATCTGTACATTAAAAAATAATCACAAATTGAAAAGGTTATTTCCAAGGTTTTATTAAAAATATTATCAAAGGATTAAAAAAAGAGGAAGAAGTCGTGATATAAAAAGGGTTGAATAAGATATAAAAGGGTTAAAAAGGAAATTGTATAAAAGTTAGTTTATATATAAAAAGGATATAGAAGGTTACTTATTTAAAAGAAAAAGAGTACTTTTGGTAAAAGGAGAAAAGAAAACTATCAAACCAAAAAAGAAAAGGAAAAAAATATTTAAAAATTATAATAGTAGTTATATCATAAAATACAAGTTATAAAGTTAAAAAAAATATAAATCTCAATGAAATATACTGCGAAGTGTTGATTTTTGTGTAGTTTGGGAGGTACTCCAAGCCCTAGTGTTCGGGGTTTGGAGGGCAAAGTGCCACAAGTAGGCTTGTGGGCTTGGAACCCAAGCATGGGGTTTTTGACCCATCGGGATTTGGACCAAAACCATGAAGAATATGAGTTTGAGAAAATTTGAGGTGATAGAGATTGACAAGACAATTCCAATGCTCCAAAGATCACTCAAATCAGAGCTCTAGAAACAAAGTTATGAATTTTTGAAGTTGACAAATAATTATGGACAGTCAAGTCATGTAGGCTTGAAGTGAATTCGTCCAAGAGACATGTCTCTTCAACAAATTCGTGGAGCCCTTATTTTTGGTATAAATATAAGGTGTGTGAGATCATTATTGATCATCCAACTCATCATAAAATACCTCTGAAATAGGACAGCGGAATCTAAGGCCAAGAAGATGAATTTATGGAGGCTTTTGGACTGCTGAAGAGGTGCGGATTTCTTAAGGAGTTGGGCCGCAAATGTCTAAGGTCTTCAGGCAGCCTGTTAGGTGACCTAGAGGATGAGTTTTGGGCTGACTGTGATGCGGATCCCTTGCAGAATCTAAGCTGCATTTCAGAGGTATGTATAAGGGTTTTTTGGGCTAGTTTGAGGTGTTAAAAGTCTGTGTATGGGCCGCAGGAAAGTACTGTAGGTACAACACTGTAAGGAGGTAATTTGTAGGGCTGTGAGGCCTTGTGAGAGCCTCCTCACTAAGCTGCAACCATTGAAGGGATACCGCAGCCAGAACAGGGACATTCTCCACGTGTTTGGGGCAGAATCATCTTGCTGTTGTGAGCAGTGAGTTGTAGGGTGTGACATGGAGTAACCTTATGCAATAATTTAGCGTGAAAGGATAACATAGGTGCTAAGTCACCGGATTCATCCTAAACCCCCTGCGAATCCCGAATCCGGCGAATCCGACACGATTCGGTCCGGATTCGTGTCCAAATCACAGGACACGTCGTGTCCATTTCGAACACGTCGTGTCCGAGGGCGTGTCGCGATTTTCAAAAGCGTGTCGCGTTTTTCAAAAGCGTGTCACGATTTTAGGACATGTGTCCGGTTTCCAGGACTCGCTAAGCTCAGCGCGGGAATGAAAAGGGCGTGTTTGCTCATTAAAATTGTCATTTGGCAAGTGATTTGTGTTGTTGGAGCAAGGAGTAAAGCATTTTGGCAGCTTCATGATCAAGTCTAGGCCCTAGTATTGATATGCTATTCATGGTAATGTTAAATTCTTAAAGTAAAAGGATGAAAATGAAGATTAAAGAGAATGTCACTTTAATCTTCATTTTCATCCTTTTACTTAAATTTTTAACATTACCATGAAATGACTCAGGATGTTTGAGAGTGGTTCCGGTCTCATTGGATTTCATATGGAGAAAGTAGAATTTTAGATGTCATTCAAAATCTAGCAGACTTATCAGTTTTTCAGGATTTTAGGATTGGGGGATTGCAATGTTTCCATTGAATTTTGTCATGTATTAGGGTATGGAACTCGTATTTAATCAAGAGCACCAAACCAAGAGCTTCTGAATATGTCGCTCCCACTCCCGTTTTCGCTCCCGCTCCCCGCTTTCGCTCCCGCTCCCAAGTAACACTGTTCCTGATGATATGGGTCTGGACACCATTGTTGAGTTCGCATTGGCCAACATGGATCTCAATGATCCAGCGCTAGAGCCTATTAGATTTGATGACTTAGAGGGGTCAACCTCCATACCAGCAGATGCAGAGGCGACTATGGATACAGCGGAGTAGGAGGATGTAGAGGAGAGCAGTGGGGACCATGATGATGGGGACAATGATGCTGATTCTGATGCTGATTGATGCCCTGAGGCTTGTATACCTGTAGTTGTTTTATATTTTCTATTTCTATTTGCCATTGGCATTGCACCAACACTACCTATGTAACACATTTTGATTTGATGACTTAATGAGAAAACTACAGTTGTCAGTGTGTTTATCTTACTATCTTGTAGTTGTAAGTTGTCTTTCAGTTATGAATTATGAATCATGATTTAAATTTTTAATAGATTTATCATTTATGTGACCAATACCACTGACATTTATTTGAATTTTGTATATACTATGCATGCTATAGCTATAGATGAAGATCTATGTTTGAAATCAATAAATTTGTATCATTAATTAAAATTTGTGTAAGAAATATGATAATATCTAATTTTTAATATATATGTATATTTTTTAAATAAATAAATAAATATATATATATAATAAAATAATATATAACGTGTCCTGTTCCGGGGGTCAGCGTGTCCGAATCCGACACCACGAATCTCGAATCCTATGTGTCCCGAATCCCCGTGTCAGGTGACTTAGCATAGGTGATAGCCTAGTGGGAAAAGTTAACACTGGTTTAGAACAAAGGATTAGGGCTGTTTGGATACCCTAATCAGTCTTCTAGTAGCACAAAAATCAATGCAAGTGGGCAACAGCAAGGAGAGTTGCAGGTGTCCCCTTGGATGATAGTTGGATAGATGTCCTAGGTGAGGACATGATGGAGCCCAGATTTGTACAATACCTCCTCTATTGTAGAGCAAAGGGCAGAAGTGGAGAGAGTGAAAATTTCTGAATCTAACACATCAGAAACCCCTACTGCAATGTCTGGTTTACTATCTCCTACTTGTTCTTTACATTAACAAGTTATTTAATAACATATATATCGAAGTAAACACAAATGCAACTTTCACAGATATATAGATCAACAACTGAAATAAACTGCGACAACACAAGGGAGCCGTTATTTTTGGACAATTGTCCTCGGAAAAACCCAATGCGGGAAAACCGGTGCAACAGATATGAGGGTTTTATTATTAAGAAGATTTATAAATACAACTAGGGTGCTAGAAATGGCTTACCCTTCAGAGAATATTCTTGGCAACAATATCGCTATCTGGAGACAGATATTTCGGCTAATCAGCAACCAGATGAACAATCGCACAATGACTCCGGCTGTTCCTTGTGTTGGACAGTGAAAACTGCTCCATGCACTCTTCTGGAACTGCGTCACCCTCTTTGGAACTGCGTCACCCTCTCTGGCTCTGCGTAAGCCAATCAACTCTCAGTCTGTCCCACAACATCACCTCAGCGCAGCCTCTGAAGCTCTATGTGTTCTCTGCGTCAGCCTCTACGGCCTCTGCGTCCTCTGCACTGGCCTCCTTAGCCTCTGCGTCAACCCTTGCTGCCTTTGCGTCAACCCTCCTAGGCTTTGCGCTGCCTCTTCCGGCACTCAGCTGCTTCTCTGATATGTATCCTTCAACATTGGATTGAAATCCCTCGCTGAACTGCCCCTCACTGCAACTGATCACTCACTCGATTTTTTCATCAAGTGTTGCCCCAGAAAATCGAATTCTTGATCTCTCTTGGTGTATCTCCAACTGACCCTCAAGCCTCCTCTTATACTTTTCATGTTGAAGATTCAACGACTAAGATTAAGTCCCTACTCAACGGCTAAGATTAGATCTGGCTTGATCCTCGTTAGTTAGAACTTTCTCACCCATATTATATTAATACACATTAATATTTTAATTTTCCTAAGTTTAGACTTAGGAAACCCATTAAAAATATTAATTATTTTAATATCTCTTCATCCAGGTAGAATTTCTCCAAACGATTTCTGGATCTTGGAGATCTCATGTGCCTTAGCCTCTCCACCAATTTTCATGGCTAGAGCACATCCTATGCTATCAAAAATCAACACTCCCTCTTAGCGAGGAATGTGCTCTAGTAATGCTTCACCATAGAAACATCACACTGATCCTCCGCATCAGTACCTGTGCTGATGCTTGGCTTGCTACCTCACATCCACTGCACTGCTGCTTCCTGTACTATTGCCCATGACACTGCCATTGCCACTGCCAAATCTGTACTACATCTCCCTCTCAACGCGCTGCATCATGCTACCCATAGCACTGCCACTGCTAATTGTTGCACTGTAACTCAGTTACCGAGAAGTAAGTAATTGACTTTACCCAAATACCGACATCCTAGTCAGTCTGGAAGCCTCGTGATGTTGAAGCTACCTCTGCTGCTATCCTGTTCTCCCTTTGTTGCCATTGCACCATTGCAAACAACTCTGTGCCCCTCGCAGTGCTGCAAGCTCTACTGTGCTGCTACAGACTTCTGTTCTCTAGCCCTGCCTTGCCGCTCCATCCCACTTTGCTCCACTCGACACTTGTCATCATGCTATTGTCGTTAAGGGCTCCCGTAGCCGGATGTGATCCAAGAGTTTGGGCACCTCAAGGATCCTGCCCCCGCATGTAGTCCTCTCGACTACAATTCTATGTCTCCCCACCTCTTCTCTAGAGGTGCATGAGCACTCATGGCACAATCATCATCAGTCTCGACATCCTTCTCCGCCTTAGTTGGTGCTGCATTTGAATCAGAGGCTTCTCCCTTGCCTTTCTTCCTGGGGCACTGAGATGCATAATGTCCCATCTCCCCACAGATGAAGCACTTGACCTTGGAGATGTCCTTCTTCTTCCTCTTTCCTTGTTGTCCCACAGATGCTAGAGCCGCATCCTCCTCCTTTGTCTTGACTCGAACTCCCATATCACTACTCCCCGCTTTGGTCAACCTCTTGATCTCTTCCTGTCGAAGAGCTACCCACATCTCCTCCCAACTAGGGAGAGTCGCTCTGCCCAAGATGCTTTGGACAAACGTCTCCCAGTCCTCGGAGACTGCATTCAGAGCAGTCCTGACCATAAACTCTGGATCCGGTGTAGACCCCACGGAAGTAAGCTGGTCACGAATTCCTTGCAACTTGAGAAGGAAGTGATCTATCTCCTCTCCTTTCTGCATTTGATATGACCTCATGTGATTTTCTAATAACATCTTCCACTGCACGGAACAACCTTAGTATAAGGTGGTCAACGTCTGCCAGATCTCATTTGTTGTGTTCTTAGCAATATGTGGTATGACATGATCTTTGACCTCGTTTAGGATCATGCATTTCGCCTTCGCCATGGCCTCCTCATACTTCTCATTTGCATCATAGTCCTTGCTGTGATGTTTATCCAGGATTGTCAGGATCCTGGCCTTCCAGATGACAAAATTGGAAGCCCCGTCCAATCTGTCCTGATCCCTCAATCCGTTCACTGCCATCTCTACTCCTCTTCTAGACTCCCTCTGAATCTTGACTTCCCTCCTGGAAATCCTCCTGCCAACTGTCGAATCACTCCTCTCCAATCCCCCTTTGTTGCTGCAACTTAGATCTTGATTTCTTGGCTAGAAATCCGTCGAGGTAGTGCTTTCCTCTGACTTGGTTTCGTTTCCTTAGACACTGTTCTGCACAGACATAAACAACATCCCACCAGCTCCTCAAATCACAATTTGCACAGTGCCCTTAGCCCCGGAAACTAAAGAATCCCGAGCTCTTTTGGCTCCGTGCAATCACAATGAGCGCTGGATCAGCTCCTCCTGGCCTCAGCATCAATCCTTCTTTGCTGAGAAAGATGACCGGGTACTACGTAGCCTTGATTTGCCCCCCCTCTCCCTCTGCGCTTTCTCTCCTCCTGGCTTAGAATGCTGACGCGGGCTCTGCGTGAGCCTCTGCGTCACCCTCTTTGCAGTGCGTCACTCTTCCTTCTGCGTCTCTGGCTCTGGAACAACGCTGTCTCTCGAGACAGTTGCTTCTCTGCTGCAAACTCTCAGATTTTCCCGACTGGTGCCTTCAGTCTCCTATGATCTACAATCGCTCTGATACCATGTGAAAATTTTTGAATCTAACACATCAGAAACCCCTACTGCAATGTCTGGTTTACTTTCTCCTACTTGTTCTTTACATTAACGAGTTATTTAATAAGATAAATGTCGAAGTAAACACAAATGCAACCTTCACAGATATACAGATCAACAACTGAAATAAACTGAGACAACACAAGGGACATCGTTATTTTTGGACAATTGTCCTCGGAAAAACCTAATGCGGGAAAACCGGTGCAACAGTTATGAGGGTTTTATTATTAAGCATATTTTTGAATACAAATAGTGTGCTAGAAATGGCTCACCCTTCAGAGAATATCCTTGGCAGCAATACCTCTATCTGGAGACAGATATTTCGGCTAATCAACAATCGGATGAACAATCGCACAGTGACTTTGGTTGTTCCTTGTGCTGGACAGCGAAAGCCACTCCACGCACTCCTCTAGAACTGCGTCACCCTCTTCGGAATTGCGTCACCCTCTCTGGCTCTTCGTCAGCCAATCAACTCTCATTCTGTCCCACAGAATCACCTCAGCACAACCCCTGAAGCTCTCTGTGTCCTTTGCGTCAGCCTCTACGGCCTCTGCGTCAGATTCTTTGGCCCTCTGCGTCCTCTGCACTCGCCTCCTTAGCCTCTGCGTCAACCCTCCTAGGCTTTGCGCTGCCTCTTCCGGCACTCTGCTGCCTCTCTGATATGTATCCTTCAGCATTGGATTGAAATACCTCGTTGAACTGCCCCTCGCTACAACTAATCACTCACTCGATTTCCTCAGCAAACGTTGTCCCAGAAAATCAAATTTTTGATCTCTCTTGGTGTATCTCCAACTGACCCTCAAGCCTCGTCTTATACTTTTCATGTTGACGATTCAATGACCGAGATTAAGTCCCTAATCAACGACTAAGATTAGATCTGGCTTGATCCTCGTTATTTAGAACTTTCTCACCCATATTATATTAATACACATTAATATTTTAATTTTCCTAAGTTTAGACTTAGGAACCCCATTAAAAATATTAATTATTTTAATATCTCTTCATCTAGGTGGAATTTCTCCAAACGATTTCTGGGTCTTGGAGATCTCATGTGCCTTAGCCTCTCCACCAATTTTCATGGCTAGAGCACATCCAATGCTACCAAAAATCAACACTCCCTCTTAGCGAGGAATGTGCTCTAGTAATGCTTCACCATAGAAACATCACACTGATCCTTCGCATCGGTACCTGTGCTGATGCTTGCCCTGCTACCTCACATCCACTGCATTGTTGCTTCCTGTATTGCTGCCCATGACGTTGCCTCTTTCAGTACTCTGCTGCCTCTCTGATATATATCCTTCAGCCTTGGATCGAAATCCCTTGCTCAATTGCCCCTCATTGCAACTAATCACTCACTTGATTTCCTCATCAAACAATGCCCCAGAAAATTGAATTCTTGATCTATCTTGGTGTATCTCCAACTGACCCTCAAGTCTCCTCTTATACTTTTCCTATTGACGATTCAACGACCGAGATTAAGTCCCTAATCAGCGACTAAGATTAGATCTAGCTTGATCTTTGTTATTTAGAACTGTCTCACCCATATTACATTAATACACATTAATATTTTAATTTTCTTAAGTTTAGACTTAGGAACCCCATTAAAAATATTAATTATTTTAATATCTCTTCATCTGGGTGGAATTTCTCCAAACAATTTCTGGGTCTTGGAGATTTCATGTGCCTTGGCCTCTCCACCAATTTTCATGGCTAGAGCACATCCGCTGCTACCAAAAATCAACAGAGAAGTCTATGGGAAATCGTGTGTAAGGGTCTTCTAGGTACGGGGATGCCCTAACTAGATGTAGATGCTACAGCGTGGACTTGGTCACTCATGGATTGTTGGAGGGCAACGTGAGGGTGCGTCGAGTGTGGACGAGATTGGGCACTTATGGTCTACTGGACGAGAGAGTGATAATGTCCAAGTTGGAGTTCGGTGTGCAACACTTTGATGGACAAAGGTAGTTGCTAGAGTGGCAGTTGATGAGCTCAAGGGTCTGATCAACCAGGGGTAGTTTGTGGAGCCTGAGACTTGTGTGTGGAGGACTTCTAAAGTAGATGATGGGCAATCCTCCTAGCCCGTGTTCATTGTGGGAGATGGACATCTTGTAGTGATAGGCGGCAGCCCTCCGTGCCCTATGTTGGTCTTCATCGTAGCAGCACAAGAAGACCATAGTGGGTAGAAGTCCCTGAGTAGTTGAGGAGCAACAGTGGGTAGATCGAGAGTTGTTCACAAGTGGAGTTGTGAACAACTCGACAGGAGTCTTGATGTGTTGTGTCCTTGATGGACTAAGGCACAACTAGAGAGCAGATTGACAATCGAGGTTCAGTGACTAGATGGACTTGGAGCATTGATAGAGGCAGGAGCTGAAGATCGGGAGCCGAAGGATTGAGCAGGTACAGGGTACTATCGAGGGGAGCTGAGAGAGTCGACTTCATCACCCAGATGGTCAGAGTGTCTTGTTGAGGGCAGATTGATCATCGATGTACTGACACCGAGCCCCAATTTTGTATCTTGTACTAGTGGATGTATGAGGGCCATTATCCCTGGTACGGGAGCCCTAGATTGTTGTATTATATGTTGTTTAATATAACGATGTTGGGTTGAAAAATGTAAAAAGTTGTCCATATTCCGTGCATGTGAGATTTACTATTGTTTATATTTTGCCGTGCAAAGTAGTATCGTTGAGATTCTTGGTTTCGTAGCATTAGAGGTTTTAAGATTCTAAACTAGACCCAAGATCGTGGAAATTCAACACAAAGAAGTCAAGAAAGAACGAAAGATGAGTTCAACATATAATTCTACATTTTGGACCAAATGTTAGTTTTGTAAAACATAATTTGAGTATCTGTTATTCTTTAAAAATTTCACAATGTCTTGTCCAACATGCCGAAAATTGTTTAGTTTGGAAGAATATCAAGGTAATGCACAAATACAAATTAAAAGAGTAAGGGAAGAACTCACAGAACTTCAGCAAAAAAACGAGGCATCACAACAAAAATATAAAAATCTTGAGGATATGCATTACAAGGAAGTAATGGGCAAGGATGAAGAAATTTCTCGCTTCAGAGACCACATTGAAAAATTACATGCACAAGTCAAGAAGACTAAGGTCGCAAAGAAAGAACTCAAAATTCAACTTTCAGAACGAGAAGAGGAACATTTATGCTTAAAAAACCTTATTCAAAGGTTATTAGAACAAATCAAAAGTAGAAAAGATGAGGAGGACACTAAGAACAAACTCAATAAGGTTATTAGTACAAATCAAAAGTATAAAAAATGAGGAGGACACCAAGAATAAACTCAACAATCCAAAAATCGAAGAACTTTCACGTTTAAGGAATCATAATCAAAACCTTCTTACGCAAATAAATAAGCTTAAAAGTGACAAGATTGTCGCTAAAATACAAGTTAGAACAACTTAGTGAAGTAGAAGCATTGAAGTCTCCAGTCGTAACTACCCAAGTTGAAGATAAAGTAACAAGTACTGATCCAGTTAATATCACAACTCAAGAAGAGGATAAACCAGTTGAAGTGAAGATGTACTCAAAATTTGCAGTTCAAGCAATAGAAATTTCAAGTGAAGATTTCACAATTAATCGAGCAACCTCTGGACTTGAAAGAAATCAGAGACCTTCAATAAACCAAGAAATCACCACGAACAAATTAAGGGGAGATCAAATCACAAGAACTCCTTATCGTCATCCAAATTATAAAAGCAGACATCTCAACCAGTCTGTATACCCAAACTAGAAACAAGTGACTTATGTTCCCAAGAACGTCGATGTCACCATAATCCAGTCTTGTGATAACAATTAATCTCAAGTTTCCAATAACTGCAAGATTCTACATAAGATTGATTTAGGATGGTTAGATCCCTTCTCAGTTTGACAATTTTGTTTGTCACTTAAATGATCTTTGTTAATTTATGCTTAGAGCAATTTATTTCAATTTTCACAGTTAGCTCAATAACTTTTCCAGATTAGCAATCACATCAACATTAAAGTAAACTGTAGATAGAACATAAACATAAATTGCAGAAGACAAGCCAAGACAAGAGGACACAAGATGTGGCGCTAACCAGGGACAAACCCCAATGTGGGGAAACCCTTGATCAATTCTTCTTATATGTTCTTCAATAGTTCAGCAGAGAGAGAGATAGTACTTGTTGTCGCACAGATTGTCACGAAAATGCTCAGATCGGGGGCTGTCACCCTGATCCTCGATCTCTCCGTTTAAGCCTGTTTCCTGCGGCTAAGGGGGGTAGACCTTATAGGAAAATGGATGACCAACTGTGAATCAGTTGGGCTGGGAGACACGAAGGGAAAACAACACTAAAATGATTTTATTAAATTAATAGATCAATGCCTTATGAAGTAAATGTTTAAATGATTACTTACTAAGTGTTGCAGAAATGTAAACCATGTAGAGCAATCATTTATCATCAAATAACTCAAACAAAGATTAAATTTTGATCAGATGCGAGAAAATGCTTAAATGATAGTCCAACAATTAAAACTTCGAAAGATAAAGATCGATACACAACCATGTAAATTTTAGACACTAACCAGATATCTCATTCATGTAGCTAATCTTCAAAATGATCATTCGAGCATGCTAAATCTCATATAAATGATAAACATTAATTCCACATCAAAAAAATTTAGTCTCAGCGGAAAAGATAAAACGTGATAAATCCCCAAGCTAATACTGAATCTGGCAAAAATTTCCAAAATTTTTTTTTTTTTTTTAGATAAAACAAAAATTAAGGCTAAAAGAAATCTAAATCTACACTTTTAAAAGAAAAGAAACTCCCCTTTTTATAATTTTATAATTTTTATAAATTTTTATTGCTATATATTTAAAAGAAAAACCTAAAGCTTAAATCTAAATTAAAACTAAAGTCTAAATAAAAGAGATTTTTATGTCTTTTTATATTTTATATTTTTTATGATTTTTTAATTTTAAGTTCTTAATGAAACAAAGAAATAAAATTTAATTTAAAACTATCTAAACAAAAACTAACATCTAACAAATTTTTATTTTTTATACTAAATAAATTTTAAAACTGAATCAAAATTAATCTAATGTATGAAAACAAAACAAACCCTGAATAAAAAAAACTTAAGTCTATAGTAAAAAATCGAACACAAATAAAATTTAAAATCGAATTTCTTTTTTAATTTTTTAATTCTTTATATACCCAAATCAGATCAAACGAAAAGACTTTCATTAATTCTTGCTCATAAAATGAAATCGAAAAACGAAAATTCCTTACCGCTCGACGCAAAGGAGGACTTGGCCTGTAAAAAAAGTTAGACGGGATTTCTTACAATGTGTTGCAGGTCCCTTCGACGGCGGATGGAAGACGTTTGCAGCTTCCAGCAACCACGTAAACCCTCCAACATTGGTCAGATGCAATCCCACAATGTTTGTCGACAGGAGCTTTTTCGATGGCAAGAAGGAGATGTTTGCAATGTGTGAATGCAGATGCGTGGAGCTGAAAGGCGTATGGTGTTTTGGCTGCACGTGGGAGAAAGGTAATGGTTGCGTGGACGCAGCGTGGAGAGGAGGTCACGCAGATGGCTGGAGTACCTGCGTGAGGGTGCTGCTGGCCTGGAGGCTGCGGTTTGGATATAATCGAGAGCTTCAAATGCTGCTTGCAGATGCGGGAATGGCGTGAGAGGTGGCAAGAGAACACAACAACAACAATGGAAGAGCGAGAACGTGACTGCGCGGATGGAGAAAAGGACAAAAACAACGAGGAATGGCTGCGGAATGAGGACCAAGGAATGACAGCGTTTTATTTGCAACAGTGAACAGGCAGTTGGCCAAGCGGCAAGGGGTTTGCCCAGGTCACAAAAGTTCTCGAGAAATTTCCTCCTCAAATACAATCGAAACCCTTCAGATCTGAAAACAACCGATATTTGAAACCTTTGTACAGCAAAATAGTGTAGATAAACCTTGAAAATCCTCAGAAATCCTGCAACCTGGAATAGAAAATCACCCAAAAATAATATGTGCATAAAACCAAAATTAAAACCCCAGATCAGCTAAACAACATTTACAACTTTTGACTCTTAAACAGCCAGATTTATCAATAATCATCAGTAATTTTATCAAAATTCCAGATTCACTATGAAAAACTTCAAGAATCTCTCATGCAATTCAGAAAAATAAACTAAATGATAAACCCAGGATCAAAACTAGCTGGGCTCTGCAAGAAAATGCTTGCGGGGGTTGGCTGGTTCAGCCGAGAACTTCCCCAAACGCCCACTGGTCTTCTTCAATAAGGGTTTCCTGCACAACTCATTTCAACCATCAATAAAGAGAGAAAAAGCAGTACTAGATCTCAAAAGCAATGGAGATACCTGCCATTACTTCAGAAAATCTAATACCATTCAAACCCTAGCAAGTGAACAAGATACCTGTGCTCAACAATACTCTTCAATAAGCTGTTACTAATGGCTAAAAATTTAAAATATGCAGAAAATAAAATAGCTCACAGCACTTCCAGAGAGTAACACCAGCAAGATTTCAACCCCAAAGTCTTTCTTTATTAGCACCAGAAAAAGTTTACAAGAGAGCTTCTTCAGCACAAGACTCACAGATCGAATGATCTCAAATGACCCCTAGCACCCTATTTAAAGGAAAAATTCCCAACAACTAGTTTGAGTGATCCACGTCAAAATGATCTCGACCGTCGATGAGGATCAAGATATCTCTTAATCTCATCTGTCGAATTTTTTAATGCATTAAAAATTGAAATTCTGCATTTATTTACTCAAAATATTATTATTTTATTATTTTTAGGTTTTTACTTTATTTTATTATTATTATTATTATTATTTTTTTTAGATTTTTTTATTTATTTATTTTATAAATTTTATTATTTTTTAGTTATTTTTTTAATTTTTAATTTATTTTTAAATGGATCCTCGAACTTAGCCTTTGGAAAATCACCTAGGACCTAGGACTTAGGACTTAAGACTTATGAGGGGATTAAAACATTTTCTAACCCTCAAGACACTTTATATCATGACTTTTACAACTTTACATCTCAAGGGGGAGAACCCGTTTGACATGGACCCTCATAAACCACCCAGTTCTGCGACAACTATAATCTAGCAGATCAACACACTAGGATTCTCCTAAGATTCTAATGACAAAATCCATTTCGGCTTTGGGGTTAGGCTGAAGGAAAACTCTGCCGATCATGGATTGGTGAGACGAAAAACCTTCCGGAACGTAGATTATCACTAGGAAATTAGGTCCACCTAGGCAATTTACATACATGACTCATATCTGCTAAGATTATTTACAATTCATACATGCAGACTGGGTTTACGACATAATGTGATCAAGTCGACGATGACTGTCGAATGGCACGGACATGTCGATCAGGCGCTATCCTTTTTTGCGAAGAAAAGGGGGCGTACTGCTATGGGTAGTTGACCCGTAGTGGTCAACATCTGGCTCTACTTGGGGACACGTTGCTGCACTGTAGGAATGTGAGAATCCAGAATCTGCATCCACGCAACACACAACAGAAATAAGTAGCGTCCATTCAAAAATCATCATATAACATTTAAGCACATAAAAGATAGAAGCTCTTCATTTATTAACAAGGAAAGTAAATCTAATCCTAAATCAGAAATAAAATGCTGAAATAACAAGGAGTAGGGATAGAAATACAATACAAAGGATGCCCCATGGCATCAGATATCATCTTTGAAGAACAGCTTGAGCATTTGGCCATTTGCAGGTAGATCAAGTGGTTCGCCATCCAATCTGCTCAAGTGGAATGAGTTTGGTCCAGCTATGTCTCGAATGATGTATGGTCCCAGCCACAAACTGTCGAACTTCTTATGTTTTCCTGGTTTCTCATTCTTGCGATCCCAAAGAAGTACCATATCTCCCACCTGCAAAGATCTAGATCGAGAGAATTTATCAAAGCTTTTCTTAATGTTAGATTGATTTTTACATATAGCATCAAAAGCTGTCCTACGAGCTTCATCTAACTCCACAATTTGATCTATTATATTCTGAACAACATCCTTATTAGTAGAAATTTTTTGAAGGAGTTGATAAGCTGGCAATTTCAGGTGCACAGGTAAGGTTATATCCAAGCCATAAACTAATTCAAAGGGAGATTTACCAGTAGCTTTCTTCTTAGTGATTCTCTCTGCCCATAAAGCATACTTGATTTTGCTATCCCATGATCTCTTATTATCTCCTACTATCTTCTTGATAATGGTTATGAGATTCTTGTTACTTGATTTAGCCAAACCATTACCCTGAGGATAGTAATTTGACGAATGAAATAAGACAATGCCATTCTTGAAACAAAAAGATGAAAACTCTAAGGAACTAAAAGCTCTGGCATTGTCAGTAGTGATCTTAGCAGGGACACCAAATCTGGTAATGATGTTATTTTCAATGAAATCCATAATAACCTTTTAAGTGGCATTCTTAACAGGAATGGCTTCAACCCATGTAGTGAAATAATCCGTAGCAGTCAAAATCCATGAGTAGCCATTGCTAGAATTTTCATGGAACTTCCCTATGAAGTCCAGACCCCAATGCTGAAAAGGTGCCTCTATAATGACAGGTTGTAGGGGCAAGGCAACAAGCTTCTGTTTCCCAGTGAATAGTTGACAGGCTTGACAAGCTCTAACAAACTTGTGCACATCAGAAAAAATTGCAGGCCAAAAATAGCCAGCTCTCAGGATTTTGTGGGCGGTAGTTCTAGCAGCATAATGACCACCACAAAATCCGGAATGAAACTCAGAGATCAATTTCTTGGACTCAACGTCATCAACACACCTAAGCACTATGCCCTTAGGATTTCTCCATCCAAG
Organism: Pinus tabuliformis; assembly: GCA_031772625.1. Taxonomy (NCBI): domain Eukaryota; kingdom Viridiplantae; phylum Streptophyta; class Pinopsida; order Pinales; family Pinaceae; genus Pinus; species Pinus tabuliformis. Next base: position 1,252,680,794 of record CM062817.1, on the reverse strand, counting down.
GCCATCCTTCATAAGGCAATACTTAGTGGCTTTTAGTCTAAGAGGCCTTCTCTTATGAGCAACTAAATGGTTAGGACATGCAAGATTCATCATGTAATAAACTATGTCCTTGTACCACTCATGCTCTCCTAATCTTTGCAACTCTGACGAAGATAGATCGCTAAGACAAAACAAACCAAGAGTCTTTTCGTTACCTTCAGTCAACATCTGAGCCAAACCTTGGCCTTTGACCAGCTTGGTGGGTCTGATTTCTAAATCATATTCTTGTATTTTAGTGACCCACCTAGCGCGAGTTCCTAAGCAATCGGTTTGAGTTAATCTATCTTTAACAGCGGAATGTGGGACGAAAGCAATGATTTTAGAATAACCCACATAAGTTTTGAAGTGCTTAAGGGACTTGACCAAGGCATAAGCCTGATTTTCCATGGTATTGTACTTCAATTCGGAATTTTGAAGTGCTCTACTCATGAAAGTGATAGGCTGCTCGTGACCATATTTATTCTTTTGTAGCAGGACACCAGCAATGGTATCTTCGGAAGCGAAAGAAAAAATCATGAAATCCTTGGAATAATCGGGACTAACTAAGACAGGAGCTCTTGCAATAACGCATTTGATTTCTTGAAAAGCCTTTTTGCTGTCTTCTTGCCAAACAAATTTTGCATCTTTCTTTAGAAGACTTTGAATAGGCTTAGCTATTTCTGCGTAATTTGGAATAAATCTTCTAATAAAATTTGTCTTTCCAAGGAAAGACTGAAGGGATTTAAGATTATGAGGGAGAGGAATCTTTTGGATTGCTTCAATTCTTTCAGGGTCAATCTTGATTCCTTAGAAATGATATGGCCAAGTAATTTCCCTTCTGTTACTCCAAAAACAGACTTAGCTGGATTCAAAGAAATCCCGTATTCTCTGCATCTATCAAAAACCAGCGTAAGATGATTTACATGACTGATACCATCTTTAGAAAAAACAGTAAGATCATCTTGGTAAATTTCAATAAATTTCCCGGTCAAACCTTTGAAGGCATAATCCATAGCCCTTTGGAATGTAGCCCCAGCGTTTGTTAATCCAAACGACATTTTGATGTATTCAAAGGTACCCCATGGTGTGGTGAATGTGGTTTTATGACGATCTTCCTTTTTAACCCATACCTGATTGTACCCAGAAAAACCATCTAGCAACGACATCATCCCAGAACCGGTTACTCTTTGCAACAAAGTTTCCATGTTTGGCAAAGGGTAATTATCTCTTTTGCATGTTAGATTAAGGTTTCGAAAATCGACACACAGCCTTATCGTACCGTTCTTTTTCCTAACAATCACCAGATTTGAACACCATGTTGAATGCCTGGTTTGAGCGATAATTCCTGCTGCAAGCATTTTCGCAAGTTCTTTCTGAACTAAAGGGGCTAATTTAGGATTAATTTGCCTAAGTTTCTGGCGAAAGGGTTTAGCATTTTCATCTTTTAAGGGGATAGTATGTTCCATGACATCTTCCCTATAGCCCTTTAATTCATCATAAGAAAAAGCTAAAACATCGCGATACTCGCGAAGTAAATCAGTTAACTTTTTTCTTTCCTCCGCACTAGTACCTCTACCAATTTTAACAATCTTTGGGTTTTCAGAAGTACCAATGTTTATCTCGAGATATTCGCCTGGGTCCATCTTATTTTCTTCTCTCAACTTCGTGGCATCATGCCGATCAAAATGTTGCTCTAAGGCAACCACATTCCTAGGAGTAGGATTTATGATATGCTCATGATTTAAAGATCCATCCTCCTCAGAATCTATCCGGAAATCCTCAAACTCATCCAAACTATTAAGAAAACGAATGACTTGCTTTTCATCATTGAAGACCTGCCAATGCTCTGAGTTATCTGGAATAGATGGTCTAAATATTACTTCCATTTTGATCTTATTATTAATTAGCTCATCAGATAACTGGAAAGTAGTAGCAGCTACAACAAGTTCATCTGCCAAACTATTTTGCTCTCTCGGGATAGCTTTGAGGTCAAGAGCATCAAAGTGCTCCATAGTATCCCACACAGCGTTTCGATAATTCCTTAGTCTTTGATTTTTGCATGTGAATTTATTTTTAAGCTGCATGATAACTAAATCAGAATCCCCCTTAATGCTAAGCAACTTGATCTTCAAAGACTTTGCCAATTCAAGCCCCAACAATATAGCCTCATATTCAGCGACATTGTTGGTTGCTTCAAATTCTAATCGATAGGCAAACTTGAAAATGTGATCAAGGGGAGATTTAAGCACTATTCCAGCACCTTTACCATTCCTAGACGATGCACCATCGAAGTACATATACCAAACTTTATCCTTGAGATTCTTAATCTTATCATCGGGAGGAATTATGAAATTAGACATGATGACATAGTTCCCAATGTCAGATTGCTCTTTGATTATCTCGTTGTGAGGTCTCTTAGGATATTCGACATGAAATTTTCTTTCGGGCTCCCTATTTAGTCTTACAAAACCATCACCCCTAGAAGAAGGAATCATAGCATATGACCAATTCATTTGAATACTTCCTCCTAGATCAGAGGCCCACTTTCTGGATAACAACATACCCCAGGCATCAGGCACATCCACAACAACAATATCCATGACAATCATGATGTCTGGGTAAACTGATAGATGAACTTGCAAATCTTTGATTAAACCATGCACTTCAATTTTCTTAGAATCCATGGCACATATGTTATAGTAGGGTCTAGAAACTCTTAAGTTAAGCTGTTCCATGACCCTTTTAGTCATTACACAAGCTGATGCACCAGAATCCAACATGCAATTATTCAATTTATATCCATTAACTAACAAGGTGATAAAGAAAGGTTGGTGATCTTTGTTATCAGCATCTAAGCTTTGCAAATATATGGGAGCATCGTGATAGTCAACTTCTCGAGTTTTCTGTTGAGAAGTATTTACTTGAGAACCTTGAATAGCTTTTAGTAATTTGTCTCTTTGGGAAGGGATTTTAGCAATCTCGGAGACAGGAACCCAGATTTTTGCGTTGTTAAACCAACTTCCCAAATCGACATCTAATCCAGAGTTTAAACCAGGGTTAAAAGTTTGAGGGGGAATTTGATTCCCACTTTGATCTTTATCCCTTCTTTGATAGGCCAAACCCTTATCTCTAGCAATTTCCAAGATTTGCTCGGGAGAGGGTTTTTCACCATATAACCTAGGCAAAATGTCATCTTCATTTTCAAGGCTATTTATACTAAACACTAATGAAGGATTCATAACGTCACGACTCTTTTCCTTGACCTCTATCCAATCATCCATAGACAAAGGAAACTTGCTACCTACTACATTTATTTGATCACCTGCCCCAAACATTCCATTATCTAAAATTCTTCTAACGATGGGACAAGTGGCCTCTTCATGAAGAGCATCGCAAACCCGACAGTAAGGAGGAGCATTATCAACCAAATTAGTTAGCGGATTAGGAGGTCTCTGCTCACTAGATTGACCCTTCTTTTGCCAATTATTATTTCTATTATTATTATTTCGAGGCTGAAAATTTTGCGTTTGCGTTCTTTCCATTTGGATCAACCTATTCTGCAAAGTAGCTATCTCCTTATTATGATTGATTTCCATGGTTTCGATCTTTTGGAGCAATTTGAGAACAAGTTCGCTTTCAGGTTCTTGAACTGCTTTTCCTTTAGGTTCCTTTAGTTTCGTAGCAGCCCTATCGAAACCTGGGATCTCAGACTTCCCAGATGCTGCCTTGTCCTTTTCAAGCTCTATAGCCAAGGCTTGGCAATCTCTATAATCATTAAGCTTAGCACGCCTTAATTCATAAGATGGCTCAGGACTAAAGGCATCAATGTAAAAATCTTGGAGAGATTTGTCTGTAGGTTTATAGTCTTGAGGTAATTCTCTAATAATACCATTAAACCTTTTATTAAATTCTTCAACAGTTTCATTCTCTCTCTTTTTTATTATGCTAATAGCTTTTACGAGGTGTCTTCCTTCTCTCTTATCTCCATATTTTTCTTTAAATGCATTAATGATCAATTCTAAGGAATCAAATGAATTCTGAGGTTTTTCAGTAAACCACTCATGAGCATCGCCCCCCAAGGTTAAAATGAAAAGAGTCATTCTAACATCTTCATGATCGAAATTAGGAGACCTTGCGTACTTAGACATCCATATGCTAAAATCTCTTAGATGCGAATTTGCACTAATCGCATTATCTCCCTGAAAGCTAGGCAACTTATCTATCCCAACTGATGGAAGAGCATTGGGATACCCTGGAATGTTAGAAAAATTGCAAGGGGCATACATATCTATGATGCTGTGCCTAGCTTGACTAGTAAAAAGCAAATGGATATCAGAGAGGGCTTCTTGTCCGAGGTTAACAAGAAGTGTACGAGAAGAGAGTTTGTGTAATCGTAACCTGAGGACCCTTTCAGGATCAGGAGTAGGATTGCACAAACTGTTTGGGTGTCTTCTAGTATACACTCTTGAAGATAATATATGAAGTGGAGTCGCCACCTGGACAAGAAGTGAAACACGGAAAAGCTCGAAATGAAAGAACCAAGGACAGAAAAACTCTATCCCCGGCAACGGCGCCAAAAAATGTTGTCGCACAGATTGTCACGACAATGCTCAAATCGGGGGCTGTCACCCTGATCCCCAATTTCTCTGTTTAAGCCTGTCTCCCGCGGCTAAGGGGGGTAGATCCTATAGGAAAATGGATGACCAATTGTGAATCAGTTGGGCTGGGAGACACGAAGGGAAAACATCACTAAAATGATTTTATTAAATTAATAGATCAGTGCCTTATGAAGTAAATGTTTAAATGATTATTTACTAAGTGTTGCAGAAATGTAAACCATGTAGAGCAATCATTTATCATCAAATAACTCAAACAAAGATTAAATTTTATCAGATGCGAGAAAATGCTTAAATGATACTCCAACAATTAAAACTTCGAAAGATAAAGATCGATACACAACCATGTAAATTTTAGACACTAACCAGATATCTCATTCATGTAGCTAATCTTCAAAATGATCATTCAAGCATACTAAATCTCATATAAATGATAAACATTAATTCCACATCAAAAAATTTTAGTCTCAGCAGAAAAGATAAAACGTGATAAATCCCCGAGTTAATACTGAATCTGGCAAAAATTTCCAATATATATATATATATATATATATATATATATATATATATCTATTTTTAGATAAAACAAAAATTAAGGCTAAAAGAAATCTAAATCTACACTTTTAAAAGAAAAGAAACTCCCCTTTTTATAATTTTATAATTTTTATAAATTTTTATTGCTATATATTTAAAAGAAAAACCTAAAGCTTAAATCTAAACTAAAACTAAAGTCTAAATAAAAGAGATTTTTATGTCTTTTTATATTTTATATTTTTTATGATTTTTTAATTTTAAGTTCTTAATGAAACAAATAAATAAAATTAATTTAAAACTATCTAAACAAAAACTAACATCTAACAAATTTTTATTTTTTATATTAAATAAATTTTAAAACTAAATCAAAATTAATCTAATGTATGAAAACAAAACAAAGCCTAAATAAAAAAAAACTTAAGTCTATAGTAAAAAATCGAACACAAATAAAATTAAAAATCGAATTTCTTTTTTAATTTTTTAATTCTTTATATACCCAAATCAGATCAAATGAAAAGACTTATGTTAATTCTTGCTCATAAAATGAAATTGAAAAACGAAAATTCCTTACCGCTCGACACAAAGGAGGAATTGGCCCATAAAAAAAATTAGACGTGATTTCTTACAGTGTTGCAGGTCCCTTCGACGGCGGATGGAAGACGTTTGCAGCTTCCAGCAACCACGTAAACCCTCCAGCATTGGTTAGATGCAATCCCACGATGTTTGTCGACAGGAGCTTTTTCGATGGCAAGAAGGAGATGTTTGCAATGTGTGAATGCAGATGCGTGGAGCTGAAAGGCGCATGGTGTTTTGACTGCACGTGGGAGAAAGGTAATGGTTGCGTGGACGCAACGTGGAGAGGTCACGCAGATGGCTGGAGTACCTGTGTGAGGGTGCTGCTGGCCTGGAGGCTGCGGTTTGGATATAATCGAGAGCTTCAAATGCTGCTTGCAGATGCGGGAATAGCGTGAGAGGTGGCAAGAAAACACAGCAACAGTAAAGGAAGAGTGAGAACGTGACTGCGCGGATGGAGAAAAGGACAAAAATAGAGAGGAATGGCTGCGGAATGAGGACCAAGGAATGACAACGTTTTATTTGGAACAGCGAAAAGGCAGTTGGCTAAGCGGCAAGGGGTTTGCCCAGGTCACAAAAGTTCTCGAGAAATTTCCTCTTCAAATACAATCGAAACCCTTCAGATCTGAAAACAACCAATATTTGAAACCTTTGTACAGCAAAATAGTGTAGATAAACCTTGAAAATCCTCAGAAATCTTGCAACCTGGAATAGAAAATCACCAAAAAATAATATGTGCATAAAACCAAAATTAAAACCCCAGATCAACTAAACAGCGTTTACAATTTTTTAACTCTTAAACAGCCAGATTTATCAATAATCATCAGCAATTTTATCAAAATTCCAGATTCACTATGAAAAACTTCAAGAATCTCTCATGCAACTCAGAAAAATAAACTAAATGATAAACCCAGGATCAAAACTAGCTGGGCTCTGCAAGAAAATGCTTGCGGGGGTTGGCTGGTTCAGTCGAGAACTTCCCCAAACACCCACTGGTCTTCTTCAATAAAGGTTTCCTGCACAGCTCATTTCAACCATCAATAAAGAGAGAAAAAGCAGTACTAGATCTCAAAAGCAATGGAGATACCTGCCATTACTTCAGAAAATATAATACTATTCAAACTCTAGCAAGTGAACAAGATACCTGTGCTCAACAATACTCTTCAATAAGCTGTTACTAATGGATAAAAATTTAAAATATGCAGAAAATAAAATAGCTCACAGCAATCCAGAGAGTAACACCAGCAAGATTTCAACCCCAAAGTCTTTCTTTATTAGCACCAAAAAAAGTTTACAAGAGAGCTTCTTCAGCACAAGACTCACAGATCCGAATGATCTCAAATGACCCCTAGCACCCTATTTAAAGGAAAAATTCCCAACAATTAGTTCGAGTGATCCACGTCAAAGTGATCTCGACCGTCGATGAGGATCAAGATATCTCTTAATATCACCCGTCGAATTTTTTAATGCATTAAAAATTGAAATTCTGCATTTATTTACTCAAAATATTATTATTTTATTATTTTTAAGTTTTTACTTTATTTTATTATTATTTTTTATTTATTTATTTTATAAATTTTATTATTTTTCAGTTATTTTTTTAATTTTTAATTTATTTTTAAATGGATCCTCGAACTTAGCCTTTGGAAAAATCACCTAGGACCTAGGACTTAGGACTTAGGACTTATGAGGGGATTAAAACATTTTCTAACCCTCAAGACACTTTACATCATGACTTTTACAACTTTACATCTCAAGGGGGAGAACCCATTTGACATGGACCCTCATAAACCACCCAGTTCTGCGACACAACTATAATCTAGCAGATCAACACACTAGGATTCTCCTAAGATTCTAATGACAAAATCCATTCTGGCTTTGGGGTTAGGCTGAAGGAAAACTCTGCCGATCATGGATCGGTGAGACGAAAAACCTTCCGGAACGTAGATTATCACTAGGAAATTAGGTCCACCTAGGCAATTTACATACATGACTCATATCTGCTAAGATTATTTACAATTCATACATGCATACTGGGTTTACAACATAATATGATCAAGTTGATGATGACTGTCGAATGGCACGAACATGTCGATTAGGCGCTATCCCTTTTTGCAAAAAAAGGGGGCATACTGCTATGGGTAGTTGACCCGTAGTGGTCAACAGTACGTTTACAACAAAAGTCAACACTTTGACTTATCTAGATAAAAGCTTTGATCATCTCTAAGAAGATGATACATGAGATCAGTTGAAGACATGTTTCTTCAACTGATTCTCCAAGGTGACTCCTTCACCTATTGTTGTACTGCATTTCGTCATCATGCTGCACCTCACCACGCTGCACCATGCTGCACCCATCATCACTATGCTGCATCTCATCATGCTTCATTAATCATGGCTGTACCCATCCATAGCATGCTTGTTGTCCTTAACATGCTTGTTATTGCATGCTAGCTGTCCCTTGCATGCTTGGTGTATTTGCTGCTAAGTACCATACAACTATCCCGATGTTAGTTAGTCGTCCCTTTCATGCTGCTCTCCTTCAGAGACAGATGCTCTGGCTGTTCCGGCAGTTCTCGGTAGTTCCGACAGTTCTGGCTGTTCCTGGTAGTTTCTGCAGTTCCTGGCAGTTCCGGCAATTCCAGCTGTTCACTGTAGTTACGACAATTCTAGTAGTTTTGGCAATTTCAGCTGTTCCCAATAGTTTCGGCAATTCCGGCCGTTCCCGGTAGTTTCGACAATTCCAGTTGTTCCCGACAGTTCTGGTAGTTCCGGAAATTTCGACTATTCCGGCTATTTCAGCAGTTCGGGCTTTTCCCGACAGTTCCAGCTTTTGCCCTCTATGTCAGGTTTCCCCGCTGTTTCGGCAGTTCCCAGCAGTTCTGGCTATTCCCAACAGTTCCGGTAGTTCCCGCAGTTCCGGATTTTCCCGGTAGTTCTGGCAATTCCTGCTATTCCCAACAGTACCGATAGTTTCGTCTATTTCCGACAGTACCGACAGTTTCGACAGTTCCGGATTTTCTCGGCAGTTCCGGTAATTCCAGCTATTCCCGACAGTTCCGGCAGTTCTGGCAATTTCAGCTATTCCCGGCAATTCTGACAGTTCCGACATTTCCTGGAACTGCCAGAAAAGCTGAAAAAGCCGAAAAAGCTGGAAATGCCGGAACTGCCAGAACTGCTGGAAAAGCCGGAACTGCCGGGACTGCCGAAAACAATTGGAACTGCCAGGAACAACCGGAACTGCTAGAATTGCCAGGAACTGCCGAAACAGTTGGAGCATCTGTCTCCGAAGGAGAGCAGCATGCAAGGGACATCTAACTAACATTGGGACAGTTGTATGGTACTTAGCATCAAATACACCAAGCATGCAATGTTACAGCTAGCATGCAAGGGACAACTAGCATGCAACAGCAACGATGCTAAGGACAACAAGCATACTAGGAACAACAAGCAAGCAAGGGACAATAAGCAAGCAAGGTGCAGACAACACATAGGTCAGGATGGCAACATGGTGCAGCAATGGCACATAATGCAGTACAGTGATGGGTACAGTCATGATTTATGAAGCGTGATGAGATGCAGTGTAGTGATGATGGGTGCAGCATGGTGCAGCGTGGTGAGGTGCAGCATGATGACGAAATGCAGCACAACGATAGGTGAAGGAGTCACCTTGGAGAATTAGTTGAAGCAACATGTCTTCAACTGATCTCATGTATCATCTTTTTAGAAATGATCTATGCTCTTATCTAGATAAGTCAAAGTGTTGACTTCTGTTGTAAACGCACTATCTCTCTCTCTCTCTCTATCTGCTGAACTATTGAAGAACATATATGTAGAGTAGATCAAGGGTTTCCCCACATTGGGGTTTGTCCCTGGCTAGCGCCACATCTTGTGTCCTCTTGTCTTGGCTTGTCTTCTGGGATTTATGTTTATGTTCTATCTACAATTTACTTTAATGCTGATGTGATTGCTAATCTGGAAAAGATATGGAGCTAACTGTGAAAATTGAAATAAATTGCTCTAAGCATAGAACATACCTAAAATTAACATGGTATCAGAGCTGAGGTGAAGACAATGCCCAAGAAAGAGTGAAAGAGCAATCACCGAAGACAATTGGGAAAGGACAAAAGGATCAGTGGATTCCTCATCCCTCTTCAAATTCACCAAGGGTTAAGTCGAAGCAGAGAATATTATCAGAATGGCGTAGTGGAATATGGCCTACCTAACGATCACTTCATTGGAAGACCAGATCTCAGGGTGGAAGGAAGGGCATATAACTAGTTCGGCCATTATGCAAAGGAGTGTCCGAATTGCAGGGACACATCACTTGATGATGATAACAATCATTCCAGGGACATCTTCAATGATCAAAGGAATGACATGTAATGCAGGTCATCAAGGAAATGGCCGACTCTTAATAGAAAGCAAGGAACCCCAGGTATGAAGAATCAAATGTTGTTTCTGATAAGATAAATAAGCGTTATCTTGTATTGGCCCTCTCCTTTAGATTCTTTGGGAATCTGGCTTATAGATTGTAGTGTTTCAAGGCACTTCTTCGGATAGATGGGTGCACTCTCTAATTTGGTAGAGATGGAAACAATCGTGGGATTATACTTGAAGCCGATGCCACGTATCCCGGAAAGGGTGTAAGGAATGTTAACTCTCAATTGAATAAGGGTAACTCGATTCATTTACAGAATCTCTTTTATGTACTTGATCGCAAGAAGAACCTCGTGTCCATCTCGGAAATGGAAGTCAAAGGTTTCAAGGTGGCATTCATCGATGGAAAGGTACGTGTTAAAAAATATAATTTTCAAAGATGCTTTTTCTCATGGGTTCAGGGTTGGAAATTTGAATCAAGTTGCAAGATGGTCCATTGGGTATCATGTCAATTGACATATCACATCTATAACACTGGAGGTCTACCTATGGGGCCCTACCTGATGTGAGTCAAATGGTGATAGGGATGTCTGAATTCAAGTAGAGCATGAAGGTACATGTCTGAGATGTACCGAAGGAAAATCTTATAAGGGGACCATTCCCGTCATGCAGCAGGTCCATAGGTTTGGAACAACCCGTGGAGTTTGAGATTCATGATCGGGAATCTCATGTATATAGGTGGAAGAAAGCCCTCTATGGCTTGAAGCAAAACACCTCAGGCATAGTATGAGAGGATTGATAGCTGCCTGATGAAGCTGAGATTCACTAGGAGTGAAAACGATCCAAACCATTACCCGAAGGTTGTGGATGATAGACCTCTCATACCGACACCTTATGAGGATGACCTATTTCTGACAGGTGCAAACCCTCTCATTTGCAGAGGTAAGAGGGAGTTGGATTGCGGATGTGGAATGATAAATTGCAACCCTGTGACTACCTCAAGGATCTTAACTTTCAGAAGTTATATGATAGTGATGTCGGACCAGATTTTGGAAATGCCTCTGAGTTTCATAGACTCATTTGCATTGATGTTCTTGGTGAACTTCCGTCCGGACATATGTTTTGCAGTTAGCATGGTGAGCTCATATTTGGTTGAGCCTCACTGGATTGGTGCCAAGAATCTTTTGAGATATTTTCGGGGCACAATCTCTCATGGATTGAGATACACTATCGGAAATATGAAACTACATGATTATTCGAATGCTGACTGGGCAGGCAGTGTGGAGGATCACTAGAGCACTTCTCAGTGCTTGGATGAGCAGGAAGCAGAAGTTGGTCGCTATAAGCACCGTCGAGACCGAATACATAGCTACAAGTATGATCTCGTGTGAAGCTGCATGGTTGCAGAAGCTCTTAAGTGAGGTGTTTGTACACATGATGAATGCCATTGTGATTCTCTGTGACAACCAGAGGGAGGATTCAATTATTGAGGAATCCTATATTCGATGATTGCTCCAGCAGATAGACATCAGATACTGCCTTATTTGCAATATGGTAAGTCAATGAGCGAGGGGGCTCCATCGCATTGAGACTGATGTACAGGTCGCAGACATTTTGTCAAAGCCCCGGGGAAAGGTCAAATCTCTGACTTTCCTGAACGACTTGGAGTCGTTGAGAGAGCTTCTTATAAGGGTCCTGCATGTTGCATGCATTGAGCTCTGGGAGCTCTGGGGGGCTTGGGGTACTTACTAGAGCAACATACGACCACAGGGCGACTCACCCTCCCCTGGTGGTGCGCTATGAACAGGATGATTAGTTCTCCTGTGGGCCAGGATGATTTGTTCTTCGTGGCGACTATGGAATAGGATGATTAGTTCTCCTGTGGGCCAGGATGATTAGTTCTCCGTGGTGACTGTGGAACAGGATGATTAGTTCTCCTGTGGGCCAAGATGATTAGTTCTCCGTGGCATCCATTGATAGGATGATTCGTTCTCTTGTCGACAGGATGATTAGTTCTCCTGTCGAGGCATCCTACCCATGCAGTCTGGGACTCATGGGAAGTACCTCTCATCTGATCAATGAGCAGGGAAATGAGGATAGGAACAATAGTAGTACTATCGACGGATGCATCGCTGTATCTACCATAATCCCTATGCTAGGATGACCTCCATTGATCTGGATAAGTATGAGTCGTTTGAGACACTCTCTTGTGACATTGATCTGGGATCAATGAAACTGATCTGGGATCAGCATGAGTGGTTTGAGACACTCTCTTGTCACATTGATCTGGGATCAATGAAATTGATCTGGGATCAGTATGAGTGGTTTGAGACACTCTCTTGTGACATTGATCTAGGATCAGTATGAGTGGTTTGAGACACTCTCTTGTGATATTGATCTGGGATCAATAAAACTGACTTCAGGTCAGTAAGAGTGATGTGACACACTCTCTTCAGATGAAACTGACTTCGGGTCAGTAGAGAATGGTATGAGACATTCTTGATCAATTCTTCTTCTTCATGGTTCAGCAGAGCAGAGCAAAGTAGAGTAGAGCAGAGCAGAGCAGTGTAGGGCACTGATGGCAGAGATAATACAGTTGGACATATGGATCAACGGATGGAGTTCTCCTTAGTTGAGAGGGAGTGTTAAAATTGGCAACTAGGGCCAAACTCCATGTGGGTCATCTTATTTATGGCAGCTGATATTTTTCTTGGATCCCTCTCATTGAGAGGTGTAGGATTGATCTAAGATCATCTGATTTCGATAAGTATTCATGGATTATGAATTTATTTGCGTTATAAGACAATTCATCAAGGTCGGCTAGCAACCAAATAAACCCCACATGTGCTCAACGTTTTAGTATAAATAGAGGTGGCCTTCAAGTCATTTCAACACACTTGGGATCTCTTCCTCTCTCTACTTGTCTTTGGGTTTTAGTAGGAGGAGATATCCTAAGGAATAATGTTGCCCTGATCTAGAGGGCAGAAAGCCGGAATTGCTGGAAAAGCCGGAAATGCTGGAAAAGCCAGAAAAGCCAGAAATGCCGGAAAAGCCAGAACTGTCGGAAAAGCCAGAACTGCCGGAAAAGACAGAACTGTTGGAAAAGCCAGAAAAGCCGGAGCTGCCGGAAAAGCCGGAAAAGCCGGAAAAGACAGAACTGCTGGAAACGCTGGAAAAGCCGGAACTGCTAGAAAAGCTGGAAATGCCGGAACAGCTGGAACTACCGAAAAAGCTGGAATTGCCGGAAAATTCAGAACTGCTAGAAAATCCAGAATTACCGGGACTGCCGGAACTGCCGGGAACAACTAGAATAGCCGGAACTGCCAGGAACTGCCAAAACAGCCAGAGCATCTGTCTCCGAAGGAGAGCAGCATGCAAGGGACAACTAACTAACATTGGAATAGTTGTATGGTACTTACTAGCAAGTACACCAAGCATGCAATGTTACAGCTAGCATGCAAGGGACAACTAGCATGCAACAACAAGCATGCTAAGTGTCGCACGGAATAAGTCGATCTTGCGGACAAGATAGACCTTCCTAGAATCTAAAGAAGACCTAATGACAAGCAAACCAACCAGACACTATCTTTCTCTAGATATGCTTTTATAAACAATGGCAAACAAGTGTTTTTAGGGCCTACCTTAGGTCCAACGCAAGTTTGTGGATGCCCTCGCTCCTTCGATCCAAATGAGCTCCTTTGTCGTGAATCTGCAAACACAAACAAGGCAAACAAATTAAATAGCACCTGAAAAGCCAATATCATAAAACATATTTAACATGAAAGTCAAGGAGTCCATGAAACAAATAACATGAGATACTTGTTGAGAAAAATGAGTTTGATTGTATTAATTCAAAAGAACAAGAACTTTACAACCTGTGCCTTGACGCTGTACAAGCTCCTCCCAGGGTCCAACAAGAAGTCTCCTCTACTTTGACAAGTTTCACTCACTCCCCAATGAAGCCAAAAAGGTATGTGATCTCTCCTCTTAAGCTCAACTAGGAAGTCTTGATTTCACCAGCATTTACCCTCAAAAATGTTCAGCTTCTAACCTCTCCAGCAACCAGCCCAATGCCTAAATTTATAGTGCAATGGAGGGAAGTTACTAGGTCCTCCTTCAAAGGGATAAAGCCCTCCTTCAAAGGGATAGCTCCTCTCATCAAGGGATTAGCTCCTTCTCTTTTGGGATGCATGAACCACCTCAGAGCGAACAATCCACGTCAAAATTCCTTCTAGAATCCTCTAGAATTAACCCAAAGTGAGTTTTTTAAGATAAAACTTGCGCCTTTTGACTTTCACAGGGGTCCGCACCCACACCTTTAGGGACAGAGCGGGCAGGTCCTTAGTTTTTGTACACAGAAGGTGCGGGACCGCAGGTGACAATGAGAGAAAGTGTGGAACCAGAGTTTCATTGATTTTTAATGTCTTTCTCCCATTTTCAAAGCTTGACTTGAAGAGCCGAGGTCTGAGACTTGCTTAGGAGGACAGTACAAGTGATGATAGACCCATACTGACTGCAAATAATCATAGTGATGATATTTTTGTGTAACACTAAGGACAACAAGCATGCTAGGAACAACAAGCAAGCAAGGGACAACAAGCAAGTAAGGTGCAGCCAACACATAGGTCATGATGGCAACATGGTGCAGCAATGGCACATAATGCAGTACAATGATGGGTACAGTCATGATTAATGAAGCATGATGAGATGCAACATAGTGATGGTGGGTGCAACATGGTGCAGCGTGGTGAGGTGCAGCATGATGACGAAATGTAACACAATGATAGGTGAAGGAGTCACCTTGGAGAATTAGTTGAAGCAGCATGTCTTCAACTGATCTCATGTGTCATCTTCTTAGAGATGATCTATGCTCTTATCTAGATAAGTCAAAGTGTTGACTTCTGTTGTAAACGTACTATCTCTCTCTCTCTGCTGAAATATTGAAGAACATATAAGAAGAATTGATCAAGGGTTTCCTCACATTGGGGTTTTTCCCTGGCTAGCGCCACATCTTGTGTCCTCTTGTCTTGGCTTGTCTTCTGCGATTTATGTTTATGTTCTATTTGCAGTTTACTTTAATGCTGATGTGGTTGCTAATCTAGAAAAGATATGGAGCTAATTGTGAAAATTGAAATAAATTGCTCTAAGCATATAACATACCTAAAATTAACACTTCGACTTGCTTTGATGCTTTCTTTGAAGATCGATTCTTGTGTGTTAACTTGCTTTGACTGCCCCTTCTTGTCTTCAACACCTAAGCTCTGATACCATGTTGAGAAATCTAGGGCATTCAAAGTTCTACTTGATAATTGCTTGTGACATACTTTTACTTCTTATCTTATAATCTTTTCTTCATTAGCTTATTAATGTGTTCTTTCATCAAGACAATTACCAAAATGCATAATAAAAGACAAGTGACACGGTATGTAGGCTTCTCTAGCCAGGGCCAAAACCTCTCACCTCTTAAGAGGAAAACCCAATCAAAATTCTTCTTCTAGATCTTCAATTGATAAGTACCAAGACCTTGACACAGACCCTTGACCTTAGTATCCTCTCAAAGAACCTTGTCACCAACCTTGATGCTTTGCCTCTTCCTTCCTTCTCCTTTCTTCTTGATCTAGAACTGCTCCTTTTCGGTTCCTTCTAGAGAAACTCGGTCTCTATCCTTTTTCCCTGCACCTTCACAACTTCCCTAGAGAATCTCAGTCTCTAGGTATTCTATAGAGAAGCTCAGTCTCTACTTTGATTACTCAGAAGAGTCTTTCCTTTGCTGCGCCAGAAGATTTCTTCCTTCACTATCCCAGAAGAAACTCTACTTCGCAAGTCCTAGAAGAAAACTCTACTTCGCAAGTCCTAGAAGAATCCTTCTTTGTGTGCCCAGAAGAATCCTATCTACTGCCTTCTTCGCTGATCCAGAAGATCCCTTCTTCGCTTCCCCAAAAGAACCTTCTTCGCTGCCCTAGAAGAGTGACTTTTGTAACCCTAGAGAAAACCCTTTTCACTACTTCTTCTTCACACTTCCTTCTGCACTTCTCTTCGCTGAAATCAGATCGAATTTCTTATCCGAATTATGTGTCTCTAAATGAGGCCAAGTTCCTCTATATATACACTTCTTCACTGGGTCTTTAGGCCGACTTGACAGTTGGAGTTAGGCCGACTTGATCTAACAACTTCTTCATTGTTTGTAGGTCGACTTGAAGAGGTTTGCTGACAATTTCTTGGAGGATACTTTACATGGGCAATATTGACCTTTTACAAAATGTAACATGACTTCATTTACATGACAATGACTCTTACATTTTATGACTAGATGACAAATAAATCCTAAAGACTCTCAATGCGAGTCTTGACTCAAAAACAAAATCCTTGCTCATGAAACCCATGAAGCAAGTCAATATAATAATTTCATTTTTCTTATTTACATCTGATTACATAAAATCATATTTACATGTCATTATGAAGACCAAACCTAGTTACACTTTTCAACACTTACTTCCCCTTTCACATACCTTGCAAGTGCTTGAGCATCCTCTTTTGGAGGTTTGGTGATTGAGCCCTTAACATGTTCCATGGCCTCATTTTCTATGAGGTTTAGATTTGTCCTTTTCTTCCATGCAAGAAAATTTGAAGCCCCAACCAACTTGTTGCTTTCCTTGCAAAAAGACATTTTGACAGATTCAGATGTAGACATAAATATACTTACTTGAGAATATGCTCCTTCAACCTGCTGCCTTCTTGAATTTGATGATGATATAGGAAATTGAAAACTTCTTGTTGAAGATGCTTTTCTTTAAGAGTGATCCTTGGCTCCAAAGAGAGGGAGATCACCTTGAATCCTTTGATGATGATGACAACGTCCTTGATCTTGCTTCTCTTGGATGAGTAGATTTCAAGTTACTTTGATTTGTAGAGGTATGGTCTTTGTGGTCTCTTTCCTTGATCTTGAGCGAGGATCCCAATAATGCTTCTAGTGTAGACTTCTTCTTTGATCGATCTAGGGTTTTGACACTTTTCTTCAAGAAGATGATGTAGACCTTGTCTTCAAAATGCCTTGAAGATGAGATGTTTTTCTAGATGCTTTGATGCCCTTCTAGAACTTTGGTCCTTGATTGCTTGAGTGTCCCTTATTGAGTTGCCCTTCCTTGATTTGTCACCTTAGCTTTGATACCATGTTGAGAAATCTAGGGCAGAGATAAGAGGTGATTTCTCTAGAAATGATGACTGCTTGTGAATACTTTTTACTTCTTTTGATTAGGTTCTTCTTTAGCTTTTGATTATTAGAGTGTTTACTTCATCAAACAACTATCAAAACATAAACAATAATGAGACAAGGGACACAAGATGTAGGCGATCAGCCAGGGCCAAAACCTCTCCAACTTGAGAGGAAAACCCAAACGAATTCTTCTTCTTATAGAATCTTCAAGTGATGAATTCCAAGACTAAGACCCTTGACCTACTAACCTCTCCAAGACCAAGTCACAAGACCTTTTTCACAGCTTCTCCTTCTTGCCCAAGTCAACACTAGTCAAACTGACTTCTTGCACTGCTAATCTCGGCTACTCTGAAATTTCGGCCCTTTTCCACAGTCCTGCAATTCTCGGCCTGCCTGAACCTCTGCAATTCCACACGTGTGAGCTAATTGGAGGAGTTTGGTGATGCTTTCCTTCTTCGCTTGACTTGGAGACTTCCCTTTGTGATTTTGGCTAGCAAGAATGCTGGTTTGGTGATCTCCTTCTTGGCTTCTTCAAGGACTGATATAACCTTACTACAAAAAACCTAGTCTCTGTGACACATGCGAGGAAGATGACCCAAAACAATGCCAAAAACTATTCGCTCTCCTTCCCATTCCTTTTGCTGATTATAAGGTCGAGTCCTCCTTTATATAGTAGTTTGTCCATGCTAAATAAGCTGACTTGTGCTTGTGACTAGGCTGACATCCTCTTCTAGAATGATCTTCATCTCCTTTTGAAGGCTGACTAGATGAAGTACTTGTGACAAGGTCTTGGAGGGTTTATGACTCAAATAAATTCTCTTTTTACAATATGTAACATGCCCAAATGGGTCTTCAATACATGACATTGACTCAATTGACTTTATGACTTAATGACCAAACCTAATAGCTCACAATGGGAGCTTCATCTACAAAAATAAAATTCCTTGAGCATGAAACCCATGCCTCAAGCATAAAATAATTTTATTTTTCTTCTTTTCATTAATTACATAAAATCATGATTACACATGTTATTATGAAGACCGAA
Source organism: Pinus tabuliformis (assembly GCA_031772625.1). Taxonomy (NCBI): domain Eukaryota; kingdom Viridiplantae; phylum Streptophyta; class Pinopsida; order Pinales; family Pinaceae; genus Pinus; species Pinus tabuliformis. The sequence continues at coordinate 1,252,662,415 of CM062817.1, read as the reverse complement.
CCTAGTTACATATTTCAACAAATGGAACAAGAGGATCCTTGATTGATTCAACTATGATCCTTTGTGCCCTTACTTCCCCTTTCTTGTACTTTGCTAGTTCTTGAGTCTTGTCTTTTCTAGGTTTAGTGATTTCCCCAATTACATATTCCATTACCTCATGCTCTATCAGTGTCAGGTCAATCCTTTTCTTCCATTCTAGGTAATTTGATGCTCCAACGAGCTTATTGCTCTCCTTACAGAGAGAACCCATATGACCTGTAGATTCAGACATAGAGTAATAATATGATACTTACTTGATAACCAAGATTCTCCTCTTCCTTGATGATGTCTTCAACCTTTCTTGATGCCTTCAAGACTTTTGAAGAAACTTCAATAATTTCCTTGAAAAATGTTTCCTAGGATTCCTTCAACAACAACATTTAAGAGTGATAAATTATACCAAGATCCCTTTGATGCTTCCTTCAAAGATACCTTTCAATGAGCTTATAAAGTAGATCTTCCTCTTTTCAAGAGACAACCCTTTCTTGTAGTCTTCCTCTCAAACCTTCCTTTGATGAGAGCTTGATGTAGTCTTGATTTTCTTCAATGTAGAAACCCTCCTTCTAGATCAACAAACCCTCTACTTTTTTTTAGTGTCCTTTCCACAAATGATTCTTGTTAACAATCAACCTCTTCTTGTGTCCACATGATGATTATTCCACTTGCCTCCTTGTCCACCTTAGCTTTGATACTATGTTGGAAATTTTAAAGTAGCAACTTATTAAATCAATTTTCCTTTCCCATAATATTTGCTTGAGAACTTAGTTAGTCTTCTTGTCTTCTTTATTTAGATATTTTCATCAAACAAATATCAAGAACAAAAATAGAAACAATAGAGGACACAAAAATTAAGTTCTCAGCCAAGGAAAAATGCCTCCAATGGGAGAACAACAAAGACCCAAATCCTAGACCAAGTCCTCCAAGTACCAAGTCAGCCCTTCCAACAAGTCCTTCCTTGACTTAGCACCAACCAACTACAAAATGCAACTTCGACCTGCCAACGTTAGTACTCCAACTTTGACTTGCAATTTTGGCCCTGTAGCTGCTGTAGAAACCCTAACTCAACTCTTCAAGAGGTCTTCCTTGATCAAGACAACTTCTTCATGTTGAAAAGTGTAACTAGGTTCAATCTTCATAATGACATGTAATTGTAAATAATGAAAAGAAGAAAAATAAAATTATTATTATGCCTTGCTTCATGGGTTTCATGAGTAAGAGGTTTTATTGTAGATGGCTCCCATTGTGAGCCTTTAGGAATTGTCAAAAGAATTAATGTCATGTATGAAGAGCTCTTCTTGAGCATGTGTCAAATGTATATGAGTCTATGAAAGTGTCTAGAAGCCCTCCAAAGACAAGCACAATCCTCCTCTTCAAGTCAGCCTCCAAATGAAGTAAATAGCACATGTCGGCTTACCCATTTAGAGACACAACCCTTCATATACTCAGGTCATCTTATTTATGGAGGGCAACCACTATAAATAGGCGTGAAGGGTCCTCGCATTAGGATAGTTCAGAGTTCGGATTCCTCTGAGATTTTCAGATGGCAATTACAGTGAACAATTTGGAAAACCCTCTGAAATTCGAATGGATAGCTACAATGAAGAAGTTTGGAAGTCACACAATGAAGAGAATTCAAATCTCTAATATTTCGGGTAACAAGGGACAATGAAGTTTATATACATCTCTGAGATTTTCGGGGTGGACTGTGGCAATGATAAATTTGGATCACAGAAGCTCGGATCACAGTTGCAGTGACAAAGTACGTAAGGAACTGAGATCAGGGATGAAGAGGATATCACAGTAACAAGGGTTTGGATGTCTGAGAAAGAGTCTCAATGTTACAACAAAGGAAGACCATTGTGAAGTACTATGAAGGAACTATAGTTCTAAGATCTAGCACAGTGTCTCGGTGCTGCTACAGTGGTCACATCATGGTGACGTTACATTGACAATGTTTTGCTGCAATATCTAGTAGATCTACAATTTGTTGAGGAGAAGGTCTTAGTGTTAAGAAGGTCAAAGAGGAAGAGGAGTCGAGAAGAAGAAAAGAGAAGAAGACACTTTGGAGAACTAGTGTCTTGGTCTTGGAGTGGCTAATAGGTCAAGGGTCTTGGTCTTGGTATTTGTCAATTGGAATCTCTATAAAAAGAATTTGTGCGGGTTTTCCTATCAAAGAGTGAGAGGTTTTGGCCTTGGTTGATAGCCTACATTCTGTCTCTTGTCTATTAATGTTCATGCATTGGTTACTGTTTGATGAATAAGAGCACTAATAATCTAAGAGGAAGAAGATCCACTCACAAGCAGTTACTAATCGAAGAGAAATCACCTAATGCTAATGCCCTAGATTTCTCAACATGATATCAGAGCTAAGGTGATAGTTAAGGAAGGGCATCTAATCAAAGAGACACTCAAGGATCAGATTTCAAGAATGTCATCAAAGCAAATCAAAGGATATGAAAGCGAAAGTTCAAACATCTACATTGAAGAATCAAATGCTAGATCAAAGAAGAAAGTTTACTTCAAAAGAAGTCTTGGGATCATCAAATATTCAAGGACAAAGCCTTATTTCTACTCAAGGTGAATAGATCTACAAATCAAGGCAAGTAGAAGTCTACACCAGCAAAAGTGTTGGATTCTCTAGTCATCATCAAAAGACCACAAAGACCCTCATCAAGCTGAAGAGATCTACAATTCAAGGTGGCACAAAGCATAGACATCCAAGAGAAGCATTTCTGATCTGCACTCATTCACCACCGAGAAAGTCGAAGTATCTTGAAGGCTAGAAGGCATTGTCATCATCTTCAAAAGCTATAAGGCAAGTTCCCTCTCATTGAAGCAAGGATCCCCTCCTTATCCTTGAAGAAGATCATCCGAGGAAGCATCAAAACATCCTCATCAATCACCATCAACAAAGGGAGCTAGATCTAAAGGCGTTGTCATCATAAAAGGAGCAATCTCCTTTTATTGAAGAAGGGATTTTCATTTGAAAGAAGATCATCCAAAAGGGGCACTAATACATCTTCTTCAACCACCATCAAAGTGATCAAGTTGAAGATTTCATCTTCACTTGTCAAGTAAGTATCTTTCATTCTATAATCTAATATAGTAAAATGACTTCGTTTTGCAAGGAGATCTATAAGCTAGTTGGGTCATTGAACTTCCTTGCATGGAAAAGGAGGATAGACATAGTCCTCGAAGAAAGTGAAGTCATTTCAATGGAAAAGTCTCCAAACCATCTGAAGGTCAAGCATTATCTAAATACATGGAAAGGGATCAAAGGGCTCAAGGGATTCTTATGAAATTAGTCAAAGGTCCCCTCATCCCTATATAGTAGGATTGGAGACATCAAAGAGATATATGATAAGAACTATTCTCTAAAGATGCGATAAAGAAGGTCATTGAAGGTATCAAAGGATAAAAGGTTATCTTCGTAAGATCTAAATTGCAAGATTTGGGATGAGATAATCTTCATTGTTCTAAATAGTAAATACACTAACTAATGAACAAGGTAACAAATGTCTATGAGGATAAGAAAGCTATTCCATTCAACAACTTGTGATTTCTATGCAAGATAGAATAAGACAGGTTGAGGGAAAAAATGTATTCAAACATTTGTCGAAAGGAGAGAATATCATAGCTAAGACTCGATGCTATGAGCATTACAGGAAAGATTGTCCTAAGCTCAAAAAGGGCAATAACAAGGAAGATAGAGAAGAAGTCCATTTCATCAAAGAAGTGGAGGAAGCTGTAAGAGGAAAAGCATTAGAAGCAAGAGCTTGTGACATCACCATAAGGAAACATGAAGGACAATTGGAACAAAATCTATGGTAGTCAAATATGAAGGATATAGCTCTTGGGAACCTCATTGGAAACTTAAGGAAAGGAAGAAGTCATCTAGGACAAGTCTCATCATACATCAAGTCAAAAGGAAACATTTGCTGGATAGGGATATGAAAGATCCTCAAGATTCTATGATGGAATCCTCATCGGAGGGTTCACCGATCTAAAGAGGAAGCAAGTGTTTCATCAGGAACTCCAACTTGTGGAATTCATGGGATGATGGTATGATGACATAAGAAATGAAGTAGATCAAGGGGTTGAAGATATTTTCAATCAAGGAAGCTACTGAAAGAAGCCTAGATGACCTAAAGGTAAATGAGGTATGTATGCTTGTATTTGATATTATAAAGTCATGTTATATGGTTGCAGGTAACATGGATCACTGCTCTATCTTGAGAAGCATGATCAAAGGAAAGGAATCTCCTCCTATGAAAGGATTCCGGAAGGCATGAATCACACTAGATGAAATCAACATAATATGTCCTCATATGAAGTATGAGGTGGTTGACTACAATTGAGGAACTCTGATTGGAAGCTCCTGGGAATGAAATGAAATTTGTGAAGAAAGGAAGGAAGAGATCGTGAGATATACAACCATGGTAAAGGCAGTCAACATCCAAAAGATCATGAAGATTTGACTAGGAAATCTCCCAAAAAGATATGAAGGCTCTATTGGAAGTCTGGAAAAGATGGAGACCCTTGACAATGGATATCTTTGGGAGATATGTCAACATGTATGCAGGATGCTGATGCACACTGGAAGATGTCATGATGAAAGACCATCACAAAGGTAATTTTGATTTAAGTGTTCATTTCTTATTTTTGAACAAATATCTGGATGGGTTTATGCAGGTCTTCCAAGGGAAGAATTGTGGATGTCTTCCAAGAGGACCATATAGAAGGATGTAAGATCCTTCCGGAAAATATGGCATGAAGAAGGCAACATGACATGAAGCAAGGCCAGATGAAGACTAATGGATCACTTTCTGATGAAAGGAATAATGACATGACTGACTCATGGATGAAAGTGATGGATGGTTTGTGCCCTATGAAGAAGCCCCAAAAGATGAAGACTCCTTGACAAAGAAATTCATGACATCGAAGGAAGGAGCTCTTCAAGCAGCTGGTTGAGGAGCTGCTGTAGGTCCCTAATTAAGAGGGAGCCTGAAAACAAGTTTCTTACTTGGAAGAAACTTGGAAATTCCTAATCCAAGAGGGAGCTTAGGTACATTCCATCCATAGGAATGAGTACATTCCTTTATTGGAATTTGATATGCCCTCCCTAATTGAGAGGGAGAGATAGACACATCATTCTGGTCTTCACCTGGGAAGATAGAATGGAGGATTGGGTAAACATCTGGCATTGATGTTGTTTGAGGATGAGATAGGGCATCCAAGATAAGAGTAGTCGTAGAGGACTGATATTCTTTGAGGACTAACTATCCAAGATAAGAGTAGTCCAAAGTAGGCCATACTATATGAACACTCGGGTGGAGTATGCATCTTGAGAGACAATGATTATGGTGTTTATAAATCATTGGTCTCGTCAGCATTGTGCTCTGATCATGTGGATAGAGCTATTAGTCAAGGCCTTGCTATATGACAATGCTAGTTAAATATGATGCTAGACAGGTGTATTACCAATCCGACTCTTCTTATGAGAAATTCTTCAGATTGAGAATGACCAATTGCCATTATGAATACCTCCCTAGTTAAGAGGGAGTGTTGAAAAGTGGAACTAGGTTTGGTCTTCAAAATGACATGTAATTGTAAAAATGAAGAGAAGAAAAATAAAATTATTATTATGCCTTGCTTCATGGGTTTCATGAGCAAAAGGTTTTATTGTAGATGGCTCCCATTGTGAGCCGTTAGGAATTGTCAAAAGAATTAATGTCATGTATGAAGAACTCTTCTTGAGCACGTGTCAAATGTATATGAGTTTATGAAAGTCTCTAGAAGCCCTCCAAAGACAAGTACAATCCTCCTCTTCAAGTTGGCCTGCAAATGAAGTAAATAGCACACGTCGGCTCACCCATTTAGAGACACAACCCTTCATATACTCATATGGAAGGAAACCACTATAAATAGGCGTGAAGGGTCCTCACATTAGGACAGTTCAAAGTTCAGATTCCTTTGATATTTTCGGATGGTAATTACAGTGAACAGTGTGGACAACCCTCTGAAATTCGGATGGATAGCTACAGTGAAGAGGTTTGGAAGTCACATAGTGAAGAGAATTCAGATCTCTTTGATATTTTGGGTAACAAAGGACAATGAAGTTTAGATACATCTCTGAGATTTTCAGTGGACTGTGGCAGTGATAAATTCGGATCACAAAAGCTCGTATCATAGGAATTCGGATCATAGTTGCGGTGACAAAGTACATTAGGAACTTAGATTAGGGATGAAGAGGATATCATAGTAACAAGGGTTTGGATGTCTGAGAAAGAGTCTCAATTTCTGTATTCAAGCTTCTGTGATCCATAATGAATTAAGCAAAGTCTTTCGGACGAAACGAACCAACAAGTGTGGTTTATCATCAGGACCTGATGATGAACCACACTTGTTGGTTCGGAACGCATCGGTCAAAAATTTCTCTTATGTGCTTTCTTCTGAAAGACTTTGCTTAAAGAGTCCCAATGTTACAACATAGGAAGACCACAATGAAGTACTATGAAGGAACTATAGTTTTGAGATCTATCACAGTGTCTCGATGCTGCTACAGTGGTCACATCCTGGTGACATTACATTGACAATGTTTCGGTGCAATATCTAGTAGATCTACAGTTTGTTGAGGATAAGGTATCAGTGTTAAGAAGGTCAAAGAGGAAGAGGAGTCAGGAAGAAGAAAAGAGAAGAAGACAGTCTGGGGAACTAGTGTCTTGGTCTTGGAGTGGATAATAGGTCAAGGGTCTTGGTCTTGGTATTTGTCAATTGGAATATCTATAAGAAGAATTTGTGCAGGTTTTCCTATCAAAGAGTGAGAGGTTTTGGCCTTGGCTGATAGCCTACATTCTGTATCTCTTGTCTATTAATGTTCATGCATTGGTTACTATTTGATGAATAAGAACACTAATAATCTAAGAAGAAGAAGATCCTAATCTAAAGAAGTAAAAAACATTCACAAGTAGTTACTAATCGAAGAGAAATCGTCCTAATGCTAATGCCCTAGATTTCTCAACACTTCATAGGTCAACGAAGTTAAACTAGAGTATATTTCTTTCCCAGTTACTTGATATTGCAACTCGTCCTACTACAACTTAGACTTGCAATTTTCGTCCTTCTTGGAAGCTGCAAAAACCCTAATCCTTCGTATGTGTGAGAGATATAGAGCCCAAAACAAGATTTTTGTCCTTCCTTTCTTCTTCTAGAACTTCACTATCTTCTTATCTTGCTTGCCAACTACAAATCGATCTTTCTTCTTGAGATCGGACTTGTGAGTGAGTGAATACCCAATGAGGTCGAACTGCTCCTTTATATAGCCTTTCCAAGGGGTCGAATTCCCTCCTTTAGGCCAACTTGAAGCTACCAGGGCTGACTTGTACTTTGGAGGTTTCTAGGACTTTCTAGACTCAAAATAAATTCTTTTACAAGATATATTTTTCCCGGAAGGGTCTTATAAACATGATGTTGACTCTCTTGGATCATGACAATATATCCTATGACCTAATAAACCCTAGAAGCACGAAGAACTTGTTTTTACCTAGAAGACCATCAATAAAGAGCAAGAAATCCATGCTTTATCATAATAATTTTTTCTTTTTCTTCGTTTGTTTGTTACATAATATACATATTGAAATGAGTACAACAACAATTATGATGACCGAAACTAGTTACATTTCCAACAATATCCTCTAAATAGCGTCTAGTAAGTCCTGCATGATTCTATATGGTTATAATATTGCTGAAGGGCCGACTCTCTTAATGGTTTATGGTTATAATGCCACATTTTTTACGCTTACAACTTTGTGCTTTATATCTTGCTGTAGATTCTAAACTTATTGATCTGTTTATGTTACAAACATAGACTACAGGTGCCTTCGAAGTCTCTTAGTCTGATACACATGATGTAACATCCTTAGTTCCACTGACCGCATTTTGACACTAATAAGTTTTCTTTTGTTCTTGCTTGGTTGCCTTTCCTTGTTGTCTCAGGAAGATAATTTCCTCTCCTTTAAACTGGTTTTCCATTATGCGATTTTGGATCTTTGAACAGTTTTAATAAAATGAGATTTTCTCCCCCTTCATTTCTGAAAGAAAGCCTTCCTCAAATGGATCGTTTTCACTACATTTCTTGGTCTGTGCTTTCATCTCTAGTGGATCCTAATTCCAAAATTTCTGTAATACTATGATTGGCAAGCTTAATTTGATGTTGGGTTTGAGAGCTTGGAGTTCTCTGCATCCTAATTTCCTTGGGCATTCATTAATCTGGGGCTTTATGTAAATTCATTCTTACTATTTTTTCTTGTTCTTCCTCTTTCATGCAAAGTTTTTGTTGCTATTTATCACATTTTTTTCGATTCATGCTCAGTCCTGTTACAAGTAACTCACAATTAAATATTTTAATTTCAATATTTCTAAAGAAGGCTACTGATTTATCATAATATGGTAAAATGATTATAGGGGAGTGAATTACTACTTTCTAAGTGGAAAAATAGATTAAAATTGGGAAAGCTTATTTATTCTAGTTGTTGGCTTCATGAAGAAACACCATAATCTTCTTTAAATGTTTGTGGGAAATAGATATTCTTTTAATGAATTTTTTTAAACTCTCAAATGTTTGACCTCATTTCTGTTTGTAATTACATTCTACAAATTATTTCGAGGATAAAATTTGTGTTCTTTAAGAACTTTATTTGATGTCTATACAATATAGGTTACCTTCGTTCTTTGACACTTTTGTTTACTTATATCACAGGCATCCAGTACAAGCTGGTGATGTTATTTGGATGGCTCCATTTGTACCACAATGGTATTACTTATTATAGGGAAGAAAAGCCTTTTTCATCCAATGTTTAAGAGAATCCATGTATCCAACTTCTAACGCAATTGTCTCTTTGCTAATATATTTATGCAGGTATGCAGCTCTGGGGAAGACTCGTTCACGCTATTTGTTGTACAAGGATGTGAACAGGAATCCTTTGGTACATAGCATTTGAACCTTGTAATCTTGGGTTCATAAGTTAAAATTATAGCTCGTACTTCATTGAAGTCTTATGTTACAATATACGACCTCATGTAATTGGGGATGCACGAGTCATGCAACAAAGAGGGGTTTTCTGAGAACTTTTCATGGAGGAAAAACTATTGGTCATACTTTTGTCTTGACCATGTATGCAATACTTATTATTGGGTATACAGTGATGTTTGTCATTTTAGATGTTAAAGTTCTTGATACGACAAAATACTTATCTGCATATGTTGCATTGGTTTTTGGGATGGGGAACTGTGGGGATGGGAAGATGCATCCTCGGGACAGTTAGACTGCACACCCAAAATTTTTAGGGAATGGCAGGTTGGGAATAGCAATCAAATGTTAACAATAATAACTATTAAAACTTTTAGAATTCAGTATAAACATTTGTAGCTGCTTGTTAGCATAATGGTTTATACCATATAGTGTTATGCAGGGCTGAGTGACATTCTATTATTGTCGTCATTATTGCCACCTGGACATGAGCAAAATGGAGTTTAGCTTTAGGAAACTTAAGTGCATCTATTTTCAATTTGCAATAAGGTCCATGAAGAGTCTATAGATAATTGCCTGTCTCTATGACAATCTTTCCTTATATTTCTTGCTGCTTATGATTATGTTAAAAGACATTCCCTTTTCAATAGGTTCTGCAGACTTTTACAACTATGTTGAAAACCACCACAAAACACTTTGGGATATACATGCATGCATTTTGTATTGAGTCGACTTGTATTTTAGACTGAGAAGGTGATTGAAGGGAATGTATTCAAACATTTAGCACCTAATCTGAGTCACTACTATTTGATTGTTTTCACAATGCTTGAGGTTGGAATGGTGGAAGAACTGGACAGTAATAACTCGTGGACACCTATGCACAATATGTAAAAGCTAAGATGACCCCAAAAATGAGAACAAGAGCAATGACCAGAAGGATCAGATTGTTAAGATGTTGCATATCTTGGTTTGTTGACATGGAGGCTTTCCTTACTGTAATGTTGCTGCTGAAAAACAATAGTTAAATCACTAAAAACGCAGATGAAAACCCATGTTTTGAGCTGCAACTTATACAGATTCAGATTTAGATTCTGTATACTGCAAATAAAATGGAAGGGAAAAATGATCATAGTGTCCAATCATCAATGTGACAATGTCCATGACTCCATTGTCAAAATTGACAATGCATGCTTGGAATATCCTTAAAATTTGCCCTAAATGTTTTTCGTACAACCAAGAAGTCCCCCAGTTGCGAATGAAGTCCTCAACAGTTTGAGGGTGTTTTCTAGGGGTCCCGAAGTAAGTCCTCAACAATTTGGGGACATTTCCTAGGGGTCCCTAAGTCCCCGAAATGCCAGAACAGCTGGTACATGGTTTTGTTGGGATGGATACCCATGAAACATACTTTTTTTTAAACCACCCATGAAACATACTTATCTGCAGGAATGGATTTCATTTTAGGACATTTTTTAGGCGTCCCCAAGTCCCCGAAATGCCAGAATGGCTGGTATACGGTTTTTTGGAATGGATACCCTTAGAACATACTTTTTTTTCCCTGTTAACATACTTTTTCGTTATTCCGGGGAATAAAAAAAAAGTAGAGAGCAAAGTGCTGGAAGAAACTCTTTCTCAGCAGGACACTGAAGCGCTGCAAAAATATTTAGCTGTATCACGAGATCTGGCTGCCACCTACTAACCTAAAAATGCAGCTGCTGACTGAATCTGAATTACAATAAGACTGCAAAAGAAGCATACTTATCTCAGATCTGCAGGTACGGGTTCCATTTTATGTCATTTACTTGTAAAATATCATATTGTTTCATACAAAAGAATTGTTTTTGTTGTAATTTGAAAATCTTTTATTTTGAGGTTAGTGAAATTAGAAATTGACACCCTACAAAGGCTTAATTTCCGTTAATTATGGAATATTTGTTTTCTCGACATTGTGAATTTCTAACAAGTTTTACTTGTGGAAAATGAATAATTTATTATTCTCAAACGAAAATAAAAGTAAATCCATTTTTTAAATATGGATTATTGAACCGAAAGGCCTTTAGAAAGAAAGAAAGAAATTATTTTTAATGTCCATGAGGCTAAAGATAGCCTATGGGACAGATGCATTGGAACTAGAATTTTCCATGGATTTTACTTTGGATGCATACGATTATGGCCTAGCTCTTATTATTGAACCGCAAGGGGTCTCACCCAATGCCCATTTCATAGATAGATAACCATATTATAAATGTTATTATTGGATCCATGCCATTGAAGTGGCTTGGTTTCCCTACCTTTCCATATGATTTTTGAAAAATGTTAGGTATTTTTTTTTCATTTACATTTTCTTCTTTTATAGTCATGATTAAGATATCAAAAGAATTGAAATAAAAAACATTTATTAAAAAATGGTAAGATAAGTATCAATTTACCCTCCTAATTCTTAGGTGTAGAAAAAAAAATGTTATGTGAGGAAAAAATTGTACAAGAAGAGTCCATAAGAAAAATAACATTTTATATTTTAGGAAAACACGGAAGTGGCTTAAAATAGTTACAAGAGACGTGTGTTAAGAAACTAGTGGTTATATGAATATAATATAAAAACATGGGTTATCATACGCCTATTCAAACCTTAATGATTTCATAAAGATTTGCACGATTGAAGACATTTGGTCCTAGCCTTGCAATACATTAAGTTAATCGTTACATAAACACGTCATCTTAGATCAATGTGACAAAGTTATTCTGTTCTACCCTTAGACAAATGGCCTAACACATAAGGATGCCTTAAATCATGTTAACATTCTTGGAAGACATAAGATTAAAAAACACGAACATGAACATAATGCTTAGCTAAAACACTACTTTCTTAATAAACACATTTCATGAGACAAATTAAATGGGCATGCATGTAGGCATAGATCCATTTATTTTCAACACAATATAGGATAGATAATAGAGGGAAACCATCATAACTTGCTTGAATTGGACCCATTCATCGATGGCAAGCCACCTTGGTCCTCATTACTAAAATCAACAATTCTTTGAATACAATATTGGCATTAGTAGGGGACTAAAAATGTCAATCCTATGCCTTTATTGACTTATTTTCCCACCATCTATTTACCATGTTTATAGAAAGATAAAAAATGAAAAAAAAAAAAAACTATTGTTATACAATATCCTCCTCTTACAGAACCATAAACACCAATGGAAGGGCTTTGCTCTCTCAAAATTCCAACATCCTAAAGGTATGAAAACTCTCAATCCTTTGTTTTGCTACTAAGTGCTCCTTTTGTGGAATTGGCTTGCCTCCAAAATCATACTAACTAATCTCATATTCTTCGAGAATGAGTTGGGATGTTAGTTAACTCTTCAACTAACCAACACAAAATTAGGGGGTGCCATGATGACCATAGGGGTGGTAAAAATAGGCTGAGGAAAGGGGTAACTCAAGCCCCTCACAATTACTCCCTCTTCACATCATTACACTCAAGATGTTGGACCTCATTCAATTAATACCATGACTATGGCGTTTTCCTTAAAGTCTTTCTGATTCTATGCCCAACTTTATCACATGCACCTGAGGATTGATGTTCCTTCCTAGGAGTTGTTCTTCCCCTTGGGGTGGGAAGCATCTAATAAGGCTAATTGGATTCCCATCCAAAACACAAGTATGGTAACTTTTTTACAAATCATCAACTAGAAAGATATTTGAAAGAAATACTTACGTGAAGTATTTTTGATGCCCCTAGCATTAGATATGGTCCACTATGATACTCTTTTGGTTTCTTTACCTAGTGATGTTGATCTCCCTTCATGTTGATGGTGTTGATTTGGGGTAGCATCGGATGTGCTCTAGGCCTCAAATTTGTAGGGAGGCTTGGACACATGTATTCCAAAAATGCATAAATCGTTTTGTCAAATTCCACCCAGAAACAATTTTATTAAAATAATTAATATTTTTTAATGAGACCGTAAGTCTAAACTTAGGAAATTAAACATATTAATGGGTATTAATCTAATTGTGGGTGTAACTTCTAGAAGAAGACGAGGATCGAGCTAAAATGATCTTAGCCATTGATTAACTTTTAATCTGGGCCGTTGAATGTCAACGAGAAGATTATTTAAGAGAGCTTGAGGGTCATTTCAAAAACACACTGAGAGATCAAGAGATCGAATTTCTGAAGTGAGAAGTTCTCCGGAGGGAATTTTGATAGAATAGATTTCTTGTAGTTGAGGGGTAGAGATAGCATCCAAACAGAGAGAGATTTCTCAGCTAGAGAATCATCAACAGAGAGAGGCAGGGAGTGATCCAACAACTCTCACGCAGGGGTTGACGCAGGGCCACGTAGAGGTAGTGTAGAGGGTGAGAGAGAGTCTGAAATTTTGCAGCAGAGTCAGTTTCAGAGGCCGGGAGCTGGGGTGTGAGACTGGGAGGCTGAGAGAAGTGACTCTAGGCAGCAAATCAATCAGTTGGCTGGGTGATGCAGTGCCTAGAGGGTTTGACGCAGGGATTGCATGAGGCCTAAGCAGAGGCAGTGCAGGGCCTGCCAGAGGCACCTCATCCAGTGACCAGATCTGTTGAGATTTTTCTCAGTGATTGTGTGAGGTAATCTCATAAATCTTTCTGCCAATCTTTCTCTCTTTGTAACTGAATAACCCTTGAGGTATTCGAAGATGTATTTAGAATTTGCTAATGCTTAATAATAATAAATCCTTAGATCTGCTGCATTGATTTTGGTTCGGATAACAGTTTGAGTGATTCTAATAATAATATTTTATTCCATGATGATAAAGATTTTCTTAACAATATCTATAATTTAGATAGCAATGCGGTTTTGAATGTGGACCCGGTTATTCCTCCCCCTTCTTCTCGGAATAATAAGGTTGTTAACCTTTCTAGTTTTTCTTTCTCCCCTTCTGTTTTTAACCTTTTAAGCAAGGGTTTAAACTTTGCCCTTTCCCCTAGAAGCATCCCGGTGGATGACATTATTTGCGACGTAGAATTCAGGATTAGAGATCTTCCAGATAATATCAAGGACACTATTAGGCAGGATTGTGCTGTCGTCCTTAGAAAGGCTAAGCCCCCTCGGAAGAACCTCAATAATGAGGAATTCTCTGCCCTGAAATCCTTAAATTAGAACGAAGTTATTATCGTTCTGAAGGTTGATAAAGGAGGGGCTACGGTCATCCTTGACAAGGATGATTACCGTAAGAAGATGTTAGATCATCTTCACAATAGTGGCAGTTATAAAAAACTGCCCAAGAACCCTCTGAAGAAGATTTCTAGGACAGTGGCTCTCGCCATCAAGTCTAGTGGCTCAGTGAGTTCCCTGTGCCACAAGCTCATTGAGAGCAGTCCCATTACTCCTAGGATCTATGGGTTACCTAAGATCCACAAGGAAGGGGCCCCTCTAAGGCCTATCGTCAACACCATTGGTGGTCCTACCTACCTTCTTGCTAAGTTCCTTGCCCTTAAACTTAAGCCCCTTGTCGGCTGCACTGAGTCCTTCATTTAGGACTCTGCTTCCTTCATTAAGGAGCTTAAGGACATTAGGCTGGACCCTGAGGACATTCTCGTCAGCTTTGATGTGGTCTCCCTTTATACTTGCATCCCTATAAAGGAGGCCTTAGAAGTGATTTATCCCCTAACAGATCCCGATACTGCGCATCTAGTTGAGATCTGTCTCACTTCCACTTTCTTTTGTTTCGATGGTGAATTCTTTGAACAAACTTGTGGTGTTGCCATGGGCTCCCCCCTTTCCCCGATTGTTGCGAATCTTTTTATGGAATATTTCGAAGCCAAAGCTTTAGCCTCAGCTCGTCTCCTTCCCAGGCTTTGGAAAAGGTATGTGGATGACACTAACGTCATCTGGTCCCATGGCCAAGAGGAGCTGGATCACTTCTTCAATCACCTCAACGGTCAGTCCTCTGCCATTAAGTTCACCATGGAGAAAGAGGTCAATGGTTGCCTCCCTTTCCTAGATATTCTTATTTCTAAGAATAAGGATGACTATCTCTCCCACTCTGTGTTCCGGAAGAAAACGCATACTGAGCAGTATCTTCATGCCGATTCCCATCATTTCCCTGCTCAGAAGATGGGTGTCCTTAACACCCTCGCTACTCGTGCCCTCAGGATTTCTGATAATGAGAGCTTTGATAAGGAGAGATCCCATCTCCTTGATGTCTTTGTGGAAAATGGATATAGTAGGCGCCTAGGTCAGAAGGCTTTCCTTAAAGCATCTAGAAATGCAGTTATTAGGAAAGAACCTAAGGAACGCCGACTAGGTGTCCACCTTCCATATGTCCAAGGAACCACAGATAAGATTGCTCGGATCCTTAAGAGGTATGATATTCCATCTACATTTAGACCCCTCAAAACTATTCGTAATTCCCTCTGATCGGTTAAAGATCCCGTTAACCCCAAGGACATGAAGGGTGTCTACTTGATCCCTTGTTCTTGTGGGACCCCCTACATCAGGGAAACAGGGCACTCCATCCATCAGAGGATTAGCGAACATGCAGCTGACCTAGGACATGGGAGAACCAAGTCTTCAGCGTTAGCAGAGCATGTGGATAAAACCAAGCATCACGTTTGTATTGAGGAGACTAAGGTTGTTGCTAAGGTTGCCCAGTTCCATCATTGGAAACTCGGGGAAGCTATTGAGATGGAAAGAAGGCCTAACAATCTCAATAGATATGACGGCTAGAAGATCAGTAGATGTTGGATTCCTGCCCTTTCATCTTAGTCCCCCCCCCTCCTCTTTCATCTTTTTCGCTTTCGTCGTTCCCGTGGAGCCTTCCTTTCTCCTAGGGTTTATCCTTTTTTGGCTCTGGACTCTTTCCAGTCCTTCTCCTGTTTATTTTGTGTCGCTCCTTTTTCCCTGATTGATATTGGTATCTATTATCATAGCTAATATATATATATATATATATATATATATATATATATATATATATATATATATATATATATATATATTAATTAATTATTTATCTATTAACGAATATATATTATTATTATTATTATTTATTTATGTGCTTATTTTTATTGTTGAGTCGTCCCCTTTTCCCTAATTATTATTGTTATTTATAGTCATAACAAATATTTATTTATTATTATTATTATTTATTTATTTATTTTATTAGTTCTTCGTAACTGATTTTTATATATATTATTATTATTTTATTATATACTTTAATTTATTAATTTTATTTATCTATTAAGGAATATATATTATTATTATTATTATCCATTTTATTATTTTTTCGTAACTAATTTGTATATATTGTTATTATTGGTAATCTATTTATTAACGAATATATATTAGTATTATTATCATTGTTATTTTCTTATTATTATTTACTTTATTATTTCTTTCATAATTAATTTATATATATTATTATTATTTTTATTCTTTATATTGATTTTTATCTATTTATTTATTTATCTAACGAATATATATTATTACTATTTATTTATTTGCTTATTTATTTATTTTATTTAATTACATTTACCTTATTTATAAATAAGTTAGGTTTTCAATTTAACTAATTCCCATTTAATAAAAATTTCTATTTATTAAATTATACATTTTAACTAATAATTAAAGTAAACCCCTTCTTAAATTATTTCATTTATATAATTATATATTTATATATAGGTATGGTCATTACTATCTTCCTTGAAATAATCAATTTGACTTTTTGACTGTCCCTAAGTCAAAGCTAGTCGTTAATCTAGATAGCTGTTGGAGGCCCTGCTCAGACTATTTAACACGCAAAGCTGGATCTGTTTCTTCAACTTGTCCTAACGATGAGCCACACTTGCTGGCTCGAAACGCGTCGACAAAGGTCTTTCTATATGTGATTTACGTCGAAGCTCTTCTTATAAATGCATTGATTTTCCTACATTGGGTTTTTTCAGGGACATTTGTCCAAAAATAACGGTGTAATTGTGTTGTATTTTATTTCTTTCTTAGTCTCTTGTTTCCGCATAGTATTTAATTAAGTGAAGGCTTCAGCGTATGTATTTCGATATTTTTCGTAGGAAACTGCAAGTAATTTGTTGGAAGGAATTTAACTAATAGGAGAAATATCATTAGTTGTTGTAGAAGGAATTCTGGTTTAGGAATTTTCACATGGTATCAGAGCTGTAGGTGGAACAAGAAGAGTAGTGCCAGAGAACCCAACGTTGAGTAGAAGAGGGAAATCGAAAAGCTGTAGGAGGCAACAGTTCTAAGCCCTAGAGGGTTTGTGCAATTCTTAGCCAGAGGGATGAAATTTCAAGGAAGTCTCTCTCCGAGTGAGTCAACGGAGAGAAGGGCCTCCAAATCGAATTTTTGTCGGGGCAGAGGGAGCAGCACTGAAGCCTCAGCGTGAGGAGAAGTTGGTGGGACGCAATTTTTTTTTTGTAGGCAGTTTGCTGGGTAGAAAATCTTCAGAAGAAAGAGGAGGAGCACAGTTGAGGGAATTTCTTTCTCAGAGAATTCCTAACCAAGGAATTCGAATTCTCTAGAGCTGAGCAGCAACAAGGGGCAACAATTTTACTAGCTCCAACAGGGAGTGCGTAGGCTAGCCCAACAACAACGTATGAGAGAGAGGAGATTTTCGACATTTGTGGCAGAAATGGAAACCATTGACTTGAGGGAACATGACAGGTTGGATGGGGCATCCAACTACATCATTTGGAAGGCAAGAATGTTGTTCCTTCTAGATGAACATGCCCTCAAGACATATGTCAACAACGTGGTGGCTGTGCCTACAGATGCAGATCCATTGAAGAAGTGCAAGGCAGAAATGGTGAAGGCAAAGAGAATGATCCTCGACAAAGTGAAGGATCATGTGTTCTGTCACATTGCTAGCAGAGGGACTACTGAGGAGATATGGAATGCATTGTCTACACTGTATTAGGGATCTCCCGAGCAGCGAAAGATGTACATTGAGTAGAAACTGAGATCTTCTCAGATGCAGAAGGGGGAGTGTGTGGATCCATTCCTCACGAAGCCTAAGGAGACCCGTGATGAATTGTCTACTGTGGGGCATACACCTCAAGATTCAGAGTTGGTTAGATTGGCCCTCAATTTTGTCTCAGACGAGTGGCAAGTCTTTGTCCAAAGTATCCTGGGTAGAGCAGCCTTGCTGAATTGGGATGAGATGTGGGCAGCGCTAAAACAAGAGGAGCTGAGAAGAGACTTAGTCAAGGTTAAACTTGATGAAAGCAATAACAGTGGGTCGAAACCCAAGGGGGAGGATAATGCAACCCTTGCATCGAAGGGACATTAGGAGAAGTGGAGACATAAGAAGGATGTCTCGAAGATCAAGTGTTTTAGGTGTGGTGAGATGGGTCACTACGCTACTCAGTGTCCTCTCAAGAAGAAGGGAAAAGATGAGAAGCACAATCCGAAGGCTGCGCTTGTGAAGATCGAAGAGGAAGAGGAAGAGTTTGCCATGACAGCTGAGATACCTCTAAGAGGGAGGTGGGCTGATTTGGAGTTGTAGTTTGAAAGAGCTACAAATGGGCAAGATCCTTGAGGAGCCCACCTCTCGGATCAATTCCTTGCTACAGGAGCCCAGATCAGAGGTAGCAAGATGGACTAGTGTTGGGTGGTGCCGAGGAGTGTTAGAGAGACAATTACAGTGGCTAGGAGCGCCAGAGTCTGAGCGGCACAGAGAAGAGTTGACAACAATGCAGATGGCACAGAGCAGAGGTCAGTAGTAGCGTAGTAGATTCAAAGGGTTAGCACAAAGACTAGCAACAGTCAGGCTCCAACATTCACGTGGTATCATACTGAACACAGTTAGTTTAGTAATTTGGGATGCTTTTAAGTTGTTGATGGAGTAGCAACAACAATTTGCAGTGCAGTGGCAGTGCTAGCAGTAGCACAAATGCAACACTTGAGAGGGAGTTGTAGTACGGATGTAATGTTGACAGTGGCAGTGTCAACAGTAGTACAGTTGTAGAAACAACGCATTAGTTGGTGGACAACATGTCAAACATCGACGACGCAGTAGTTGGTGGACAACATGTCAGACATCAACAACGCAAAGAACGATGCTTCAAAGTTAGAGTAGTATGCAACAACATATATTGCTAGAGCACATTCCTCGCTAAGAGAGTGTTGATTTGGGGTAGCATCGAATGTTCTCTAGGCCTCAAATTTTGCAGGGAGGCTTGGGCACATGTATTCCAAAGAACCCAGAAAGCGTTTTGGGAAATTCCACCCAGAAACAATTTTATTAAAATAATTAATATTTTTTAATGGGACCCTAAGTCTAAACTTAGGAAATTAAAAATATTAATGGGTATTAATCTAATTGTGGGTGTAACTTCTAGAAGAAGACGAGGATCAAGCTAAAATGATATTAGCCATTGATTAACTTTTAATCTGGGCCATTGAATGTCAACGGGAAGATTATTTAATGGAGCTTGAGGGTCATTTGGAAAACACAACGAGAGATCAAGTGATCGAATTTTTGAAGTGAGAAGTTCTTAGGAGGAAATTTTGATCGAGTAGATTTCTTATAGTTGAGGGGTAGGGATAACATCTGCAGAAAGGGAGATTTTCTCAGTCAGAGAATCATCAGTAGAGAGAGACAGAGAGTGATCCAGCAACTCTCACGCAGAGGCTGACACAGGGCCACACAGAGGCAGCGTAGAGGGTGAGAGAGAGTTCGAAATTTTGCAACAGAGTCAGTTTCAGAAGCCAGGAGCCAGGGTGTGAGACTGGGAGGCTGAGAGCAGTGACTCTGGGCAGCAAATCGATCAGTTCGCTGGGTGACGTAGTGCTTAAAGCGGTTGACGCAAGGCCTGCTTAAGGCACCTCATCCAGTGACTGGATCAGTCGGGAGCTTTCTCAGTTATTGTGTGAGGTAATCTCACTAATATTTCTGCTAGTATTTCTCTCTTTGTAACTGAATAACCCTTGAGGTATTCAGAGATGTATTCAAAATTTGTTACTTCTTAATAATAATAAACCCTCAAATCTGTTGCATTGGTTTTCCTGCATTGGGTTTTTCTGGGGACATTTGTCCAAAAATAACACTGTTATTGTGTTGTATTTTCCTTCTTGCTCAGTCTCTTGTTTCCGTATGATATTTAATTAAGTGAAGGTTGTAGTGCATGTATTTCGATATTTGCCGTAGGAAACTGCAAATAATTTGTTTGAAGGAATTTAACAAATAGGAGAAATATCATTAGTTGCTGCAGTAGGAATTCTAGTTTAGGAATTTTGACAGATGGTATGTTTTAGGTGGCTTGTCTAAGATGCATTGGATATCCCTTGCGGTATGGCTTGACACTTATACAACACATTGAAGAAGACGTCTATCTCAACATGAGAGCACTTATGAACTTGTAGCCATAACGTTGACCACACGAAGAGAATTAGGCATGTTACTGCTCAAACTAGCAGGGGTCCTAGGAGGGGATACTATAGAGCAACTACTAGATCAAGGGGCAACAATGGAGCAATAACCCACTGTCACCTCAACTAAGGCTCCCTGCCCTTTACAGAATTTCATTGATGGGAGGAGACCCGGTACAAGAGGAATCACAATGATGAATAAATCAATGATCAGATAAGGAGTGATTCCTAAAGCCTATCACAAGAGAGGCTCAAATAAATGGCTTACTTGCTTAAGAAGAAAGGTCATGGGCTCTCTAGGAAGGGCTAAGAGGACACTTGAGCCTAGGTTTGGAGGATATCTCTTGATAATAAGTTTCCTAGACCTAAGAATCCTTGTGGAGGAATGGCTTCTATGTAATCTTTATGAAATTTGAGTTATAAATGTTGAAAAATCTAGGGTATCAATAGTTAGGTGATTTCTCTTCAATTAGTAACTACTTGTGAATGCCTTTTTAATTCTTTAGATTAGGATCTTCTTCCTTTTAGATTATTAATGTTCTTCTTCATAAAAAATTAACCAATGCATGGACATAAATAGACAAGAGACACAAAATGTAGGCTACCAACCAAGGCCAAAACCTCCCACTCTTTGAGAGGAAAACCCACATAAATTCTTCTTATATAGATTCCAATTGATGAATACCAAGACCAAGACCCTTGACCTATTAGCCACTCCAAAACCAAGACACTAGTTCTCTGTCTTTTGCTCTTTTCTTCTTCTTGACTCCTCTTCCTCTTTGACCTTCTTAACACTGAGATCATCTCCTCAATGAACTGTAGATATACTAGATATGGCACTGAAACATGTCAATGTAATGTCACCAAATTGTGACCACTGTAGCAGCACCGAGACACTATGATGTAGCTCCTTCATAGCACCTCACATTGGTCTTCCTCTGCTGTAACATCAAGACCCTTATCTCATGAAACAAAACTTTTGTTTAGCCCTAAAAGGACCCTCGCTTCTCCTCGATTAACTATCCAAGTTCCTTCTTGACATGCGACTTTGTCTCTTACTTTTTCAATGTGATTGTGATACGAATCTTAGAGAAATCCGAGCCTTATTGATTGTGATTAGCCCTAAACAAAAACTCGATGTCCCTTCCTTACCCATCTGAGTTCCATCCGAACTTGTCTCTGCCTTGTCCATCCAAAAATCTCAGAGATATAACTGAACTGTTGACTGTACTTAGTCATTGAAACTTTAGAGGAATCCGAACTTCTGAACTGTGTTAGTGCGATGACCCTGCCCACCTATATATAGTGGTTTGTCCCATATAATAAGCCGACCTATACATTCGAATAAGTGTCTTCTTAAGGTGAGTTGACATGAATTCTTCTCTCTGTTTTAAGGCCGACTTGAATAGGAGGATTAGTGCTTGTCGTTGGAGGGCTTCTAGACACTTTTATAGACTCATATACATTCTTCATACATGACGTTGACTCTATATGGATTTTATGACAAATCAAAGGCTCTCAATGGGAGCCATCTAAAATAAAACCTCTTGCTCATGAAACCCATGAAGCAAGGCATTATAATAATAATTTTATTTTATTCTTTTCATCATTCACAAAAATCACAAATACATTTCATTATGAAGACCGAGCCTAGTTACATTTTTCAACAATAAAGGTGTAGGACCACAAAGAACCCAAGTGGACCCAAGTTAGGTCAAGGGTATGGAGTTGATCACCAATTGAGGGGATTGACCTGACTAGGGAGGAGAATAACATCAAAGGACTAATTTTCTTTGAAATACAAATACAATGGCCCAAGTGATGACACTAACCCAAAATCAACCTAAGGAAAGAAATGGTCTTGTTGCTAGGGTTTTCTATATCTTGGGATTCCACTGTCGAATTTGCCTCAAACTTGGAGGACCTCTTGAGAAAACCCCAATGTAGTAGTGGACCAAAATTGAAGGTGTTTGGATGGCTACAACAAATTTCGCTTGATGCCCTAGGTGACCTATAGGGTTAGGCCTAGAATTTGGAAAAAGTGAAGAAAGAAAGATAAATTTGACCACCAAGAGGATGCGAGGATTAGTGGCTTTCTTAGGGGGCTTAATGGAGTGAAGATACACTTAGATAGAAAAACTTTCGTGAGCTAAGGAGCCCTAATTAACCTTCACTAGCCTATTTAAGGGGAGGAACTAGGTAATTAGAGATTTATACTTCAAATTTGCCAAAGAGATGAAGTTTCAAGGTATTTCAACCTAAGAGGTGCTTCTAGGAACATTCACCCAATCCCTCAAAGAACAACCATGCATTAAATCACTTATTCAAGGTCCCAAAATAATTTCACATTACATTAACCCATACAAGAATAATGATAACAATATACATGCATTTGACAAGATATCAAGAATATCATTAAAAGTTTACTTACATGAGAGAGAGAGAGAGAGAGAGAGAGAGAGAGAGTATATCCATTCATCAACTTTGCATTAGAAAGAAGCTCCAAAGACAATAGAAAAAATCCAAAAATCATAGTGCATCAAGAAACTCCGAAAAGTTCACCCCAACAAAAGTGTGAAAATCTCTCAAGAGATACTAAACCAATCCAAGTGATGATGAGAGAAATGAATAACCTTTCATCTATTTATACAACTCAAAATGGATTCAATTTGTCTAATTAGCCTAATTTAGCCCCAAATAATAAAATAATAATAATAATGACATGACTTGGTGACAAGCTCACCAAGATAACTCAATAATATAAAGAATATCATCTCAAGAGGGAAAAATAATGAATATGATGAGTCGTTGGGTCATTTAGGAGGCCTGATGAAGTCCAAAGTGTGTCATGGTGAAAGAATGGACTCCAAACATAGTGGGCAAGGGGTTGGCCCCTTAACATCCAAGAAAATCATATGTGGTGCCCCAAGTGGGTGTTGGGGAAAATATGACATCCTCACGGGTCTTCAAGTGGATTGATAATGCCTATAAACCATATGTAAGGGCCAGGATAACGACATAAGCCCTCCCATTGTCTCCTGCAGTGAGACACATCCTCATCTAGACCTTGGAATATTTTCCAAGTGTATAGTGCAAGTGTGGAGCCGGTTGGACATGTTGAATAGGTGCATCATCCTCATCCAAAAGGTGGAACACGAGCTATCACTGAGTGGTGTTGGGGATCCATGAAATATTCTTTGCTATGGTGGAGGCCCATGTGTTGGAAAGTAACTAGGTTTGGTCTTCATAATGACGTGTAATTGTGATTTTATGTAAATGATGTAAATAAGAAAAATAAAATTATTATTATAATGTTTGCCTCATGGGTTTCATGAGCAAGGAATTTTGTTTTTTAGATGGCTCCCAATTTGAGCCTTTAGGATTTGTCATCTAGTCATAAAAGTCAAAAAGATTCAATGTCATGTATGAAGAACCCTTCTTGGGCATGTTACATATGTATATCAATCTATAGAATTGTGTAGTAGCCCTCCAAGATAAGAACAAGTTATTCCTCTTCATGTCGGCCTCAAGATAAAATAAAGAACACATGTCGGCTTCACCTAATGGAGACACAAATGTTCATATGTTCATGTCGGCTTATTTATGTTGGACAAAAACTATATACAAGGCTAGGGTCTTCGCATCACAAGACTACAAAACTCAGGCTAACACAAAGAAGCAGAAGTTCAGATCATTTTCTGAAACAAGTTCAGACATAACAGTGGAGAAATTTCAACGAAATTATAATGATTAAGGTTCGTATTATCACAAAGAAGAAGCCTCTCTATCCCGATGTCATTATGGTCTTGAAAACCATAGTCTCAGTGCCATCTTAGTGTAACCACAGTTCGTTGCTATCACAATTTTGGTGACCATCTCAGTGTGCTTGGATAGGAGATGATCTTAGTGTGACCACAATTCGTTTTGATGCTACCACTGTAACTATATTTCTGCGCCACCATAGTGAGAAAGGCTTAGTGCCACCACAATATGAAGGAATCAATGTTATCACAGTGAGGACTCAATGCCATCACAAAAATGAGATCTTGGTGATGACTCAGTAAGGAGATCTCAGTGTCATGTCAGTGACAAGGTCTCGATGGTGATAATGGCTCAATGCTAAGAAGGTTGAAGTGGAAAAGGAGTCGAGAAGAGGAAAAGAGCAAAAGGTTGACAATCAAGAGAACTAGTGTCTTGGTCTTGGAGTGGCAAATACGACAAGGGTCTTGGTCTTGGTATTCGTCAATTGGAATCCCTATAAAAAGAATTTTTGTGGGTTTTCCTCTCAAAGAGTGAGAGGCTTTGGACCTGGCCGATAACCTACATTCTATGTCTCTTGTATATTTATGTTTATTCATTGGTCACTGTTTGATGAAGAAGAACACTAATAACCTAAGTAAAAGAAAATCCTAATCTAAAGAAGTAAAAAGAACTCACAAACAGTTACTAATTGAAGAGAAATCACTTAATACTTGATGCCCTAGATTTCTCAACACCATGCCTCTCAATGCTCACCCTATAAGTGCTAATGTGGCCCTTTGGAGGGCTTGGACCCCGTATAGGGAGACCAAAACCCAAATGGAGACCCATTTGCAATCCTGCATAAGATTCAGTGCGTCCCCTTTTCCTCCAAGACACAAATCAATAGAGTAATCAAGTAAAAGAGATTACAAATCATGGAATCAATGGAGCACCACATGGTGACAAGCCCTTCCATAGTGGGCTTTGGCATGTACAAGTGTCTCCAAGCTTAATAAGGGGGTTAACCAAGGAACCTATTAGCTGGTTCTAACCTTTAATGTGGGTGACATGTCCATGGTACATTCATCAAGTGGTAGGTGGCAAGTGATATAGTGATGGAACAAAGTGGGGATCAGGGGAATGCTCCAAGCCACATGTCATGGTACAAGGGTAGCTATAATGATGGAAGTCCACACTTGGGTGTATGAGTGTAGGAGGGAGAAAATTCTGGTACATGAGTTACCCCAACCTTTGTTTTACCACCCTTCTTCATATGCCTTTTTCCTTTGATTGATTTTTCTTCATAACTGCTCGGAGCTCCAATGGATGAGAGCATGATGTGTAGGATATAACAATAGATACCTCCTTTGAGGTGGGGAAATTCATTGCCCACCAAGGGTTGGGACTATCATGGGTTCCCTGATGTAGAGGGGGCTCATTTAGGGTCCATAGGAATCAGAGTGATGGCCATAGATAAGGGGGAGAGCTCATGTTGAATATTTCCCACGTGCTAAATTTGTATGTCCCAACTATCTTTTGCATTTTGTGGCACATTTCTTGTTGAAAGTGGCCAAATTATTCTTTTTCTTTTCTTTTTGCCAAGGCATCGTTCCAGGCTCGACCCAAGATGTGGACAAGGGGAGGGGGAGGCTAACCCTATGTCGACCCAGATGGGAAAAATGATGAATGGGGTCAAAATGTCGGAGGGCAGTGATGTATATGGTGTTGAGAAGCAGGAACACACGACCAAAATCGAGATTTCTCATGTAGTGCCATCCCTAAAGTTAATATACAATAAAGGAGATCCCACGAGACTAGGGATACAAGGCTAACTACCAAATCGGGCAAAGGAGACAAGAGTACAAACCTAGCCCGCTCTTTCCGTCGATCCCCCCCACCAATCCATGCCCAGAAGTGTCCTTGACAAGTAAGGAAAATTACTCAACCATGCCAATGAAAAGCCATATCTTTTGGGTCTAGAGGCCCACCTTCAAACATACAATAATAACATATGGGTGAGGGACCACATGGTTGGCTTAGGCAATAGAGATAATGGAAAATCGAGCTATCTGGTGGCTATAAGTGGCTACTGGCTACCAACAGAGGACCATCTATGAGAAATTTTTTCTCCTATGTATACTACCCATAGGTGGTGGGTAACAGGGCCTTTGAGGAGCCTCCACATGGATGTGTGAACCCTTCTACACCTCTAGATGTTGAAATTCTAAACAAATAATTCAAGTCATCAACAATTTTGATGATGTGCCCTAGAGAACCCAAGATGCCCTTAGGTTGGCCTCGTACCTTCTTGATGGGAATTTCATTGTTCAAGAGCCTAGATGAGGACGATGATCACTTGAAACACATTGGGAGGGCTGGTACACCTTTTGATGATGAAATCATGATCTAGGGTTGCCACATTACTCATGCAAATCTTAGGATGATGACACATGGGTTCTTGATGATGATGCTTTCAATGGGGGGTTGTGGCTTGGAGATGCACCCATTCACCTTGAGGAGATGCCTTGTATCGAGGAACATTTTTTGACCCTTTTTTGTTAACTTGCTTGATGAAGACACTCACTTTACGGGGATGACACCATGTTGGAGAGTAAATTTTCCCACACGTGGAGAAAAGAGTATTTTATTATGTTTTATCTATGTAAATCTATATTTAGATCGGTTTGTGAACTATTAGGCTTGTTAGCCACTTTAAGTATTTTTTTTTTGGGATTTTAATTGTAAACTGGAAAGTAATCTGCTTGGTTTCCCTCATATAAGTAGAGGAGAGTTAAATTAATTGAACCATTGTCACATACTCAATTGTTTATATTGCAAAGAGTGTCCACTAGTTTCTCTTCTTTCACTTGGATGCAATGGCTAAGTAGGAATGTGATTTTTCTTGGGGAGGATATGTTTTGCATGGTGTTAGCCTCCTATACCAATAGGTTCTCATCTCTCATGATTGACAGTGGAAGTGCCAAAAATGTCTACCTTCCATGCTGCTAAGGTTCCATTTTTGTGAAAGAAACTGACAGTTTAAAAAATGTAAAGAGGGTATGCCTTAAAAGAAAAATCAAAGGGCAAGAAAAGGAATTGGTCAATGAAAAAGTAAAAGAAATGAACCCCAAACAAAGACCATGAGAGTGGCTAGTCCAAATTGCCATTACTGTTTTGATGGGTGGTCCAACAGCTCAAGTTGGGCCTCTCCATATTTTAAATTGCATGTTGTAGACTAGAAAGGAAGTACCTGTTCAAACAGCTCAAGCTTGACAGATGACTAGGTGGATAGAGAAAGAAAGGTGCCCAACTGTTTAATCTGGGCCCTTGGGAGCCATAAGGGTAGACTTAGATAGGAGGGCAGCAAAAAAGATAAGGAAATTATCAGGGTCTGCAAGACCAAGTGCACCCATACAAAATGAAGAAAAAATGTTAGGCATAATAGGCAGGGTAGGCAGTTGAAGGTTGCAGAAAGCAAAATCCAAGCACATCACTTGGAGTAAATCAAAGTGGCCATCAGCAGGAAAGGCAAGAGCAGTGGCCTATGTGGCAAAGTGCTAAGTCATCACTAACTTCCCTCATTCCCTTCAAAGTTTCTTACTAACCTCCCATGAGGACTGCAGGATCTGCCTGGCCAGTCCTCCTTATACTCTTCATTTGTACAAATTTGATGTCATAGATGACTTCTTTCTTTGAAAAGAAGCCACATTTCTTGTGTAAAAATTCTTTTCATTTTGATCTACTTCCTAACTAAGTTTGATTCCTGAAAAGCTTAGTAACTACCACTTCTCATTCTCATTCCCCCCCAGTACTAACTACTAACTGTATTTACATTAAATCCCCTATGTTTCCCTTTCCCCTACTATTATAACACCATGGTGTATAAACCCCAAGCAATGTATAAATATCCCCCCCTTTTAGCACTATAGCTAAAATAAGTTTGTCTAAGGGAGACATTAGTCCACCAGGGACTATGGTCAACCCTGCTTTGGGATTTCTCTAACCTCTGGTTAGACTAATAGCCCACCCTAAACCCTCATTTCCCATTTTTTCCTAAAGAATTTCATGAAAAACCCCTTTCCCTCTGCTTGAACCTAACTCTAACCCTTTGTTCCCTCGACAGATTAATTCAAAACCCATAAAAACCCACCAAAACCTAAAGTTCTAAACCCGCGCAATTTAAATGAATATTTTATTATCGGGCGGGACCCAAACCAAAGTTGCATGTTGTATCACAATGCCCGCCAGTCGTCCATCATCCGCCGCCCTCGATCCAACGGTGGGCGGTCTTTTTAAAATCCCGACATGCCTCCCTTTAATGTCAGGGGAGATGGCGGTATTGGAGGCCGTACCCGGGACGCGTGGCAAGCGGCGGGGTTGTTCGGAGCCCCCCTCCCCGATACCTCCTTTGCCCATAGGTGGTGCGGGGAGACCGCTTACCACCTCCCTGATACCGCCCCTCTGGCACCACGTCACCCACACGTCATCATGACGTCGTGTCGCCTCCGCCCGCCCCTGCGCCTCGTGGCCCTCCACGTAGCCCTGCCACCGTTCTCCGCCCGCCACCGTGTCCAGCCACGCTGGCCTCCAGCTCAGCGACCACGTCACCCTCCGTACCCCGGGCCCGCCGTGACGTCATTGGCGGAAAAGCGCTAATGACCCTTTTTGTCCAAATTTGTTGTTAAAAAGCGCGGTTTTGGCCGTTTTGTGTCATTTTCAAGCGAAAGTGACCGAGCCGTTGCAAGCCACCTCATCGCGAAATTACCTCCGAACCGCCAAATTCGAAGTTGCAGCTGCCGCAACTGGTCAATTCAGCTGCATTGAGCACCCCCTGTTCGGCCCGAAGGTTTTCCGTGTTATTTATCCAGGTATTCACCATAATTCTCTTGTTTTACCCCTATGCATGCCTTTTCTCTGCAAATTCTCCATTGAGCACCTGTCAAATTCTAAATTCAACACTGTCTACTTCTTAATTTGCAACTAAATCAACCCACATTGCCCCAGCTCCATAAATTTGATATTAAACGATAAATTCACGGTCTAAAGTTGTAAATTATCCCCGAGCTACCCGGCATTGTTCCTTTTTGCCGGGTGCGTGCCCGAAGCTGCATTTCACCAATTTGAATTCTACATTCCCTCTGCAATTCGTCTTCATCAATTCACAATCCCTGTGAATTTAGCCAAGCAAAGCAGAGACAGTCCTTCATAGCCTGCCTATTCCACTTGAGGAAAACTTCTAGCACTACCTGCATTCAATCTGTCATTTGAGCTTTCAGGAGCCTTGCAAGCTATTACACTTACCTTGTTCAATTCAGACTACATAATGGCTGCTCCTGCTCCCACAGCCCTCAGTGTTGCTCCAATAAATGCACCAAATAAAGACCTGGAGTCCTTGCCTCTTGCTGACAGGGACTACCTCATCCAAGACTTTGCGGGTAACAGGGACCATTTACAGACCTTCAGGAAATTGAGAGATGACTACCTGAATGGCAAGGATACATATGGGATATGGGAGTCAAATCTGCCATACTACTGTCTCCCCTCTGTCAACATTTTTCCAGAGGTTATTCGCCTATGTGCTGAAAATTATGATGTGCAGCACAGAGCTATTAAGTCTCCATCTGGGAGCATCCTCTTTCACATTAATGCTGAATCCATCAATCATATGCTTAACTTTAACCAAACTGAGCTGCTGTTTCCTTTCTCCATGAACTATCTGCTGGACACAGGTGCCAAGATGTCCAGTGAAGACATTTAGAAAATCACCAAGATATTCATGAGGCCTGAATGCCTGCCCAAAGGGCCACCTCCCTACTTGGATGTCTATTTTACTGATGTAGGCAGGCTTCTGTTGGACATGATTGCTTATGTGTTGGGATACAGAACCAGTGAGCATGTGGATGAAACAATGCTGGTATTTTTAGCTGCTTATAGCCCAGGCCAACCCCCTGCCCGCAAATATAATTTTTCCAAGTTCATAGCTAACAAGATTCATGATCAGCTGTGCAAAGTAGACAGAGAGGGCATCTTCAAATATTCATCTTATATCTACCACCTTCTCATGTACTATCAGTCCGAGGCTTTTCCATGCTACATCAAAAAGCTGGACTCTAAAGGGGAAAGAAGATCTGTTATCTTCTGGACATCTGTCTATCATCAAGTGCAAAAGTCACCATATTCATATTGTGAATTCATTGATCAGTTTGTTTATCCCGTCTCTTGTTTATTAATGAGGTCCCCTCCTCCCAGAATATCATTTGAAATACAGAAGGTCCTGCAGCTCTCCAAGAATTACAAAATAGGTGATTGGTATCTATATCAGGATCATACAGTCATCAGAGTCTATGGCTGTGAGCTCTGCCCATACAGGCTCCCAAAATATGTGCCCATGAGGCTATTTGCCTTGGAGTATTATAGGCAGCTAATTCACTCTGACCTCACTCACTTCCACAGCTCCAAAAAGAAAGCCCATCTCAAGTTCAAGCACCACCTGGGCCCCTTCATAATGAATAAAAAAGAGGGATGGCAAGATGTTGAGCTAATCCTTAAAGATGAGTACATGCTCTCTAAAAGCTTCCGTTGGGTCCCCTATGACCCTGAAGGCTTCATCACTGCTAGGAGAGTTAAGTACAGGCTGCTAGGCTATGAGCATTGCAAGTACCCACATATTGAAAAGAATGCCAATCAGCAAGAGTGGCTGCAAGACACCTTAATTGAAAAATTAACTGAAGAAGAGATAATGCTAAAGAATGTCAAGGATTTGGAAAAGACTCTTGACTTGGATTGTGTGCAGCAGGTACCCTTCAAACGACCGCAGCCAGTAGGAGAAGGTACCTCAGCCTCAGCAGCTGCACCAACCACACAGATATCTTCCACAACAGCACCAGGTACAGACAAGGGTAAAGGAATAATGGGTGCTGAAGAGCAAACAGTGAAAGAACAGCCTGCCTCCTCAATAGGGCAGCAACAAGAGCACACCCCTCCTCCACAAACTGAGCCACCAGTAGCACCAATTTTGCAGACCCCAGCACATGAGGAGAGGGGTATGAAAAGAGATAGAGAAGAGTCCACTCCTGCTAGTGGATCCTCCCAACAACCCCAGGCCAAGAGACAAAGGGTTGATTCTCTAGAGATAGAAGAAATCAGTGAAGAAGTCCTTGACAGTTCAAGGAAAGATGGAGAAGGCAGCCAACATACAGGTACAAGCTCCTTTCAGCAGGAGCAGGGATTACAACTTGGTTTGGAGGTGTCCTCCTCCTCTCAGCAGAGCAAGAAGCCCAAAAGCACTAAGGCTTCTTTCAAGCAAATCAAGGCCCAAAACGACTTGCTGAGAGTAGAAGTATATAAACAGTTTCTGAATGCAACACCTGCCCAACAAGAAAGATTGATGTCGGTTTATGACCTGAAAGAGGAGAAAATGATCCTCAGTCATTTCAAGCCTACAGTGCCGCATCCAAAATCAGCTGCAGATTTTGTGAGGACTAGGGTGGAGGTCATGGCCAAAGACATCCATCCCATGGACCAAATAGAACTCCACAAGAAAACTGGAGAAATGGTCTATGCCACCTTGGTGGACAGGGCAACTATGGCCCATGAGTTAAAATAATCACTGAAAAATACCAACATTCAGTTGGATTTTGAGAGAATGTCCTCCATGGCCAAGGACAACAGAATAAAATCGCTGGAGGACATCATCATTGACTTGGGACATGATCCTAAGGATCCAAAGGGCGTAAGGGCCCTCCTCAAGAAAAAAGAAGATGACCTCAATGCACTGAAAAAGAGGTTAAAACTGCTGCCCACAGAGCACCCTCAAACAACAGAGTTACAAAAGGAAAAGGAGGCCGATGAGCAACTGGACCTCATAATGCAGCTCAACCAGAAGGTCCTCGATTTGGAGAAAGAACTTGAAGAGGCATTACAAGATAGGCAGGGAGAGTCTACATCCCAAGTTCCTCCAACCACATCAACCACAGCAGCAACAACAGAGGCAGCAGTAGCCCCTGTCACAACCACAACCGCAACAGGAGCAGCAACAACAACAGTTCCAGACTCCAGTACAAGCATGGAAGACTTGACCAAGGCTATTAAAGAAATGGAGCTCCAGGCAAATGAGATAAAGCAGGCCAAGGAAAAGTTGGCAGAACTAGATGCCAAATATGATAAATCAAAAATGACTGTGGCAGAACAAAGCAGAGAAATAAAGGCCTTGAAAGATAAAATAAAGACTTTGGAAAAGGAGCTCAAGCTAGAGACTGCTATGGCAGAAATCAAAAGAATTTTGTGGGCCTGCATTGACCAATCCATCACCAAGCAATGGAAATCAATTAAGACTGTGCATGAGCAGATGGATTTGATTGGCCAAGCACAAACAGAGATTCAAAGGGCCAAAATAGTGCTGGGAAACAGGCCGGAGCTGGCCAATAGATTGATAGATTTTTTGAACAGGCAAACAAAGGAAGAACTGGCAGCCATCAATATTGTCAACAGAACAGAGGCTTTCCTTACAGTTAAAAAGGTACTCACTCTCAAAAATTATGTACAAACTGTGGAGTGGAAGTGCTATGAAATTCAGGCTGAGGTGGATGAGTACAAGGCCAAAATGGGAGCACTGCAAGCCAAAGGACTGCCTAGCCTACTAAACAGCACGGGAAGACTGCTCCCCCGTGAGCAATATGCAAATAGGATGACCACCTTTGTGGAAAATCAAATTACTGCATCAGGCAGTACTTCGGAGGAGGCAGGGCCTCCAACAGGGCAGAGTCTTCTACAGAAACTTGAGAATATATTTTTTATTGAAAATGAAATCCACCACCTTTTTGAGACTCCTCCAAATTTTTACAGATATACTAAAGCAGATGAGACTTTGGTGAAGATCCGAAGACACCAAATGCCCAAGGAGGATTGGTGGCAAGCAATGCTTAAAATTTTGCCACAACAACTTCAGATGTTCCATCCAAGTCAGCTACAGCTCAGCAAAAGTCAAACATCATTAAAGGCAGCTGAAAGGTGACTCAGCACAAAACAACGGCAACAAGCAAAGAATAAGATATACGTGCTTTTTTGGACAGCGTATCCTCAACCGACTCCAACAGGCCACAAAGTCAACATCTTCTGACCATTTTGGACAGCTAAAGCACTGAAGAGTTACTACAGCATTTACTCCATCAGCTACAACGCTCCAGGAGTTGGCATGACATTAATGAAGCATTTACTCTTCAGCTAGATATTTTCTTATGTAAATTTTGTATATATACCTCCCCTAGCAACGTATGAGGGGTTGGTGATTTTCACTCTGAGGCAAATGTATTGTATACTTTCAGATTATCTAATGCAAAGGGCTAGACCAGCTCAGTGATTTCCTGAAAGTTTGATGTCTTGCTGATGCCATGCGTGCTGTTATAGAATTCTTGTGTTGTCTGATGGAATAATAAGTTTTTCTCAATCTCTGTTTTGTCTTCTTATACTATTAAATCATACTCATGTTTCACTGATCTAGCAGTAAAGAAAAGGAATAGTGCAGGATATGTTCGGTTACACCTTGTGCTCAATCTTTACTGCTGTAAATGTTTTCTTCAGAATTAATCATGGACATGAATTCTTAATTGCTCATGTTTTCATTAATTCTATAAATATGAATGTTATCTAGAAATTCTTCACTGCTTCTAAATAATATTCTCACTTTTTCTCCATATCAGTTTATTGGAAGATTCTTAATTGCCTTTCATAAACTGGATACATCACACTTAATCACAATTTCAAAATATTGTTTCTCAGACACTTATTTGGCTCTGCAGCATCACTACTGTATCAACACAGCATATCAAACAACTAAAGGACCACTGACTCCATGCCCAATGGCCTAGAACACTCTAGTGAGCACATATATATCTTGACTGAAGTCATCATCCAACAAATTCCAAAAACAAACCTTGAGCATCATAGCTAGCCTAAAATACTATACAAACAAAGCTAAAACATAAAGAGAGAGCCCTCTCTGGTCATAGGTAGGCTAGAACCTGTGACCCAAAGATTGGTTAGTGGTTACCTCGGTCGTATTCCCTTGGGAGTCAAAGGGGACAACCTGAGAGATAACATAATTGGCGACTCCATTGGGGACGAGCGTATTGTTCAAACTGCTGTCTGTCTTTAGACAGTGGTTCCAAAAGCTTGAACAGTCCCTTAAAATTAGTTCTAAAAATATCCTCAAAAATACCAAAAAGAAGTTCTGAAGCTGGCTCCTAAGAAGAAAACTAGGCACACCAGGTCAAATCCTGACCCAAATCCTCCTGTTTTCGAAAACCCCAATTTGATCCATAAAACTCATAAGAGCCAAAAAGAACCAGAGCAATCTCCTGAATCTAGCCCTGAGGCAGTTCAGCATAGTTTAATTCCCACCCCTTCTAAGCCAACCGTTCACCTTCATACTACTCATTCTTCCCCCTCTTCATCATCCACTTCACAAAACATATTGTCAACACCTAACACACAAACTGCTATTGTTGTCCCTGTTGTTCCAGTTGTCCCACTTATCCCACCAAATATGGCTAATCGTTATGCACCCCTTTAGTTGCCTAACAATCCTGGGGCTATGCCTCAGGATTACCAAGGAAAAATAACTTATTTTGATGGAACCAGTACATACACTGCCTTACAGCATACTAAGAAAATGCAAGACTACTTCGAGAACTATGAGATAGATGATGATGATGTAAGGATGAAAATCTTTGTCCAAAGTCTGACAGGTGAAGTGAGAACATGGTTCCGGGCCCTGACCCCAAATTCAATAGCTGATTCGGGTGCCCTTTATCAGTCCTTTTTAAACCGATGGGAAAAGAAAAAGGACCCCCTGCACATTCTATCTGAATATGACACCATAAGAAGAGGCCCACAAGAAACTGTCCTAGACTATTGTACCAGATTTAACACCATTTACAATGCCATTCCTCAAAATCTTAGACCCCCACCTGATTTAGCGTTGATTAAATTCCCTGATGGCTTTGATGCTGATATGGCATATCAGCTAAGAGAAAGAGCCCCTGCAACTCTAGCAGACATGCAAAACATAGCTGTGAGTGTAGAGGCAAATCTGATTGCAAAAAGAAACCGGGCAAGAACTGAACGGAGAACTACTTTCAAAGAAGAACCCTCATCATTTGAGCAAAAGCTAGATGCAATCATTAAGGGAATGGATAGACTTGGAGATAGGGTGGAAAGTATAGAAAGAAAATCATCATGGGAAACCCAAACAAGCAATATTAGGAACCCAAACTTCAGAAAGAATCAAAATCCTAATGTTGGCAGGAGTGATCCTGACCAGCATGTCAGACCTCCTTTTCAAGAGAATTATGCTGAGGCTTCAACATCTAGTCAACCTAGTGAGGATCCTCACATCAATCTAATGGGTTTGGATGGTGAAAATCAAGTCTTTTTGACACAAGAAGACCAAGAGGTTTACAAAGAAAATCAATTCCATACTAAGTCAGGAGAATCTTTCGACTTTAAAGAAGGATATGATGCAGTGGTGTATGAGGTGCACAAACAGTACAAACTAAGGAGTAGAACAATAGAGGTACCTACACCCCCCAAACCAAAGGATAATAAACAATCAAAAAGGATCAATGAAATTACTACTCCCCCCGAATCAGCTGACAACTTAAAATCACCGGCCACAGAAGTAACTGTGGAGGACATTTCAGAACAACAGTCCTCTC
Organism: Pinus tabuliformis; assembly: GCA_031772625.1. Classification (NCBI taxonomy): domain Eukaryota; kingdom Viridiplantae; phylum Streptophyta; class Pinopsida; order Pinales; family Pinaceae; genus Pinus; species Pinus tabuliformis. Next base: position 1,252,626,530 of record CM062817.1, on the reverse strand, counting down.
AAAATCAGCCAAGTTTGCCCCATCAATCAAAGATAAAGGCAGATACTCCCATAGGAAACAAACAAAGCACCATTCTTATTCAAAATGGGCCCAATGATGAACACAGGACCCCTGATAATATAACTGAAAAGGAAAAAACTGCAGCACTAAATGCCAAAATTCAAACAGAAAAACCTTTCAACTTGGAAACAGAAATTAGTAAGCTAAAAATATCAGTGCCTCTTTCAGAATTAGCCAAACATGACATTTATAGACAGCAGATCAATAGATCACTCCAAATATCAGACAATAAAGATGTTGTGAACGTTCTAGATGACCAACCAGAGTTGCTGTTCGGACCTGAGGTTAATGGAAAAACAGAGAATGGAGGGATACCACCCTTTTATGTCAGCCTGAATATTCATGACAAGGTCCTACACAATGCAATGTTTGACTCTGGGGCCTCACACAACTTAATGCCCAAATCTGTAATGGAAAAACTTGACTTAGACATCACAAGACCTTACAAGGATCTGTTTTCATTTGATTCAAGCCAAGTCAGATGTTTAGGCCTGATCAAAGACTTATGTGTCTCCCTAGTCCAATATCCAACCAAAACTATCTTAATGGATGTAGTGGTAGCTGACATACCCCCTAAGTATGGCATGCTCTTGTCCAGATCCTGGGGGGCCAAACTTCAAGGATCTCTCCAATTGGACATGTCCTATGCAACTATTTCAGTCTTTGGACAGCCAAAGAGATTGTACCGGGAAACTCTGATGAAATATGTGGTAAGCAGTCAAGATAAGCCCCAAAACTTTCCAATCTATTCCATACACTCAGACATGGATTCATTCATTCTCTACAATGCTGACATATGTCACAAAGCTTATTCTGAACTTTTAATGACAGTAGAGACCAAGGAATCAGATGAACAATCTACCTGCAAAGACCAAGGGACCATGGTGATGGCTGTTAACAAGATAGAAGGAAATGATGTGCCCAACAACTTGCAAAAAACAAATCTGCCCATCATCCAACTCACTAAAAATTTCAATCCAGATCTTGATCATGAAACTTTATGGTATCTAGAATTTGATGGCTCTGTAAACAAGCTAGGAGCTGGGGCAGGAGTATGGATCCACAATATGCACAACGACCAAGCTGAGGGCCATGCATATAGACTAAACTTCCGATGCACAAACAACATGGCTGAATATGAAGCACTTCTGTTAGGATTGAAACTCCTAAAAAATCTAGGTGCAACCAAAGTCTCAATTTTAGGAGATTCAGACTTGGTCATACAACAAATGAAGGGAAATTTCACCACAAATGATCTAAGGTTGAGATCATACAAGGGGGCAGCTGTTCAAATACTGGAAAGCTTCTCACAATCACAATTGACTAAGATTTCCAGAGAACTCAACCTACATGCTCACAGCCTAGCAACCTTTGCCAGCACTTGTAAGTTACCTTTCAAAACCAATCATACATTCACAGCTGAAATCAAACACAGACCTTCAGTCCCGGATAACATCAAGAATTGGCAAGTCTTTGACAGTAACAAACAGATAAAAAACTTTCTCACTTTAAAGGAAGAATTTTCGGGCATGAACATTGACACTAGTACCAGAGAGGATCAACCACAAATATGCACAGTTACACAGAAAATATCAGCTGAGGCAGCTGATCTGGTTTTACATCTGACCACCTTTGACAGTGAAACTATACGGGAGTTGAAACAATCAGAAAACGCAGAGGAAATGGCTGAAGCAGAAGATGAGGTAATTGAGCTAAAGGATAATTTTCTGCCCATAGGTTTAACCCCTTTGGAGGATCTGTTTGACTCAAATGATGTCTCAAGAAAACCAAAGATCCAACCACTGAATGCTGAAATAGAGGATTGCAACATTGGGACACCTGAACATCCCAAAATGGTCAAATTATCCAAAGCATTACCTCCTGAACAGAAACTGAAATACATTGAGTTATTTAGAGAATTTCAAGATGTCTTTGCCTGGAGCTATGAGGACCTTAAGTCTTATGATACATCAGTCATCCAGCACACAATACCGTTAAAAGCAAATCCGAAACCTTTTAAGCAGAAACTCAGGAGAATCAATCCAGTCCTCCTTCCCCTCATTGAAAAAGAAGTCAAACGTATGTATGAAGCAGGGATCATTGCCCCAATCAGATTCTCAGAATGGATTTCAAACCTAGTACCTACTAGGAAAAAGACAGGAGAAATCAGATTGTGTGTTGACCTTAGGAATCTCAACAAAGTGTCTCTCAAGGACCATTATCCTTTACCAAAAATGGATCATATCTTGCAAAGGGTGGTGGGAGCCTCAAGGATCTCCTTACTAGATGGCTTCTCAGGATTCAATCAGATTCTAGTACACCCGGATGACCAAGATAAAACTGCCTTCACAACACCTTGGGGAACATTCAAATATGTTAAGATGCCTTTTGGGCTTAAAAATGCAGGGGCTACATTCCAAAGAGCAATGGATATTGCCTTTGCCAAGGAACTTCATGATTTCCTAGTTGTCTACCTTGATGATCTCACTGCTTTTTCAAAATCAGATCAAGAACACTTAGAACACTTGAGGCAGGTTTTCACAATTTGTAGAAAATATGGCATATCCCTGAACCCAAAGAAATCACTGTTTGGATTGGAGGAAGGCAAACTCCTGGGACATATAATCTCAAAAGATGGTATTAGGATTGATCCTGACAGAATTCAAGCTATCCTACAAGTACCACATCCAAGAAACATCAAAGAATTACAAAGTTTTCTAGGGAAGATCAATTTCTTGAGGAGATTCATTCCCAATCTGGCTGAACTCATTAGACTGCTAAACAATATGCTGAAAAAGGATTCCAAGGTCAAATGGACTATGGAAGCTAAACAAGCCTTTGAGGATATCAAAAGAGCATTGACAAACACACCAGTTCTAACAAGCCCTAGATTTGATCAAGATTTCATCATTTTCTCTTTTGCTTCTGAGCATACAATTGTTGCTGTTTTGCTACAAAAAGATGACCAAGGCTGTGAGAAACCCATTGCATTTTTCAGCAGAGCACTTAGGGATGCTCCCCTGAAATATCAGGTCATGGAAAAACAAGCTTATGCATTGGTAAAAGCCATCAAGGATTTCAGAATCTACATTCTTTACTCTCATATAATTGCCTATGTTCCTAATGCAGTGGTCAAAGATATTCTAACCCAAGAGGGCCTTGAAGGCAAGAGAGGCAAGTGGATTGATAACATCCTAGAATATGACATTGAGATCAAACCGACCAAACTGATAAAAGGACAAGGCCTAGCTAAATTAATGACTGAAACCAATTTCCAAGCCCTTGACATTAATGAACTGGATGATGAACAGGAGATGGTGACTCCACAGATCAAACAAGCCTTTATACAATCCCCATGGTATGCTGATATATGTTTTGTATTACTAAACCTGCAAGCTCCTCCAGGGTTGTCCAGAACTAAGAAAAGATTCTTGAAAATGAAAGCATCAAAGTTTTGTATTATTGACAATGTTTTGTTTTGGAGAAATCATGAGGGAATATTACTCAATTGCTTAACCTTAGAAGAAACTGACAATGTCCTCAAAGAATTTCATGCAGGTGACTGTGGAGGACACTTGTACTGGAAGTCCACAGCTGATAAAATCCTAAGGGCTGGATTTTATTGGCCCTCCTTGTTTGCTGATGTAAGGAAATTTGTCATGTCTTGCCACAAATGTCAAATTTTTGAGGGCAAGAGGAAGCTGCTGCCTTTACCACTCAAACCAATTTCAACTGAGAGACCATTTCAGCAATGGGGTTTAGACTTCATTGGTGAAATTCACCCTTCATCCTCTGGCCAGCATAGGTGGATTCTCACTGCTACAGACTATTTTACCAAATGGATAGAGGCCATCCCTTGCAGGCAAGCCAATGAATCCATTATTGTACAATTTCTAGAAACCAATATCTTATCCAGGTTTGGCTGTCCAGACAAAATCATCACAGACAATGCTGCAGCTTTCAAGTCCAAGAAAATGATCAATTTTTGTCACAAGTATCACATGACCCTAGGTCATTCCACTGCCTATTATCCTCAAGGTAATGGCCTAGCTGAATCTTCCAATAAAAGTCTCATCAACATCATTAAAAAAGTTTTGGAAGAAAACAAAAAGAACTGGCATAAAAAGCTGGTAAATGCACTGTGGGCAGATAGGTTGACCACCAAGAGATCAATTGGCATGAGTCCATATGAATTGGTTTATGGGCTAGAAGCAAAGTTTCCTACATCTCTAGGAATTCCTGTGATTAAGTTGCTGCAAGAAATACAAGCTGAGCCCAATGACATCCAAAGAAGGATTAATCAAACAATTCATTTACAACAAACAAGAGAAGAAGTCTATCAAAGAACTCAAGTTCTACAAGAAAAGATCAAAAGAATATTTGACAAGAGAACCAAAGCTGAAGATTTCTTTATTGGAAATAAAGTGTTAAGATGGGATTCCAGAAGAGAGGACAAAGGCAAACATGGTAAGTTTGATTTTCTATGGAAGGGACCCTATGTCATTTATGCCATACAAGGAAATAATACTTATTTTTTGAGAAGTGTGGATGGTTCAGACACTGAGGAAGGCCCAGTTAATGGGAGAATGCTCAAGCATTATTTTGACTCCCTTGATTAAACACCAAACAGGCATATATTGTACATAAATATCCATATTCCAAGTATTTTCAATTGCAGCAAATAAATAAAGGAGCTAGTACATCACATTTTTGAGAAGACCAGGATGATATACTATGATATTTTTGGGAAATATGGATCCTGGCATTTGGGCAGCAAGGAAAGCAAAGGGTAACTGTCAAATCATGAAGAGAAAGCTTGAGAAACAGATGAAAAACAGATCTGAAAATTCACAGCAAAACAGCTCACTGGGTGCTGCCTGCAAACATCTAGGATCCTAAGCATTGGTCTCCAACAAACACAGAAATTCAGCCAGCAACAGGGAAGAAAAATCAGGCAATCTGACCTGCTGTTCTTGGCTTTTCACCTGGAAAAGCCATCCCCAAGTGGAGCCACTGTTAGCCTCCTATACCAATAGGTTCTCATCTCTCATGATTGACAGTGGAAGTGCCAAAAATGTCTACCTTCCATGCTGCTAAGGTTCCATTTTTGTGAAAGAAACAGACAGTTTAAAAAATGTAAAGAGGGTATGCCTTAAAAGAAAAATCAAAGGGCAAGAAAAGGAATTGGTCAATGAAAAAATAAAAGAAATGAACCCCAAACAAAGACCATGAGAGTGGCTAGTCCAAATTGCCATTACTGTTTTGATGGGTGGTCCAACAGCTCAAGCTGGGCCTCTCCATATTTTAAATTGCATGTTGTAGACTAGAAAGGAAGTACCTGTTCAAACAGCTCAAGCTTGACAGATGACTAGGTGGATAGAGAAAGAAAGGTGCCCAACTGTTTAATCTGGGCCCTTGGGAGCCATAAGGGTAGACTTAGATAGGAGGGCAGCAAAAAAGATAAGGAAATTATCAGGGTCTGCAAGACCAAGTGCACCCATACAAAATGAAGAAAAAATGTTAGGCATAATAGGCAGGGTAGGCAGTTGAAGGTTGCAGAAAGCAAAATCCAAGCACATCACTTGGAGTAAATCAAAGTGGCCATTAGCAGGAAAGGCAAGAGCAGTGGTCTATGTGGCAAAGTGCTAAGTCATCACTAACTTCCCTCATTCCCTTCAAAGTTCCTTACTAACCTCCCATGAGGACTGCAGGATCTGCCTGGCCAGTCCTCCTTATACTCTTCACTTGTACAAATTTGATGTCATAGATGACTTCTTTCTTTGAAAAGAAGCCACATTTCTTGTGTAAAAATTCTTTTAATTTTGATCTACTTCCTAACTAAGTTTGATTCCTGAAAAGCTTAGTAACTACCACTTCTCATTCTCATTCCCCCCCAGTACTAACTACTAACTGTATTTACATTAAATCCCCTATGTTTCCCTTTCCCCTACTATTATAACACCATGGTGTATAAACCCCAAGCAATGTATAAATATCCCCCCCTTTTAGCACTATAGCTAAAATAAGTTTGTCTAAGGGAGACATTAGTCCACCAGGGACTATGGTCAACCCTGCTTTGGGATTTCTCTAACCTCTGGTTAGACTAATAGCCCACCCTAAACCCTCATTTCCCCTTTTTTCCTAAAGAATTTCATGAAAAACCCCTTTCCCTCTGCTTGAACCTAACTCTAACCCTTTGTTCCCCCGACAGATTAATTCAAAACCCATAAAAACCCACCAAAACCTAAAGTTCTAAACCCGCGCAATTTAAATGAATATTTTATTATCGGGCGGGACCCAACCCAAAGTTGCACGTTGTATCACAGTGCCCGCCAGCCGTCCATCATCCGCCGCCCCCGATCCAACGGTGGGCGGTCTTTTTAAAATCCCGACATGCCTCCCTTTAATGTCCGGGGAGATGGCGGTATTGGAGGCCGTACCCGGGACGCGTGGCAAGCGGCGGGGTTGTTCGGAGCCCCCCTCCCCGATACCGCCTTTGCCCAAAGGTGGTGCGGGGAGACCGCTTACCACCTCCCTGATACCGCCCCTCTGGCACCACGTCACCCACACGTCATCATGACGTCGTGTCGCCTCCGCCCGCCCCCGCGCCTCGTGGCCCTCCACGTAGCCCTGCCACCGTTCTCCGCCCGCCACCGTGTCCAGCCACGCTGGCCTCCAGCTCAGCGTCCACGTCACCCTCCGTACCCCGGGCCCGCCGTGACGTCATTGGCGGAAAAGCGCCAATGACCCTTTTTGTCCAAATTTGTTGTTAAAAAGCGCGGTTTTGGCCGTTTTGTGTCATTTTCAAGCGAAAGTGACCGAGCCGTTGCAAGCCACCTCATCACGAAATTACCTCCGAACCACCAAATTCGAAGTTGCAGCTGCCGCAACTGGTCAATTCAGTTGCATTGAGCACCCCCTATTCGGCTCGAAGGTTTTCCGTGTTATTTATCCACGTATTCACCATAATACTCTTGTTTTACCCCTATGCATGCCTTTTCTCTGCAAATTCTCCATTGAGCACCTGTCAAATTCTAAATTCAACACTGTCTACTTCTTAATTTGCAACTAAATCAACCCACATTGTCCCAGCTCCATAAATTTGATGTTAAACGATAAATTCATGGTCTAAAGTTGTAAATTATTCCCGAGCTACCCGACATTGTTCCTTTTTGCCGAGTGCGTGCCCGAAGCTGCATTTCAACAATTTGAATTCTACATTCCCTCTGCAATTTGTCTTCATCAATTCACAATCCCTGTGAATTTAGCCAAGCAAAGCAGAGGCAGTCCTTCATAGCCTGCCTATTCCACTTGAGAAAAACTTCTAGCACTACCTGCTTTCAATCTGTCATTTGAGCTTTCAGGAGCCTTGCAAGCTATTACACATTACCTTGTTCAATTCAGACTACATAATGGCTGCTCTTGCTCCCACAGCCCTCAGTGTTGCTCCAATAAATGCACTAAATAAAGACCTGGAGTCCTTGCCTCTTGCTGACAGGGACTACCTCATCCAAGACTTTGTGGGTAACAGGAACCATTTGCAGACCTTCAGGAAATTGAGAGATGACTACCTGAATGGCAAGGATACATATGGGATATGGGAGTCAAATCTGCCATACTACTGTCTCCCCTCTGTCAACATTTTTCCAGAGGTTATTCGCCTATGTGCTGAAAATTATGATGTGCAGCACAGAGCTATTAAGTCTCCATCTGGGAGCATCCTCTTTCACATTAATGCTGAATCCATCAACCAGATGCTTAACTTCAATCAAACTGAGCTGCTGTTCCCTTTCTCCATGAACTATCTGCTGGACACAGGTGCCAAGATGTCCAGTGAAGACATTCAGAAAATCACCAAGATATTTATGAGGCCTGAATGCCAGCCCACAGGGCCACCTCCCTACTTGGATGTCTATTTTACTGATGTAGGCAGGCTTCTGTTGGACATGATTGCTTATGTGTTGGGATACAGAACCAGTGAGCATGTGGATGAAACAATGCTGGTATTTTTAGCTGCTTATAGCCCAGGCCAACCCCCTGCCCGCAAATATAATTTTTCCAAGTTCATAGCTAACAAGATTCATGATCAGCTGTGCAAAGTAGACAGAGAGGGCATCTTCAAATATTCATCTTATATCTACCACCTTCTCATGTACTATCAGTCCGAGGCTTTTCCATGCTACATCAAAAAGTTGGACTCTAAAGGGGAAAGAAGATCTGTTATCTTCTGGACATCTGTCTATCATCAAGTGCAAAAGTCACCATATTCATATTGTGAATTCATTGATCAGTTTGTTTATCCCGTCTCTTGTTTATTAATGAGGTCCCCTCCTCCCAGAATATCATTTGAAATACAGAAGGTCCTGCAGCTCTCCAAGAATTACAAAATAGGTGATTGGTACCTATATGAGGATCATACAGTCATCAGAGTCTATGGCTGTGAGCTCTGCCCATACAGGCTCCCAAAATATGTGCCCATGAGGCTATTTGCCTTGGAGTATTATAGGCAGCTAATTCACTCTGACCTCACTCACTTCCACAGCTCCAAAAAGAAAGCCCATCTCAAGTTCAAGCACCACCTGGGCCCCTTCATAATGAATAAAAAAGAGGGATGGCAAGATGCTGAGCTAATCCTTAAAGATAAGTACATGCTCTCTAAAAGCTTCCGTTGGGTCCCCTATGACCCTGAAGGCTTCATCACTGCTAGGAGAGTTAAGTACAGGCTGCTAGGCTATGAGCATTGCAAGTACCCACATATTGAAAAGTATGCCAATCAGCAAGAGTGGCTGCAAGACACCTTAATTGAAAAATTAACTGAAGAAGAGATAATGCTAAAGAATGTCAAGGATTTGGAAAAGACTCTTGACTTGGATTGTGTGCAGCAGGTACCCTTCAAACGACCGCAGCCAGTAGGAGAAGGTACCTCGGCCTCAGCAGCTGCACCAACCACACAGATATCTTCCACAGCAGCACCAGGTACAGACAAGGGTAAAGGAATAATGGGTGCTGAAGAGCAAACAGTGAAAGAACAGCCTGCCTCCTCAATAGGGCAGCAACAAGAGCACACCCCTCCTCCACAAACTGAGCCACCAGTAGCACCAATTTTGCAGACCCCAGCACATGAGGAGAGGGGTATGAAAAGAGATAGAGAAGAGTCCACTCCTGCTAGTGGATCCTCCCAACAACCCCAGGCCAAGAGACAAAGGGTTGATTCTCCAGAGATAGAAGAAATCAGTGAAGAAGTCCTTGACAGTTCAAGGAAAGATGGAGAAGGCAGCCAACATACAGGTACAAGCTCCTTTCAGCAGGAGCAGGGATTACAACTTGGTTTGGAGGTGTCCTCCTCCTCTCAGCAGAGCAAGAAGCCCAAAAGCACTAAGGCTTCTTTCAAGCAAATCAAGGCCCAAAACGACTTGCTGAGAGTAGAAGTATATAAACAGTTTCTGAATGCAACACCTGCCCAACAAGAAAGATTGATGTCGGTTTATGACCTGAAAGAGGAGAAAATGATCCTCAGTCATTTCAAGCCTACAGTGCCGCATCGAAAATCGGCTGCAGATTTTGTGAGGACTAGGGTGGAGGTCATGGCCAAAGACATCCATCCCATGGACCAAATAGAACTCCACAAGCAAACTGGAGAAATGGTCTATGCCACCTTGGTGGACAGGGCAACTATGGCCCATGAGTTAAAAGAATCACTGAAAAATACCAACATTCAGTTGGATTTTGAGAGAATGTCCTCCATGGCCAAGGACAACGGAATAAAATCGCTGGAGGACATCATCATTGACTTGGGACATGATCCTAAGGATCCAAAGGGCGTAAGGGCCCTCCTCAAGAAAAAAGAAGATGACCTCAATGCACTGAAAAAGAGGTTAAAATTGCTGCCCACAGAGCACCCTCAAACAACAGAGTTACAAAAGGAAAAGGAGGCCGATGAGCAACTGGACCTCATAATGCAGCTCAACCAGAAGGTCCTCGATTTGGAGAAAGAACTTGAAGGGGCATTACAAGATAGGCAGGGAGAATCTACATCCCAAGTTCCTCCAACCACATCAACCACAGCAGCAACAACAGAGGCAGCAGTAGCCCCTGTCACAACCACAGCCGCAACAGGAGCAGCAACAACAACAGCTCCAGACTCCAGTACAAGCATGGAAGACTTGACCAAGGCTATTAAAGAAATGGAGCTCCAGGCAAATGAGATAAAGCAGGCCAAGGAAAAGTTGGCAGAACTAGATGCCAAATATGATAAATCAAAAATGACTGTGGCAGAACAAGGCAGAGAAATAAAGGCCTTGAAAGAGAAAATAAAGACTTTGGAAAAGGAGCTCAAGCTAGAGACTGCTATGGCAGAAATCAAAAGAATTTTGTGGGCCCGCATTGACCAATCCATCACCAAGCAATGGAAATCAATTAAGACTGTGCATGAGCAGATGGATTTGATTGGCCAAGCACAGACAGAGATTCAAAGGGCCAGAATAGTGCTGGGAAACAGGCCGGAGCTGGCCAATAGATTGATAGATTTTTTGAACAGGCAGACAAAGGAAGAACTGGCAGCCATCAATATTGTCAACAGAACAGAGGCTGTCCCTACAGTTAAAAAGGTACTCACTCTCAGAAATTATGTACAAACTGTGGAGAGGAAGTGCTATGAAATTCAGGCTGAGGTGGATGAGTACAAGGCCAAAATGGGAGCACTGCAAGCCAAAGGACTGCCTAGCCTACTAAACAGCACGGGAAGACTACTCCCCTGTGAGCAATATGCAAATAGGATGACCACCTTTTTGGAAAATCAAATTACTGCATCAGGCAGTACTTTGGAGGAGGCAGGGCCTCCAACAGGGCAGAGTCTTCTACAGAAACTTGAGAATATATTTTTGATTGAAAATGAAATCCACCACCTTTTTGAGACTCCTCCAAATTTTTACAGATATACTGAAGCAGATGAGACTTTGGTGAAGATCTGAAGACACCAAATGCCCAAGGAGGATTGGTGGCAAGCAATGCTTCAAATTTTGCCACAATAACTTCAGATGTTCCATCCAAGTCAGCTACAACTCAGCAAAAGCCAAACATCATTAAAGGCAGCTGAAAGGTGACTCAGCACAAAACAGCGGCAACAAGCAAAGAATAAGATATACGCGCTTTTTTGGACAACGTATCCTCAACCGACTCCAACAGGCCACAAAGTCAACATCTTCTGACCATTTTGGACAGCTAAGGCACTGAAGAGTTACTACAACATTTACTCCCTGAGCTACAATGCTCTAGGAGTTGGCATGACATTAATGAAGCATTTACTCTTCAGCTAGATATTTTCTTATGTAAATTATGTATATATACCTCCCCTAGCAACGTATGAGGGGTTGGTGATTTTCACTCTGAGGCAAATGTATTGTATACTTTCAGATTATCTAATGCAAAGGGCTGGACCAGCTCAGTGATTTCCTGAAAGTTTGATGTCTTGCTGATGCCATGCGTGCTGTTACAGAATTCTTGTGCTGTCTGATGGAATAATAAGTTTTTCTCAATCTCTGTTTTGTCTTCTTATGTTATTAAATCATACTCATGTTTCACTGATCTAGCAGTAAAGAAAAGGAATAGTGCAGGATATGTTTGGTTACACCTTGTGCTCAATCTTTACTGCTGTAAATGTTTTCTTCAGAATTAATTATGGACATGAATTCTTAATTGCTCATGTTTTCATTAATTCTATAAATATGAATGTTATCTAGAAATTCTTCACTGCTTCTAAATAATATTCTCACTTTTTCTCCATATCAGTTTATTGGAAGATTCTTAATTGCCTTTCATAACCTGGATACATCACACTTAATCACAATTTCAAAATATTGTTTCTCAGACACTTATTTGGCTCTGCAGCATCACTACTGTATCAACACAGCATATCAAACAACTAAAGGACCACTGACTCCATGCCCAATGGCCTAGAACACTCTGGTGAGCACATATATATCTTGACTGAAGTCATCATCCAGCAAATTCCAAAAACAAAACCTTGAGCATCATAGCTAGCCTAAAATACTATACAAACAAAGCTAAAACATAAAGAGAGAGCCCTCTCTGGTCATAGGTAGGCTAGAACCTGTGACCCAAAGATTGGTTAGTGGTTACCTCGGCCGTATTCCCTTGGGAGTCAAAGGGGACAACCTGAGAGATAACACATGGAGAGGTTTTTCTTTGGATTAATGAAGTGATACTTGCTTGAATGATGTAAGTTTAATGCTATTTTCTTCCATTTTGTGTGAATTGCTAAAATTAGGGTTTGTCATGTGCCATAGTAAAAATTGCAAGGCCTTTTATGAAGCTTATTCTTGTTATGCAAAATTTGTCATCAAGTAATTATCAAAGGGATTAGATTTGCACCCTTTGACATTAAATATCCTAAATAACAAAGTCACTAGGGGTTGGAGGTTAAGCAAGTTGTCTCCATCCTCCCTCTTTGTCCAAGATCCTCTTGGATTGACTCCATTGCCTAATTAACTGAAGGCACCAGTCTTTGTGTGTCAATCAACCTAAATTTTTCATTTTTCTTTGCTTGGTAAACTAGCGTTAGGGTTTGTTTAAATATGCATTATATAGTGTAATTGCACCTATATTTCTATCCTTTAATTAGGAATTGTATCTGTTAATGTTTAAAAAGAAAAACATATCATTTTACATATGTTTCACCCCCATTTTTAGGGCTAATTTCTAGGTATTATTGGTTGTTTTGTGCATTTTCAACCATTGAACACACACCATTAACCTATCCCTTGTTTACCCCCTTTAATAACCTTGATTCCTTTTGATGATACCTTGAATAGGCTATTTTTGTTGTTGTTATAATGTTTTTCATGTTGTAAATTGACATACTCTTGAAACCTTAACTTATAACAACATTTTATAAGTTAATGGTTGCTAGTGGAAAAGTCTAGTTGAACATCAACAAACCTTACCTCGCCCTGCAAGGTTTTGGATGATGCTTTCCTCTATTACATTAACTCTCTTTCACCCCAACCTTTCCTTATTGAGTAACTTTATGGGGTGTTTTATTTGCAAGCAACTTAGAGAAACATTTAGCTTAGATCCCTAGGTCATTTGATATCTAAGTCTTCCTAGGGAAGCCTCCCTTGTGGGGATAATATTTGACCACAAAAAATAGGGCAGAAGCCATTGAGGTGATAGTGGTGGCTGATCTCATTGTTACTCTAAGACCTAAAGTGTGTAGTGAAGCTTTGCACTAGGCTACTAGATTTTGCAATAACATTTTTGATGCCATCGCCAGGGAGGAGTTAAGTCCTTTTCCTCATAATCTGTTGTATATGCTTCAATAACTTTTGATGAGAACATTTCAAAATCAAATATAAAATTTCTCATATGGTGACTCCAAAGTCTTATTCAAGATTAGAGTCTTCTAGTCGCAGACCTAACAAAGCAATCTTTCTTCCCAAAAGGAAGACTACTCGAACACTCCTGTAACTCAAACCTCTCTCGTTACAAGAGTCCTCTTTAGCAAGCCTTCCACCTCAACCACAATGGCAAAGCCATTGTTCACGAGTGTTTTCAAACCCCTGGGCATGAATTCTATTCAAGGATATCCAAATGGTATGTCTGAAAAATATGATGAATGGTTGCTCAAGTTCTCGGGGAATGATGTATTTACAGTTGAGCAATACATCAATCTATTTTATTAATGTGTAGGTGGAAGTGATATTCAAGAAGAGGATGTGGTCATGTGACTCTTTTCCCATTCCTTTAAAGGTAATGCAAGATCATGGTGCCTTCATTTATCCAGTGGGAGAATCAAAGCATAGGACTAATTCCATGATACCTTCAATAAAAGGTGGGTGGCCATCAAATACGAGAGACAATTGATGGTCCAGTTTCAAGAGTCCAAGAAAAAGGAAAATGAAAGTGTTAAGGAGTTCAACTAAAGGTTTGATATATTAGTAAAGTAAATAACTACAAACTTAAAAACTATGCCTGATACAATCCTAGCACAATTCATAATTGCATTTGATAGACACCTTTCATATGCCTTAAAGGACATGGAACTCACAAATATTGGGAAAGACAAGGAATATGTCGTGACTATTAAATATAACCTTTCCACATCTAAACTTGACTTGTTGTCCTATCTTAGAGCCAAATTAGAAATCAATCCTACACCTTCAACTCATATTGACCCAACCTTAAAAGTTTTCTCTCAAAAATTTGATGAAGTTACTAATGAGCTTATGCAATGACAACTTGGTATGATGAATAAGTTGACTCTTGTAGATAAGGAAAGAAGTTCCCATCTTAATTATCCTCTGAATCCTTAGTACAATAATGAGAAGGCCCCAAGAAGCAACCCAGGCCCAAGTAATGGCAAAAATTTTCCTCAAAAAAGAATACATCACGCTCTTACCCCTACTAACATGATAAATTAGGAAGGGATCCCTTGGTGGCCATATTGCAATGACTTCCACACTAAATGTGATTGCCCTCACCACCAAGTTGGAGAGGAGGAAATCTTAGAGCATTTGTACTTGATAAATGACTCTTGTTGTTTAACTTCTTTGCCAAATAAAACTTTCCTTATTTCCCACCAAGAACATGATGAGATGATTAGAATATGTGTAAGGAACCCATATGAACATGTTAATATTGTTGAAACGTGGGATATATTTAAGGTTGTGAAATATACTAGGAGAAACAAGCAAAATGAAAGCCTTCAGACAAGCAATGATGATGCCCCTCTAAGGAATTGGAAAATAACACCTTTGTCTTATAGTGGAAGCCCAAAATCCCACACCAACCCAAAAGACATGATTCACTAGATGTTGACTTAAGAAGTGCATTAACTAAAGTGAATGCTCCCAACCTGTTCTTAGATATGGCAAGCTTGAACCCCAATGAGGCATGATTAAGAAGATTCTCAACCGTGATAGAGAGCTTGAGGATCCTCTTGTTATATTCCAAAATATGTATTATGATTGAAAGTATGGGGGGCACACACCTTTCTACCTATCATTAGTGGTAAATAATTTAATCCTACACAATTATATGCTTGACTCTGGAGCCTTTGCCAATGTGATGCCACCAAAGGTCATGAAGCAACTAGAGTTCCAAATCCCTAGACCATATAGGAATGTGTGTGGATTTGACTCCAAATTTATCCAAGTCTATGGTTTGATTAAAGATATCAAGGTTTCTCTAGTTGTGCTCATGGATATGGTTGTCATTGACATTCCTAATACCTAGTATGCTCTTATCAAGAAATTTTTTAGCTTCTATATGTGGCGTTGTAGGCCGATTCAGTGATATCATCAAATAGACGATATGATCCATCCTCGGGACCCTAAAATTGTTAATTAACACTTGTGGTTCCTAATTAATATGATGCAACATGTGTTAGGGTCCCACATCACTAAATACAAGAAGATAGATCTAATGATGATAACCTCATCATGATCAATGATCAAGATTCATTTTTCCCTTCTAAAATGCTTGATGTTTGCACTGATGAGCTAGGGTGAAGAGACAAACCCACCCTCAAGTGTTATAAGCCAATCACGAGTGTTTCACTAGACTTTAGGCTTGGCCAACACTACCTAAAACATGGGTGAAACCATTCCCGGTATTCTAGAAAACTACTCAAAATGGTTACATCAACTTGATAGCCAATTTGTATGATACACTCATTAATTGAGTTCTAACCACACAAGCTTCAAATTATAGCCCACACTCAACAAGTATTATGAGAGTTCCTCCGCGTGGATTTAAATAGGATTTTCAACACTCGTTTACTCACTAAGCTCTCTGGTCCCTGATTATGGATGGAGTTACCATCCTAAACATGGACGGGTCACAAAAACCACACAGTTCTGTTCCAGAAATCTTCAACAACCAAACTAAGAAATCTCAACTATATTTTTCTATGGCTAAAGTGCTTACTATTCCTCATGCTTCTTTGGCTCTTTCATAGTAGGAAAACTCTTTTGCTTTTACAACCCCATGCATGGGTCAACCTCCTTTTGTTCACAACCCTCTCGCTCGTCTTTTCCCATGCACCCACTCCCTCCACATGCAAGTTTGGTCTTCAATACAATCATTACCCTACACACAAGTCTTCTCCATTCATTAATGAAATCCCTAGGATGATTCCCACTTCTTTTCCATACAATTCAGTTTTAAAATTGGGGTGGGAATTTTAAGACAATGGATGAAGTTAATAGAGGTGATTTTACCACCTTATAAAGTCATTTAGTCTATTTATCTTGTTATTGTGCAAGTTGGTCCTTCCACCAACGATGTTCAATTATTGTCTTGTCAAGTCAACATGTACAAATAGAGTGTAATCTTAAAATCAAATTAGACATTACGAAATAATTTGACAGGGTGGCTAGGGATTATTAAACATATTGAAACCCTTCTTTCCTTCCTCAATATTCCTCACTTATGGTATCATGGTCTCTATAGATGCTTGTGCCTTAGTCAACTATTGGCATGATCTTATTAATTGAAGGATATAATATTTACAACATTAACACGTCTAGATTATCATGGTATCATATTCAATCATCCATGATTAAATTAAAATACTAATTAGTGTAATAAATCATATATTTAATCAAGGGGGAATATATGGGGACATTATAATATAAGAGCTCATCCAATGACTAAAACTTTGGATAAAAAGTCACCTTGTATAACTTTCCAACTAATCCAAGGTCCCTTATTATGCATCTACCCATTGCATAAGTGCAAGGGGATATCTCAACACTTATATAGATTTGACTTCATGCCTAAAACCTTGTTGGAAGTTCTTTCCTTGAAGGTATTATTCACTACCAAATTACTTTAATACTCAATATTCAACTTCTAATTCCATTTGATTTGGCCTTGGATAATTTACTTTTCGTACCTATTACCATCTAAACTATTGTGTGTTTCCTATGGAAGAAAAAGGCTAGTTATTTTTATTGTAGTGTTTATTTTTATGGCTTTTGATTAATGAGAAGGGTTCAAAGAGAATGATTGTGATGCTTTTAAAGCAAGTATTGAAATGAATTAAAATAAAAGAATGAATAAAATCTTACTTTTAAAAAATGCAATTCACACACATTACTCTTCACCATGAAACACCACCACTCTCTTCACCACATGAAATTAGATATGTAATTAAAATTTCATTTCTATTCTTTGGAATTATTGCAATGTCAACAAACGTTAATATAGAGGGATTAATTGCAAAATTGAAATTTAGATCTAGTTACTATCATCTAAATCAAAATCATACCAAAGGAGCAATTTTTTCAATTTTTTTGTCATTTAAAAAAAATGATAATTATATTTACAAATGAAATAAGAATGGGAAAATAACTAAGACCATTCTTTATTCAACTTCCAAACAAAGACAATAAAATCCAATCTTTAAATAAAAAAAAACCATTAAACTTATAATTAGATTTTCCCGGCTTGCAAAAATTTTCATCCTACAAGTATCCTCATGGGTGCCAAATATGAAACTTGCAAACCACATGCGACTTTTTAGATAAAAACCTATGAGCACACATATGTTATTATGATCCAATTAAAGAAAAGTTGTAGAAGATGAATTCAAATAGTAGAATACTAAACACTTGAAGATAATTCTTTGAGCTATGTGCTAAAAAATCCTTACCAAGGCTATTCCTTTCTTCACTCTCTTTGCAAGATTTTCCTCTCTATCCAATAAGTATCAAGGGTTTCTCAATGGTGAAATCCTCTCCACACTAGAATGATGGATTTCTAAGAAGAAATTCTACTAATTCAATAGTGCTCTACTTCTTCTGCTTCAACAATGAAATGAAGGGTTGTTCTGATAGCAATTTGGCTAGCATAACATTGTTTTCTCTTTGGCTCTCCCATGGCCTATTTATATAGATTTTTTTGAATCTTTCTTCCCTCTCTTGGTTCGTGAATGAAAATGACTTATGAGTAGGACAAGAGGATTCCTTTGAGGGCTGCATATCTTTAGGGTGACTCGAATTCGACTGTGCTTCACTGAAACTTGTTAGGGAATCATCTTCCAAGTGTGGGAAGTGGTCTCGAATTCATTGAGTCGGCCAATTCTTCGACCACAGAGATTTCGAAGGAAATGTTGCACGCTGCACAACTATCGAAGGGAAAACTGCACAATCATCAATTTTTAATTCAATATACATTAGACCTTAGGAGAAATTAAATTTTCTAAACTTCATAATGTCTTCAGCAGGAAAATATTCACTTATTCTTTTTGCTGGACGACTTTGGGTGTCTTTTGGATGTACAAATATGTGTACGATTTTCTGGTGTTAACAATTGCCCTTTAATTTATGAGGTTAGGAGCAAACATATCACTGAAATACATCACGTTTTCTTTCCCGACTGAGAGTCTGATCAACTTCTTGATAGAGATAATAACTTGTTGCAGAGATGAGTAGGGAAAAACCGTAACTGAGGATAAAAGATAACCATGATTTGAAAAAAGTTCTTATATTAGTGTTGGGTCTTGAAATTGTCATTCATTTCCATTACACTTTCACTATTATGTCCATTATATCACCTCCATTTCACTTTCATTTCACTACCATGTCACTACATTCATCTCACTTTCATTATCATTGGGTCACATTTATGTTTTTCCAAACTTTATTAATTTTTAGCCTTTTTAAGTGAATTTGTGGTTAAAAATTAGAAAATAATGTGCATATGCTTATACCTAACAAGTGGGTTGAGATTGTTGACATGTGTAGGTCAAAAGGAGGCTTCTAGAAGACCTTTATGTGGCACCCTAAGGCCAAATTCGAATTTGAGTGGAGAGGATCATGAGGATATGTGTCACATTTCCTATTTGTATTGAAATTCTAAGAAGACATGTGTCTCATCATTTTCTATTTTGATTAGAACTCTAGAGGCATAGGGAGAGAATCATGGATTCTCATTAATGAGATGATTTCTCATCGTTTTGTATAAATATGAGATTTCTCTCCTTCATTTGGTAGTTTTTTTTTGTAGCTTTGGAAAGCTTTGGAGAGATTTGTTGTACTTTTTAATTTTGAAGAATTTGAATAAAGCTTTGATGTTCTCAACATAGAATGAGATGTGAAGTAGATGTCATAGAGCATATTAGAATGTAAGGTAGAGTAGATTTTGTTTTGTACTTTTGCTTTGATTTCATTCAAGTATGTCATTTTATTGCTTTCAAGTTTGATAGTTTAGATTTCCCATTCATGCAAGTTTAATTCCTGCAAGTGCGTTCAACCAGTTGATTGTAGATTTATTTAACTGTGTAATCTATGCTTAGCAAAATAGTCCAAGGAAGTATTTCCCAATTGGTGCTTGGAGCATTAGAGCACACAATAGATTAGTTTTCCTTTACATGTTTTTTTTTTTTATATTTGCTTATTAGAGTAGTCACTCATTACATAAATAAATATTTCCAGAGCCTTTCGTTGATGGTTTATTCTCAAACTAAATGGCGAAATGTTGTGTTTATGAATGAGATTTCTTGTTGTTTAATGCCTTTTTCTTCTTAGTGTAGTCACTCATAATATAAACAAATATTTCTAGAGCCTTCATTGATAGTTTATCCTCAAACTAAAAGGCGAAATGTTGTGTTTATGAATGAGATTTCTTGTTGTTCATTAGTTTAGAGTTAGATAGCTTAATGCCATTTTCTTATCAATTTAGTAACTCATGATTTAAATAGATATTTCCAAAGCCCTTCGTAGATGGTTGAACTTACGACTAAGTGGTGAAATGTTTTACTAATGACTGAGTTTTCCCTTGCATTTTCATGTTTACTTCTTTTAGAATGATGAAGATTTTGTTGCAATTTCATTTCGCTGTTATCATTTTTGTTTTCATTTCATAGATTTTTCCGACTTAGATTAATCTAACTATTCAAAGTTTTGATTTGTTTCCTTTTCTCCTTTCTTTAGAAATTAAATTTTAACATTGAAAGTCATTAGATTTAGTTGACCATTAAATTTTAGAGATTTTCACCTAGAAGCATAGCTTTTCTTTCTTAGATTAATTTCCTTAAGCATAAGAAACAAAACCCCCAAAAACAACATAAACTATCAAACAACGAAGTAAGAAAAAGGGTTAACTATGCACATATGGTGCATTACACTTCATCAGTTTACGATACCCGGATTGATAATTTATATAGAGCAATTTAGGACACTAAATTGACTAGACATTTTGGCGCCGTTGCCGGGGAAGTGTAATTAGGAGACCTTATTTCTTACATATAAAAAATAATAATTTCTTGAGTATGCTCTCCTCCTGCACTTTGTGTGATCTGGAAGATCAGAAAAATAATTTTTATGCTTAAAATATATCTATATATATCATTTCATTTGATTCAATGAAAAAACTTTAATTTCAATAAAGTGTTTTGTTTAATAAAATATATATGTATATTTTTAAATCTTTGAATATATATATATATATATATATATAATTTTAATAAAAAAAATCATTGTTTTGTTCAATGAAATATATATGTATATTTTTAATTTTTTTGAAAATATAACATATCATTTTATTAACAAATCGGTTTAAAATACCAAAAAAAATAAAAATAAATAAATAAAATTTATTATTTTGTTTAGTAAAATATATATGTATATTTTTAATTTTTGAAAATATAACATATGTAATTTTATTAACAAAATAAATAAATAAATAAAATAAAATTAAAAAATTTCCCACGTTTCACATAATAAAACAATCTCTGCATTTCTTGAAGTTATGGTGGACGTAGTAAATCTTTGCATTCCTTGTCTGGAGGTCATTCACCGGCCCGTATTCCTTCCAGTCACGCACTGCATTTTTTTAGCCACTGCTCGGCCCTGCAACAACAATCAAAATCCATAAAATATTTGACATAAAATAAAAAAAATTTGCATAACAAACAGCAACCAAGGATGTGTTTATGGGAGATTGCAAATCGACAGCAACCAAGGATGTGTTTAATCTGAAGAGTGAATTTAAAACATTCAGCTATAGATGCTTCATTCTTGAACTAGCACAGGTTGGCTTAATTTTCTTTGACAGATAAATATGAATACTTAATGGATCATGGCAAAGGAGAGAGAGTTGCAATCTTAATTTGAGTACTGCAATTAGACTCGGAATCGTCGCTGCAATTAGGCTTTAGGAACTGTAATTTGGCTCATTAAAAAGTCATGGATAGAATGGCAATAACAATCATTCATTGACATTGTTGAGAATAGGTCTTATATGTGCCGAGATCAATCTATACAATTGTGTCAAGACTCATACATAACAGTGCCAACGATAGTGCCGAAACTACAGTGCTGATGAACTACTTGCATATGTCGAGACTACTGTGTTGTTATAGCAATAAGAGTAGCATATAGAGCAAAATACCTATTCGGGGTATCCTTGAAAAGTTCCAGCACCGTTCATTTGTTATTCTCTGTGTTGAAATTGCAAATCAAACCCAGAAAGCCGAATGCAATAATTCACAAAAACGCATAACAGTAAAAAAATGTCAAACTTCAACTGCACGATCCGGCTAAATGAAGACAAATTAGGAAAAAATAAAACATGATTTTTTTCGGGGATGGGGTCAATTAGATAACCCAGAAATGGTTTTAAGAAATTCGCAGTAGTTTGGGAGAATTTCTCGTTTCTTTAAAGCCTCTTTTTGCATTTTGCGTGAAAAAAAACAAATTTTAATTAATGAACAAGATGTGATTTAATTCGGCGTGCTTTGGAAAGGGAATTTTGATTTGGGAATCAACTATGTGCTGACATTTAATCTTGATTACACGCTTCCCGTCCTTAATAAACTTGCACTTCACTATTAATTACATGACGTGAACAAGTTGGATAAGGCTCTTCACAGCCGATTGATAGATGTGGCAAGGTCCCATGATAGCAAGCTGCTTCAAGACCATAAGCATGACTGACTTATGATTCTTGGTCTTGTGGTGATTGAAATAGTTCTCAATGTTATAAATCCATTTTACCGCTTTGTCGGGAAGGATATGATGACTGATCTCAAGGATCCTTTGAAAGCCAATATTGTCCCTTTTTGGGTTGTGCCAATATATGCAATAATATTACCGATCCTTATTTTTTCCATTCACTATATTCGCAAGAACTATCTTAATGACTTACACCATGCCATATTGGGCCTTTTATTTGTAGTGCTCTTTACAGCAGTCATGACTGATTCAATAAAAGATGCAGTTTATCGACCTCGGCCTGACTTCTATTTGCACTGTTTCCCTGATGGTTGGCTGTCTTTTAGCTGCGGAATGAAGGCCTATTCCTCAGCTAATCGGCCATTCCGCAGTTGTTCTCCAATTTCGCAGTTGTTCTAATTCCGCAGCTAAACATCAATTTGCAGCTGAAAAACCTCATTGTTAAAATCAATCTAACTTTCTCATACGAAATCAAATTTCGATGATTCAAGTATCGTTGGAAAGATATCGACGAGATCTACACAATGAGAAATCCATCATTAGAATTTGAAACAGTAAATAATGAAATAAATTGCTGAAAAGATACAACAGTTAACTTGAGGCACTAATTCTGAAGCAGGTATAAATTCTTTTGCTTTTCCTTTGTGAACTTGTTTCATTAATAAGAATTCTTAGTTTTTTGTGTAAATATCATAACTAGAGAGATTGATCACCTCTCTCCTTTGATAATCTTACATTCCATTGCAGAAGAAGTATTAGTTTTTGCAGGTTCCAGGAGGAAGGACAAATGACTACAAGTGAATAGTGTCTCTCTTAAGAGACCAATTTGTTTCATAAGAAGATGATCAACAACAAAGAAGAAACATGCTAATGCAAAATCAAATCCAAACACTTGAAAAACTTTTAGATATTATTGTCTCCATTACATCCATACTTCATAATAAACCATTCACCTCATTTCCTTTCATATTTTCCATTTACATTCACATACACTTTCCATTACTTTTTGTCCACTCATAACCCACAAATAAAAGAAAAAGGTTTAGTCACATGCTTATTTCCCATTTCCATTTCTACTTTCCATTGCAATCTTCGATTTTCATATTCTCTTTCCTATCATTTTCATTTCTCAAATAAGCCCTATTTCAATGCAAATTATTGAGTCCATAGTCCTTTGAGTCTAAGTTCCTTGCAAAAACACCTTGAGGCTTGCATACCTTAATGGAAAGTCCTCATGCTGACGAACAATAGGAATACATTAATGTCCCTTGTTCATCGGATCTTCTAGGTGACTTGACATCAGCAAATTCATTCGTACCTAGCAAGATGTGTTTGGGCATCTTGACTCTCATTGTCATCAATGGTGAGAGTTATCGTGTTGACTAATGGCATCCATTAATGGCCACTAAGTCAACAATTTCCTGCTATGTTCGACATCAGAACATCTCTTCACTTAGTAGGAATTGTGCCAATGAGTTTTGAAGGCACGAAGACTATTATTTTCAACATTTTGGAGCAGATATAAAACAAATCAGCACTATTCAGTAGTAGATTTAGTAAGTTTTAGTAGAAGCAATCAAAAGTCATCTTGACTCTTTTATCCATGAATTTTTTGTCCAGCCACTTGAAGAGGAATATGATCAGAATTTGTAGCCACCACACATACAACTCATCCATTTCCAAAGGGTAAGTTAAGGTATGTCATTTTCTAACTTTTGCCCATAGAATTCCATAAAAATCTAGAATGATAATTGTTGGAAAATCATTTCTCTTCCTCATTTCACAAAATTGCCAATACCATCAGTTGGGGGGGAATACATTCATATTCATATATTTCCATGTTCATATCATATTTAGAAGCCCACATACTTCCAAAATATATTAATTATCACATTATTATTATGAGCATACAATGGCTTTTCAAGAGTGCTTAAAGGATAATTGGGTACAAACACAATCATGGTTGTCACACAAGAACCAACCATGTTGCAATTCAAGTAAAACACTTTGCAGAAAAATGAAGTTATCAAATGATATCATGCAAAGTTAAGCTAAAGCTCAAGGATCAAAAGAATTAATGTAATATATATTGCATGAGGACA
Source organism: Pinus tabuliformis (assembly GCA_031772625.1). Lineage (NCBI taxonomy): Eukaryota > Viridiplantae > Streptophyta > Pinopsida > Pinales > Pinaceae > Pinus > Pinus tabuliformis. The sequence goes on along the minus strand of CM062817.1, from coordinate 1,252,602,391 downwards.
TGCAATAGCTTCATTTGGGGGGTATGTTGGGTCTTAAAATTGTTATTCATTTCCATTACACTTTCACTATTATGTCCATTATATCACCTCCATTTCACCTTCATTTCACTACCATGTCGCTACATTCATCTCACTTTCATTATCATTGGGTCACATTTATGTTTTTCCAAACTTTATTAATTCTTAACCATTTTAAGTGAATTTGTGGTTTAAAATTAGAAAATAATGTGCATATACTTATATCTAACAAGTGGGTTGAGATTGTTGACATGTGTAGGTCAAAATGAGGCTTCTAGAAGACCTTTATGTGGCACCCTAAGGCCCAATTCGAATTTGAGTGGAGAGGATCATGGGATCATGAGGATATGTGTCACATTTCCTATTTGTATTGAAACTCTAATAAGACATGTCTCATCATTTCCTATTTTGATTAGAACTCTATAGGCATAGGGAGAAAATCATGGACTCCCATTAATGAGATGACTTCTCATCTTTTTGTATAAATAGGAGATCTCTCTCCTTCATTTGGTAGTTTGTTTTGGTAGCTCTGGAAAGCTTTGGAGAGATTTGTTGTACTTTTTGAAGAATTTGAATAAAGCTTTGATGTTCTCAACATGGAAGATGTGAAGTAGATGTCATGGAGCATATTAGAATTTAAGGTAGAGTAGATTTTGTTTTGTAGTTTTCCTTTGATTTCATTCAAGTATGTCATTTTATTGCTTTCAAGTTTGATAGTTTAGATTTTCCATTCATGCAAGTTTAATTCATGCAAGTGTGTTCAACTGTTGATTGTAGATTAGAGCACACAGTAGATTAGTTTTCCTTTACATGTTTTTTTTTTATATTTGCTTATTAGAGTAGTCACTCATTACATAAATGAATATTTCTAAAGCCTTTCATTGATGGTTTATCCTCAAACTAAATGGCAAAATGTTGTGTTTATGAATGATATTTCTTGCTATTTAATGCCTTTTTCTTCTTAGTGTAATCACTCATGATATAAACAAATATTTCCAGAGCCTTTCGTTGATGGTTTATCCTCAAACTAAACGGCGAAATGTTGTGTTTATGAATGAGATTTCTTGTTGTTCATTAGTTTAGAGTTAGATTGCTTAATGCCATTTTCTTATCAATTTAGTAACTCATGATTTAAATAGATATTTCCAAAGCCCTTCGTTGATGGTTGAACCTAAGACTAAGTGGTGAAATGTTTTACTGATGACTGAGTTTTCCCTTGCATTTTCATGTTTACTTCTTTTAGAATGATGAAGATTTTGTTGCAATTCATTTAGATGTTATCATTTTTGCTTTCATTTCATAGACATTTTGTCAGCTTAGATTAATCTAACTGTTCAAAGTTTTGATTTGTTTCCTTTTCTCCTTTCATTATAAATTATATTTTAAAATTGAAAGTCATTAAATTTAGTTGACCATTAACATTTAGAGATTTTCACCTAGAAGCATAGCTTTTCTTTCTTAGATTAACTTCCTTAAGCATAAGAAACAAAACCCCCCAAAAAAACATAAACTATAAAACAACGAAGTAAGAAAAAGGGTTAACTAAGCACATATGGTGCAACACACTTCATCAATTTATGATACCTAGATTGATAACTTATGTAGAGAAATTTAGGACACTAAATTGACTAGACAATGAGGCAGGCATGTTCCATGCTCGTTATGATGACTAGTGACTATTTATTACAATTAGACAGGAAATATTCCTATCAAGTCAGTGTTGGAATGGCTGATGTTGATAGCTGATGATGAATACTGCTGACACCCTCAAGGGCGCTTCTGACACATAGACAGAGTTAGGTGCCCCCATGCAATGAGAAAATGTGAAGCATTGTTGTAATGAGGTGCTTGTGGATACATGGGTCTCCGATTGCAAGTACCTTCTACACATCAAGATGTAAGCATTGCTGAGTGAGGTGTTAAGTGATGCGTGGGTCTTCGACTAAATGAGAGAATTACAATGGTCATGAAGTACGATACCACCCTGACATGAGAGCTTTTGTTGGTGTTGAATGTTAGGGGGGTCGATGACATCACTGGGAAATAGTGATTCCCACTGTGCCACTCGACGATGTCCCTTAAGAGGCAGGGGGGGGGAAGCACAAAGGTACTGCCTCGATCTTGGAATATGGGTGATGAAGTTGACAGGAAAGATACATCAACCACCCGAAATGTTGATTCGGAAAATCAAGATGTATAGTGAAACAAATTGTAATAAGGCGGGTCAATGAGGCATGCTAATGAAAGATGACGAATATGGAAAACTTGCTCGAGGTCATAGCTGTAATGTGAGTAGCGAAAGTAAAAATAGTTCTTTTGAGAGAAGTGGTCTAGGAGTCAGTAAGACATCCAGGGTAGGTGTGAGTATGTTCTGACTGGTGTGAATAGGGTGAATGCGAGCTCCAACCAAGGGCGACTAAGGACTGTCGTCGGGTACAAGGTATGAAAATATGGGTGGGAACCATTTTCCTAAAAAAAAATTGTACACTTGCCAAGAAAATGTAAAGGTGGTTTGGGATGTACATACACGGAGACAGGTGCCCCATGAAAACAATGACCTTCCTGATGGTGGAGGTAAAGTGTATTTTGCAGAGGGCGGTGACCCCATTGGTTGGTCTCAGTGCTGGGTTGATGAGGTGGATGAAGTGACACAATTGGTCTTATGTTGTATGGAGGGATGATAGGCCCAATGTACAATGCGGAAAATCCTTCGTCTTTATCCGTCACAAATGAATGAGGTAGGTGGGGAGTAGTATTGGTTAGCAATAGGTGAAGAAGAGAAGAATAAGGCTAATATTCAAAGCATGCAAATGATATGGTTCCGTGGTCGGACTAGATGGTCATAGATTCCAAATAAAATGTGGGGGTCTATAACATGAGGTGATCCATGAGTGGGGAGGCTCTATTGACCAACATGGATGTTTACCACATGCAAGGGGAGGTGGTGGTAAAAGTGGTCGAGATGATGGACCCTGTGGTGAATTTCGGAAAAATGATGTGAGGATATGAAAAGATTTGTAGGAAGCCTATCATGTTGAGTGATGAATGATACCTGCCCTGTCAATGGTTGCGGGGGTGCTGATTTTGGAAGGAAGTTGCTGACATACCTGCAACCTCAATGATTGATACCCTAAGTGAAAACATATTGATAAGAACATATGTAAGATGAAATAGGATGAACAAGATGAATCTAAAAACAAGAGAAGGCGCAACTGAAGTGGTATTTTGAGCATGCAATGGGCCCAAAAATGAGTTTGGGGTTGAAATGGAATGGAGGGTACCATGATGAAGATGATGTGGTATTGATCCTTGTGTCTCTCATGATTTTGAAAATGGAGGTCATGAGCTCCTGTACTGGGCTCCAAAAGATGACAAAGAGGGTGATATATAGGGAAAAGTGGGCCATATGCCACCTCATTTGTACTTGCTATTTTGGGAGGTTAGAGCTATTCTAGGAGCTATTTCCTTCCATTGCGGTCAGCTTGTGCACCTGGGTAGCACGTGAGGAGAGACAGGTTAGAGCACATAACCTAACTTTGTCATTTTGGTAGACTAGGTTAGGTAGGCCATATAGGGGTGACCTATATGACCTTTTTTAGGGTAAAAATATTTTATCATGCAGGTGACTAAGTTTCAGTTGCACGGCCTCTGCGGGTTTCATAGGGATACCCACAGAGCCTCCGCGAGTGTCAGATGGTCAGCTGCACTGACTGTGCGGCTTAGGGGGAAAATGTCGCGAGGTGGTTGGTTTGAAAACCTCATGGCTAAGACACCTAAGGTCGCGTCATCTGCACCTGTAACAAGAATAGACGCGTGGTTCATGTGTCTGTTCGAGAAACAAATTTGCAGCTTGCACACCTTTTACCGTCATAAGAACACGAATGTGTGAAATGGTTTTTTTGTAGCCTAGGAGGCCGGTTTTTGAATTTTTACATCCTTGATGGAAGGAGGGGCATGCTGTGGAGAGAGTGCGATTGGGATCCTCTTCACACATCAATTGCGGGGAATGTTGCTGCTAGTAGGAATCTAGAAGGTTGGGGGTTTCTGAAGTTTCTTCAAAACCATATTCTAAGGTTGCAGGATGCATTCTTGTAGTTCCTAATCCAATGTTGGGATGTGGACCACCAGATATTCATCATTAGATGAGCTTACCTAGCTATTTCTGCTGAGGTAGATGTATACTTTGTTATTGGGTTGGTGCCTCGTGGGGAGGTCTTATAGGTGCCCTTGCCGAGTGGGTAGGTAGACATTCATGTGTGGGTGGGGGTTCACTGTGGTCCCAACCATATTGATGAGGGGTGTATCTGTGTTGCTTCCATTATAGATCTCGCTGAACGAGATGCGATGGCGATGATTGTACGACTTTCTGGGTCGACGACCCCTCACAGGGTGTCGTGGCTTCAGATTGCAGTGCTGTAGAGACTCTAGGTTGGCCACTTCTTTGACTGGGTTGGCTTTGTGTATAAGGGTATGGTGTCCCAACTTACACAAGTGCGATCGGGTTAGGCACAAAGTTTCTACTATGCGAGCATTTTGTGTAACGAGAGGGTAGTGATTCTCTGACCTTTTTTGGTAGTGCCGCAAGGTCTTGTTAGAGACCCACAGATTAGGTGGTGGGATCCAGTGATGTCGTAGGCTAGTGGTGGTACCACAAGGCGTTATTGGAACACCACTATGGAGGGTTGGTTCAGATCCAACCCTCAAATGATTCTAGAGTACCCCTATCATGGTGTGGACTTTAAGGGAGATCTAGAAAGGGGCTTCCTCGTCGTGATGCTTGGGGACTAGTAGGTATGTTATTTTTGATTTTTGCATTTGTGCTTTTTTTACATGTATAGATATGATACACATTTTTGATGATGTTGACACCATGTATGTTTGCTTGCAGATGTGGGACCCCGCGGATGACCATTGGCCTGCTTGGTAGGAAACGATCCTTAGTGCATGGGTGTTGCTGGTGTGGTCACTGTGCTGTAGGGATGGGGAGATTCCAGGGCTTAGGAGGAGCGTGAGAGACTGGCGCAGCTCAGTTGGCTAGAGATTGGTGGTCCCTATGGAGAGGGAGGTAGCTCCTTTGCCTCAGTGGAGATGGTCAGGTTGCGGGAGCATGCCGAGGTGGCAGAGGCTCGAGCAACGGTTGCAAAGGCTCTGCTGAGGGGCTTCGAGGATGCATGGGGTCAAGCAGTCACCCTTCTGCGAGGGATGCCCGAGGAGGAGTGGGATGGTTTGGGGGAGGAGATTGTGGAGACGGTTCTGGCACGTGACAGAGCAGAACGTCTGACTCTTCGTCGCTTCATGCTGGTGGTAGCAACTCCACATCCCCTCCTAGTACTAGATGAGGCAGTTGGGCCTCCGACAAGGGGTGTAGGGGCACAACCCTAGATAACTTTTTTGTATGTACCAGGGCACGCATCCATTATGAGGATGCTCCCTTATTTTTATGACCTATTTTTCCTGGCCTTGAGCCAGCAGATGTGTATATTTTTGTACTCATATACATTTTGATATATATATATATATCTATATATATACATATATATATATATACATATATGTATACATATATGTATATATATGTATATATATATATATATACATACGAGATATGATTTTTTGTGGCTCTTATGATGTGTCTTGATGTGTATGCTTCTATAAATGTGATGTATGTGTGCATTTATGCAATGGATATTATGTTGAAGATTTGTGTTTCTTGATGGTGATATAGATGTGATACATGCCAATCTAAGATTTGATTAGCTATGTGGTCAACTATATGATTTTGATTTCTTGGTATGTGTAAATGTGATATGATGAAAACCACGAGCTAATATCTATGCATGCATATATTTTCGAAAGAGACATGGATCATGAAATTTGAAGGTTCTATTAAACTATGATACAACAAGTTGGGAATCAAGAAATACATGCAGGTGATTGATACTTAGATGGGAGGCATCAACCAAGAGGCCTATGACGATGACGTATTTGACTTAATTGTTGGTAGTCGACCCTATACATAGTCCATTAGTGAGACATGGTGTGTGCTCGGGAGAGTATATGGCCTAGGCTATTGTAGCGAGGTTTTACGACCATCGAGAAGCACCATTAGCGAACCCATGATGATAGGCTGGAATATGATCCATCTGTGACACATGATGAGAGAAAGGTTTTAGATTGTATATATGATGAATTGGTCATCATAAAGAATAAGTCATGGTGCATACATTTTCATTCTAAGGCTACTTGCAATGCTATGGATGATTTTTCTTAAGGTAGAGCCCATTGACGGGATATTTGAGGCAATGGAGTATAAATACTCAACATTTAACAGATAATGATGTATATATATTATTAATGAATAAGATGATGATACAATTGTGGAAGCCCCCTGGCTTTATACTACCTCGGATTGCTCTTGGTGAATGGGCATGATCTTTGATCATGACCTTTTACCTAATTTAACTAATCATTACCGATATTAGTTAATTTTACATAACATTTCCCCCCTCCTGAAAAGATGATTTGTCCTCAAAGCATATGTAACAACAGATGTTATTGACGAAATACTTTAGTTTCCCAAGAAGCTTCTTCTTCTGGTAAGTCCTTCCACTTGATTAGGTATTCTTTGATTACTCGAGATTGAAATATATTTTCCTTCATGGAGATGATGCCTTCTGGTTTGAGAATGACCCTTTCTTCATCATCTAAAGATGGAAGTGTTGTTTATGCTGATTGATGTTCACCAAGTGCTTTTTAAGGCAAGATACATGGAAAATGTTGTGAACACAACTTTTATCAGGAAGTCTTAAACTATATGCTACTTGGCTGATCTTTTTGTTGATCTAGTACGGTCCATAAAACTTTGGTGCCAATTTTTCTTTTCCCTTCTGTTTTAAGGACAACTGCTTATAAGGCTGGAGTTTAACAAAGACCCATTCTCTAACTTCAAATTTTCTCTCAGTTCTATTTCGGTAAGCTTGCTTCTTCATACGATTCCTTGCATTATTTAGATTTCCTTTTAGAGTTTGGATGACTTTTTGGGTTTCCTCTAACTGGTTTTTAATAGCTGGAAGCTTTGTCTCGATGAAAAAAAAGTCCTTCCATTTTGGAGGTTCGTAACCTTACAAAGCTTGAAATGGAGTCATTTTTGGTGACGTGTGGTAAGTGAAATTGTACCACCATTCAGTGAGATGTAACCATTGAACTAACTTATTTCATTGTCTGTGGCATAGAAATGTAAGTAGGATTCTAAACATTTATTGATAACCTCTATTTGGCCATGTGTTTTAGGATGGTAAGCTGAAATCATGTTGAGGTAAGTTCCTATATGTTTGAAAAATTTCTTCCAAAAATTACCCTTAAATTTGGCATCTTTATCGCTCACAATGACCTTGGGAAATCCATGTAATTTGTAAACATTTTTGCAAAATGTCTCAGCGATTTGTTTTTCCGAGTATGATTTCATCATTGCAATAAACTGAGCATACTTGGTTCTAATACAAGAATTTTATCCTTACCATCAAACACAGGTAAACCTTCAATAAATTCCATTGATATTTTGTACCATTTCTAATTCAGGATGTTTAAGGGATGAAGTAGGCTGGGTCTCATAATATTTTCATTTTTATTCCTCTAGCATTTATCGTATTTGGCTACAAATTAATGAATATCATTGCTCATTCCTTTCCAAAAGAATGACCGGTGCGCATTATAGTAGGTTTTAAAGAATCCTACATGTCCGACTGATGGTGAATCATGCGACTCTTTGAGAACCTTAGATTTAAATTTGGAATTTTCATTTAGATAAATTCTTCCCTTTTACCATAGAATATTTTTCTTCCATTCAAATTTTGAATTCTGAGGAAGATTATTGATTATATAACTTGTTTCTGGGTCTTTTTCACATTCACTTTGAATCTCATTAAACCATTCAGGTACAACCACTGAAACTACAATTGATGATGGTTCTTCGTCTTTCCTTGAAAAAGCATCAACTACTACGTTATCTTTCCCTTACTTATGTAATATATCCATGTCAAACGTAGCGATTTTTTCTATCCATTTTTGTTGTTCTGTAGATAGCGTTTTTTGCTCGAGGAGATGATGAAGACTATTATGATTTGTTTGTATTAAGAACTTACTTCCCAAGAGATATTGTCTCCATTTGGCTAATGCATGCATAATAGAAAGAATTTCCTTGTTGTATGTACACTTGAGACGTTCTTTCTTATTGAGCTTCCAACTTTTAAATGTGATTGGGTGACCATTGTTGGGCAATTTATTGGGCTTAAATTGCTGCATTAAATTATCAACCAGGGAAACTCGTAAGCTTGTGATGGTGCCAGCAATATATATGCAAGAGTAGGCAACTAACTTTATGTCTAGCTAAATTATTTACGATTCAATATAATATGCAAGGGAAGAGGCTCCTAACTAAGGAGGTCCTGGTTGTCCTTCCCTACAGTATCATAGAGAAATCATTGATTACATAAAACTAGAAACTTGAAATGAAGACAAGAGAATGAACTTAATTGTTGTTCATATTCAAAGAGAGAGAAATACTAACTTAGTCTCTTGATTGTCCTCTCATGTACTAATCCAAACTAAAGTAAGATTCATTCATAAGCATAAGAAATGAAATGACTTGAAACATAAAAGCAAAAGAATGAATTTCAATTATCATGCAAATCAAATAGAGAGAGAGAGCCTAACTTAGACCCTTGGTTATCCTCTCATATGCTGATAAGATTCTAATTTAAAACTCATTCATCAATCACAAACAAATCCTCAAACATCAAACATCTAAGCAATTAAATGAAATAAGATCTAATGTGAAATAACATGTTCCTTCGATCCTTCTAGAGTGAGCTCAATTCCCCTAAGAACAAAGTGACAAGCTATTCCATATACTACATTAAGGCAACTTATATCTAAAACTACATAATGGAAATATATGTACAACTTATATCTATAACTACATAATGGAAATATATGCAAAATGAAGCTTTATTCTATTCCATCATAAGTTGGATACAATTCTCCAAGAGTCCTCCCTTTGGAATGGAGGAGGTACTCCTATTTATACAATGGGATGAGATAACAAACTCATAATGATGATCCACTAATCTCTCTTTAGTTCCATACATTTCTTAACCATCTAGACACATAACCATATCCTCCATGATCTCCTTCATGAGGTCCATGATTTTCTCCATGATCTTTTCCATGAGGCTTATCTTATCAAATTCGAATTTGATCATTCAAGGCCACATAAAGATGCCCTGGAAGCTTCCTTTGTGCCTACACATGTCAACAAACTCATTCTAATTGTTAGGCATAAGTATAAGCATATTATTTTCTAAAGTTTAGCCATAAATCCACTTAAAAATGTTAAGAATTAATAAACTTTGGAAAAGCATAGTTATGACCCCATAATGAGGTAAATGGAATGATGTGGAGGTGGAATGGAGGTGACATGAAGGTAAAATGTGAAGATATTGGTGAATAATGGAGTGAAAATAGGGACTATTTTGAGGCCCAACATCTCCCCCAAACTCAAGCTATTTCATGTCCTCATGCAATCTATTACATTACTTCTTGGTACTTGAGCTTTGGCTTAAACTCTGCATGATATCATTTACTTAACTTTTTCAAAGCGTTATTTTGATGAACTACAACTTGGTTGGTTCTTGTGTTTCAACCATCTTTTGTTTGTTGCATTCAATGTATGATCTTTGCATATTGACAATGTGATTTTTATTGCAGAGTATGTTTGTTGGAATGCATCATGGTTGGTTCTTGTGTAACAACCATGATTCTGTTGGCATCCAATTAAATTTTAAATACTTTTGACAAAGCCATTTGTATGCTCATGTAATAGTGAATATAGCTTGAAGGTAAGTGGGGTTTAGAATGTGATATATGAATGTGGATGTTATATGAATGTGACAAAGTATGTATGTAAATGTATCCTTCCCCTTAAATAGATGGTTTGGGCAGTTATGTGAAATGGGGAAAGGAAGTGAAGTTTTTCCAAAAATTATTATTCTAACTTTTCAAGGAATTTAATGGTTAAAAGTTAGAAAATATCATACCTTAACTTACCCTTCCAAAAGTAGATGAGGGTCGTGCACGTGTGGCTGCAAAAACTGTTGTTCGTAGGCTTCTTTACTTGGTTGGGAAAATGGTGGATGAATCATGCATGTTCAGTGGCCACAATTCTGCTCTGAAGCTTCTTCTTCAAGTTGTGGATGAAAGATGGATTTGTATTGTCGTAATCTGAGGGGTCTGCTGATCATGGCTGAAAGTCGTATCTGCTGCTGGATCCTCTACTGCTGGATGATGAATCCGATGAGTCTGCTAAATATGGCTGAAAATCTATAAGGCTTGGAAGGTATACAAAATATAGAAGTTACATTTCCCTCCCAGCCTTATTGATTGACTTGTCCTCAAGTGATGACAAACTGAAAAACAATGAAAGGAAAGTGGCTTCATCTGCTACAAAATATGGGTCTTCAAGTCTTCAACGCTCGATGGCACAAATCTTACTATGTGATTAAATGTGTCGATGTTGAACATAGCAAGAAGTTGTTGACTTAGTGGCCGTTAATGAATGCCCCTAGCCAACACAAGAGCTCCCACCATTGATTCCAATGGGAGTCAGGATGCCTAACACATCTTTGTAGGTACGAATAAATTTGTCATGGTCGAGTCACCTACAAGATCCAACGAACAAGGGATATTAATGTACTTCCATTGTTCATTGGCAAGAGTACTTGCCATTAAGGCATGCAAGCCTCTAGGTGTTTTTTCAGTGATGCTTAGACTCTAGGACTTTGACTCAAGCATGGTTTTATTGCGGAAATGAAGGGGAATGGTAATGACATGAAAAATGACAATAAGAAAATGCATGGTGTATGAATAAGAACTCTTGCTGTGAAAAATGGATATGGAAAGGTCATGCTTTATGGTTTGACAATAGGTGGAATTGAAAATCTTTTGCAAAAAGGGAGTCGCAAAGGAGTGGTTGTAGAGTTGGATTTGTCTTTAGAATCTGTCATGACTTAGTCTTTGGAAGACCAATTGTTGTCACAATGTAATCTCCTTATGTTCACTTGATTATCCTGTAACCTGTAAAAAACTTGGTACAAAGAAAACATAAGTGTGCTCTAGAAGAAATGGCCAGTTTCTTCATGATTCTTACGCAAAAATTTCATACCAAATAAAACAACTTAAGGACAAACAAAGTGTTAAAATTGACTTAATCATGATATTAATATCAATCCATTTTTGAAAATAACCATGAAAAGTAATACTCCCTGTTTGTGTCAGCTGACTTCTGTGCATGGCGAAAAGTTTGGCATCATAGATTTGTTGTGTCCTGCAGATTAGTACGTTATAAAAGCATACAACAATATCAATTTGCCAACTCTAAACAAGTTAGTCAGCGTTTAAATAATCCACCAAATGTTCTTTTAAATTATGCTTCGAAATGTTCCATTCTTTATTTTCAAGCCTGCGTGAATTTTGTGAAAAGTTTTTGTTTCTTTTTTCTCTTTTAATTTTTCCCTTATACCAACTATTGCACTATCAATCAAGTCCTGTAATTTTCATGATTCTCTCAATTTTCATGCTACTTTTTTTAAATCCTTCTAAACAACAATTGTTAACTATTTGATTTTTTTTTATTTTTTGTTGTTTTTTTTTTGAAACTTGATAACCAAAGATAATATATTATCATAATATATTAATATATTAATATATTAATACAATCATATTAATATATTAATATAATATATTAATATAATTAATACAATCTTATTAATATATTAATATTATTAATATATTAATACAATCATATATACAAATCAAATATTAAATAAATATATATATCAATCAATAATACACGCATTCCTTTGAACAAACACAAAACTTTGAAATCGTGAAACCCTGTTGTTAAAGGATGCCTATAATCTACTAGAGGATGATATTAAATCTGTTGTTGTTAAATAATGATTACAATTTAATACCCTATGATGGCTCATTGTCACATCATGCTCTTGCAAAGCTCTTGTCTTTCCTGCTCGAAGTTCCTTGTTCCTTTCTCCCAACCGCTACCATGGTGGAAGTAGGGTTGCTTGTTGCTAGCGACACCATGCCTTCTGACACTTTCTGCTCTGCCGCCTCTCTTTTAACACTTTTAATGGTTACAGGCAGGCCAAGAAGTCATTAACACTTTTAATGGTTACAGACTGATTAATCCTTTTACTTGCGGCTTGCATGGAAAAGAAAATGCAGAAAGCTGGAGCTGCCTTTGTGTCCACGTGTATTCTGTAGTACCCGTATGGATACCTGTCGGTCTTATGCTGCATCCGTGAAAATGTGGATTGAATAGAAAGCAGACGTGTCTTGTTTCCCCTCATAAATTATAACTAAATATATACAAAAACAGATCACACAATCAAAACAAATCGAAAATCTATAAATATCAAAATAAATATAATATATTACAAATTTAAACTAAAAATGAAAAGAAATCCAAACGAAACTTGAATATTGGGAGGTGAAGTTCAACAAACAAATGCAACGACCTTGAGCAAACAAATGCGTCGAGGAAGGCGCTGGCCTTGAGCAAACAAATGCGTTGAGGAAGGCGCACTCAGAAGATTCGTCTCCAAGGCTGTGAGCTGACCAAGAACAGTGAAAACCGCAGTAATAATGCATCGTGGGAATCAATCCTCCAACCCTTGAAGCCATAATCAATTCTATATACATCCGTTGCAGCGGTTGTAATGCAAAAAAAAAAAAATTCATGTCAGCCCAAATCCATGAGGATTGCTTGCTGTTGTCAAACTTTTGACTATTGGAAAGATCTATCGAAGAGATTTGTCTTCTTGCTGATGGATTCTAACACTGCCATGCAAATTTTTTGGCAAGGGTACTATAGATCATAGCTGACTCATCGGGGTGGCCCTCAACGAGCTGTGCAACGTCCTAGAGAAGGAGATCTAGAGCGTTGTTCTCCACCATGGTGTCTGCAATGAGAATGACAGTGGAAGAGGTCCAGGTGGACACATTGGCATTTGGGTAGAATAAGTCATGAGGGGCGCCAAGACCCGCGGAACGGGAGGCCTTGATATCTGGGGTTGCATCATGCCTGGTGAAGGGCCTCCAACTCCTCTGACGGGAAGAGCTACGCATGACTGTGTTTGAACAAGGGGCACCATGGTAATTCTTTCCATTTTGCTCGGAAAACAGGACAGATCAAGCTCCCCTGACGGACATTGGAAAGCTACAGTCCTGTGCCCACCATTCAGCGCCTACAATACCAGTGAAAAAATGAAGCACATAGATTAACATTAGCCCTTCCGTTGGGCCATTGATCTAAGGGAGAATAAGTGTGTTTGTAAAGAAGCTCTCCCATGTTGCAAAATAGAACGGTACTGCAGCAGCAACCCAGAACCATATACTATGTCTTCCACTCATGACAGAATTTCCAAACGCCATGCTCTCAAACGCACACGTAAGTGCATCACAACCATGATCAAAAAGCTCTCCCAAAGGACTTGATGAATTTGTCCTTCTTGCTTGCTTCCCATCCACAACATCAAATGTCACTTTGCTGTTCAGAGAGGTACTCGCGCTCTTCACCAGGGACTCGCGATCCGTTAACTGCACCGGCACCGACAACGACATTGCTGTCAAGACCTCGACTGCCTTCTCCGAAGCCTTGTGGAAGGCCTCCGAGATGATTGTCGGGTGAACCCCCTTGTCGAGCAAGTTCATGCACTGCTTCAAGATCGCCCCCGCAACGACCACGACCGTCATAGTGCCATCACTGGACACGATTTCTTGGGACTTGGAAAGCTCCACCAACATCTTTGCAGTGGGCTGCAAGACCTCCATCTTGTTCAGGATCGTGGCCCCGTCGTTGGTAATGATGACGTCACCCGTAGCTGTGCAGAGCATCTTGTCCATGCCCTTGGGACCCAAGCTGGTTCGCACAGCGTCGGCCACGGCCTTCGCGGACACGATGTTGGCCTGACGGATATCATCCTTGCGCTTGTTATCGACGTATTTCTCTGTCTTCGCAGGGCCTCGTGGCTGCGCAATGGTTGTCATTCTTGAGGTCGTTGGAAAGCTCTTGGAATGATCTGCCTGATAAAGTTATTCTCAGCTTCGAAGGGAATCGAACGATAATCTTCAGGTGCTGGAGGTTAAACCTTGTATGTTCTGCCACAAAACCCTAAAAACCCTAGTTGCAGTGTTATTTTTGCTTCTCCACTGTTCATGAAAAACAAGAATGAAAGTCAAATTTTTATTTTTATTTTATTTTTATTTTTATTTTTTAATAATAATATATATATGAGATATATATATTATTATTAGATGGAATTTATTTATTTATATATATATATTTTTTGGTTTTTTTTGTTGAGATAACAAATCTTAAAATGAAAATATGAAAACATATTTTTTTATCTGTTGATTTTATTTATTGCTTTGGATTTTTTTAAACAACAAATTAAAAACAAATTTTTTTAATTTGTTATTGAAGTTGAGATATTTTTTTAAGTTATAAAATCAACAATTTTTTTTATTAAAACCTAATAAAGAGGTATTCTAAAATTAAACAATAACTAAAATGAATTTAGTTTTTTTTTTTGTTTTTTAAATATCTAAAAAACAACAAAAGAAATGGTTAGTTTTTTTATTTTTATTTTTAATAATAATATGTATATACGATACATATATTATTAAAATTTTTATCTTTCTTTAAATCTAAAATTAAAAAACTAAATTTAAAAAATTCTTTATTGTCATATTGCACATTAGTTCTCCAGCAAGAGTATTTTTATTTGAACGAAATCAATAGATTTTCTGATCTTCCTGATCGCGCAGGAAGAGAGCATACTAATCGATTGATTCGTTTTTATTCATGCAGGGGGGTTTCAAAAAGGATTGAATTTAAAACTAGCAAAATACTGAAACATTAGAAAACTCAAACTTAAACTCCTTTGTGAAGATCTTGCTGTCACCAGGTCTCACAAATTAGTTTGTCTAAAGAAAAATACTAGTACTGAATTAAATTCCTAATGCCTAATCCCTTAGCACCATCCCCGACAACGGCACGAAAATGTTGGGCAATTTATTGGGCTTAAATTGCTGCATTAAACTATCAACTAGGGAAACTCGTAAGCTTGTGATGGTGCCAACAATATATATGCAGGAGTAGGCAACTCACTCTATGTTTAGCTAAATTATTTACGATTCAATATAATATGCAAGGGAAGAGGCTCCTAACTAAGGAGGTCCTGGTTGTCCTTCCCTACAGTATCATAGAGAAATAATTGATTATATAAAACTAGAAACTTGAAATGAAGACAAGAGAATGAACTTTAATTGTTGTTCAGATTCAAAGAGAGAGAAAGACTAACTTAGTCTCTTGATTGTCCTCTCATGTACTAATCCAAACTAAACTAAGATTCATTCATAAGCATAAGAAATGAAATGACTTGAAACATAAAAGAAAAAGAATGAATTTCAATTATCATGCAAATCAAATAGAGAGAGAGAGCCTAACTTAGACCCTTGGTTATCCTCTCATATGCTGATAAGATTCTAATTTAAAACTCATTCATCAATCACAAACAAATCCTCAAACATCAAACATCTAAGCAATTAAATGAAATAAGATCTAATATGAAATAACATGTTCCTTTGATCCTTCTAGAGTGAGCTCAATTCTCCTAAGAACAAAGTGACAAGCTATTCCATATACTACATTAAGGCAACTTATATCTAAAACTACATAATGGAAATATATGTACAACTTATATCTATAACTACATAATGGAAATATATGAAAAATGAAGCTTTATTCTATTCTATCATAAGTTGGATACAATGCTCCAAGAGTCCTCCCTTTGGAATGGAGGAGGTACTCCTATTTATACAATGGGATGAGATAACAAACTCATAATGATGATCCACTAATCTCTCTTTAGTTCCATACATTTCTTAACCATCTAGACACATAACCCTATCCTCCATGATCTCCTCCATGAGGTCCATGATTTTCTCCATGATCTTTTCCATGAGGCTTATCTTATCAAATTCGAATTTGATCATTCAAGGCCACATAAAGATGCCATGGAAGCTTCCTTTGTGCCTACACATGTCAACAAACTTATTCTAATTGTTAGGCATAAGTATAAGCATATTATTTTCTAAAATTTAGCCATAAATCCACTTAAAAATGTTAAGAATTAATAAACTTTGGAAAAGCATAGTTATGACCCCATAATGAGGTAAATGGAATGATGTGGAGGTGGAATGGAGGTGACATGAAGGTAAAATGTGAAGATATTGGTGAATAATGGAGTGAAAATAGGGACTATTTTAAGGCCCAACATCTCCCCCAAACTCAAGGTATTGCATGTCCTCATGCAATCTATTACATTACTTCTTGGTACTTGAGCTTTGGCTTAAACTCTACTTGATATCATTTACTTAACTTTTGCAAAGCGTTATTTTGATGAACTGCAACTTGGTTGGTTCTTGTGTTTCAACCATCTTTTGTTTGTTGCATTCAATGTATGATCTTTGCATATTGAAAATGTGATTTTTATTGCAGAGTATGTTTGTTGGAATGCATCATGGTTGGTTCTTGTGTAACAACCATGATTCTGTTGGCATCCAATTAACTTTTAAATACTTTTGACAAAGCCATTTGTATGCTCATGTAATAGTGAATATAGCTTGAAGGTAAGTGGGGTTTAGAATGTGATATATGAATGTGGATGTTATATGAATGTGACAAAGTATGTATGTAAATGTATCCTTCCCCTTAAATAGATGGTTTGGGCAGTTTGAAATGGGGAAAGGAAGGGGAAAGGAAGTGAAGTTTTTCCAAAAATTATTATTCTAACTTTTCAAGGAATTTAATGGTTAAAAGTTAGAAAATACCATACCTTAACTTACCCTTCCAAAAGTAGATGAGGGTCGTGCATGCGTGGCTGCAAAAACTGTTGTTCGTAGGCTTCTTTACTTGGTTGGGAAAATGGTGGATGAATCATGCATGTTCAGCGGCCACAATTCTGCTCTGAAGCTTCTTCTTCAAGTTGTGGATGAAAGATGGATCTGTATTGTCGTAATTTGAGGGGTCTGCTGATCATGGCTGAAAGTCGTATCTGCTGCTGGATCCTCTACTGCTGGATGATGAATCCGATGAGTTTGCTAAATATGGCTGAAAATTTATAAGGCTTGGAAGGTATACAAAATATAGAAGTTACATTTCCATCCCAGCCTTATTGATTGACTTGTCCTCAAGTGATGACAAACTGAAAAACAATGAAAGGAAAGTGGCTTCATCTGCTACAAAATATGGGTCTTCAAGTCTTCAAAGCTCGATGGCACAAATCTTACTATGTGATTAAATGTGTCGATGTCGAACATAGCAAGAAGTTGTTGACTTAGTGGCCGTTAATGAATGCCCCTAGCCAACACAAGAGCTCCCACCATTGATTCCAATGGGAGTCAGGATGCCTAACACATCTTTGTAGGTACGAACAAATTTGTCGTGGTCGAGTCACCTACAAGATCCAACGAACAAGGGATATTAATGTACTCCCATTGTTCATTGGCAAGAGTACTTGCCATTAAGGCATGCAAGCCTCTAGGTGTTTTTTCAGTGATGCTTAGACTCTAGGACTTTGACTCAAGCAGGGTTTTATTGCGGAAATGAAGGGGAATGGTAATGACATGGAAAATGACAATAAGAAAATGCATGGTGTATGAATAAGAACTCTTGCTGTGAAAAATGGATATGGAAAGGTCATGCTTTATGGTTTGACAATAGGTGGAATTGAAAATCTTTTGCAAAAAGGGAGTCGCAAAGGAGTGGTTGTAGAGTTGGATTTGTCTTTAGAATCTGTCACGACTTAGTCTTTGGAAGACCAATTTTTATCACAATGTAATCTCCTTATGTTCACTTGATTATCCTGTAACATATAAAAAACTTGGTACAAAGAAAACATAAGTGTGCTCTAGAAGAAATGGCCAGTTTCTTCATGATTCTTACGCAAAAATTTCATACCAAATAAAACAACTTAAGGACAAACAAAGTGTTAAAATTGACTTAATCATGATATTAATATCAATCCATTTTTGAAAATAACCATGAAAAGTAATACTCCCTGTTTGTGTCAGTTGACTTCTGTGCATGGCGAAAGTTGTGTCCTGTAGATTAGTACGTTATAAAAGCATACAACAATATCAATTTTCCAACTCTAAACAAGTTAGTCAGCGTTTAAATAATCCACCAAATGTTCTTTTAAATTATGCTTCGAAATGTTCCATTTTTTATTTTCAAGCCTGCGTGAATTTTGTGAAATGTTTTTGTTTTTTTTTTCTCTTTTAATTTTGCCCTTATACCAACTATTGCACTATCAATCAAGTCCTGTAATTTTCATGATTCTCTCAATTTTCATGCCCTGCACATGCCAATGTTTACTTTTTTTAAATCCTTCTAAACAACAATTGTTAACTATTTTTTTATTTTATTTTTTATTGTTTTTTTTTTGAAACTTGATAACCAAAGATAATATATTAATATATTAATATATTAATACAATCATATTAATATATTAAATTAATATATTAATATAATTAATACAATCATATTAATACATTAATATTATTAATATATTAATACAATCATATATACAAATCAAATATTAAATAAATATATATATCAATCAATAATACACGCATTCCTTTGAACAAACACAAAACTTTGAAATCGTGAAACCCTGTTGTTAAAGGATGCCTACAATCTACTAGAGGATGATATTAAATCTGTTGTTGTTAAATAATGATTACAATTTAATACCCTATGATGGCTCATTGTCACATCATGCTCTTGCAAAGCTCTTGTCTTTCCTGCTCGAAGTTCCTTGTTCCTTTCTCCCCACCGCTACCATGGTGGAAGTAGGGTTGCTTGTTGCTAGCGACACCATGCCTTCTGACACTTTCTGCTCTGCCGCCTCTCTTTTAACACTTTTAATGGTTACAGGCAGACCAAGAAGTCATTAACACTTTTAATGGTTACAGACTGATTAATCCTTTTACTTGCGGGTTGCATGGAAAAGAAAATGCAGAAAGCTGGAGCTGCCTTTGTGTCCACGTGTATTCTGTAGTACCCGTATGGATACCTGTCGGTCTTATGCTGCATCCGTGAAAACGTGGATTGAATAGAAAGCAGACGTGTCTTGTTTCCCCTCATAAATTATAACTAAATATATACAAAAACAGATCACACAATCAAAACAAATCGAAAATATATAAATATCAAAATAAATATAATATATTACAAATTTAAACTAAAAATGAAAAGAAATCCAAACGAAACTTGAATATTGGGAGGTGAAGTTCAGCAAACAAATGCAACGGCCTTGAGCAAACAAATGCGTCGAGGAAGGTGCTGGCCTTGAGCAAACAAATGCGTTGAGGAAGGCGCACTCAGAAGATTCGTCTCCAAGGCTGTGAGCTGACCAAGAATAGTGAAAACCGCAGTAATAATGCGTCGTGGGAATCAATCCTCCAACCCTTGAAGCCATAATCAATTCTATATACATCCGTTGTAGCGGTTGTAATGCAAAAAAAAAAAAAATTCATGTCAGCCCAAATCCATGAGGATTGCTTGTTGTTGTCAAACTTTTGACTATTGGAAAGATCTATCGAAGAGATTTGTCTTCTCGCTGATGGATTCTAACACTGCCATGCAAATTTTTTGCCAAGGGTACTATAGATCATAGCTGACTCATCGGGGTGGCCCTCAACGAGCTGTGCAACGTCCTGGAGAAGGAGATCTAGAGCGTTGTTCTCCACCATGGTGTCTGCAATGAGAATGACAGTGGAAGAGGTCCACGTGGACGCATTGGAATTTGGGTAGAATAAGTCATGAGGGGCACCAAGACCCGTGGAACGGGAGGCCTTGATATCTGGGGTTGCATCATGCCTGGTGAAGGGCCTCCAACTCCTCTGACGGGAAGAGCTACACATGACTGTGTTTGAACAAGGGGCACCGTGGTAATTCTTTCCATTTTGCTCGGAAAACAGGACAGATCAAGCTCCCCTGACGGACATTGGAAAGCTATAGTCCTGTGCCCACCATTCAGCGCCTACAATACCAGTGAACAAATGAAGCACATAGATTAACATTAGCCCTTCCGTTGGGCCATTGATCTTAGGGAGAATAAGTGTGTTTGTAAAGAAGCTCTCCCATGTTGCAAAATAGAACGGTACTGCAGCAGCAACCCGGAACCATATATTATGTCTTCCACTCATGATAGAATTTCCAAACGCCATGCTCTCAAACGCACACGTAAGTGCATCACAACCATGATCAAAAAGCTCTCCCAAAGGACTTGATGAATTTGTCCATCTTGCTTGCTTCCCATCCACGGCATCAAATGTCACTTTGCTGTTCAGAGAGGTACTCGCGCTCTTCACCAGGGACTCGCGATCCGTTAACTGCACCGGCACCGACAACGACATTGCTGTCAAGACCTCGACTGCCTTCTCCGAAGCCTTGTGGAAGGCCTCCGAGATGATTGTCGGGTGAACCCCCTTGCCAAGCAAGTTCATGCACTGCTTCAAGATCGCCCCCGCAACGACCACGACCGTCGTAGTGCCATCACCGGCCACGATGTCTTGCGACTTGGAAAGCTCCACCAGCATCTTTGCAGCGGGCTGCAAGGCCTCCATCTTGTTCAGGATCGTGGCCCTGTCGTTGGTAATGATGACGTCACCCGTAGCTATGCAGAGCATCTTGTCCATGCCCTTGGGACCCAAGCTGGTTCACACAGCGTCGGCCACGGCCTTCGCGGACACGATGTTGGCCCGACGGATATCATCCTTGCACTTGTTATCGACGTATTTCTCTGTCTTCGCAGGGCCTGGTGGCTGCGCAATGGTTATCATTCTTGAGGTCGTTGGAAAGCTCTTCTGCCTGATAAAATTATTCTCAGCTTCGAACGTGGGAATCCAACGATAATCTTTAGGTGTTGGAGGTTAAACCTTGTATGTTCTGCCACAAAACCCTAAAAACCCTAATTGCAGTGTTATTTTTGCTTCTCCACTGTTCATGAAAAACAAGAATGGAAGTCAAATTTATATTTATATATTTTTTTTTATTTTTATTTTTTAATAATAATATATATATATGAGATATATATATTCTTATTACATGGAATTTATTTATATATATATAATTTTTTTTTTTTTTTGGTTTTTTTTGTTTAAATAACAAATCTTAAAATGAAAATATGAAAACATATTTTTTTATCTGTTGATTTTATTTATTGCTTTGGATTTTTTTAAACAACAAATTAAAAACAAATTTTTTTAATTTGTTATTGAAGTTGAGAGATTTTTTTAAGTTATAAAATCAACAATTTTTTTTATTAAAACCTAATAAAGAGGTATTCTAAAATTAAACAATAACTAAAATGAATTTAGTTTTTTTTTTGTTTTTTAAATATCTAAAAACAACAAAATAAATGGTTAGTTTTTTTATTTTTATTTTTAATAATAATATGTATATATGATACATATATTATTAAAATTTTTATTTTTTTTAAATCTAAAATTAAAAAACTAAATTTAAAAAATTCTTTATTGTCATATTGCACATTAGTTCTCCAGCAAGAGTATTTTTATTTGAACGAAATCAATAGATTTTCTGATCTTCCTGATCGCGCAGGAAGAGAGCATACTAATCGATTGATTTGTTTTTATTCATGCAGAGGGGTTTCAAAAAGGATTGAATTTAAAACTAGCTAAATACTGAAACATTAGAAAACTCAAACTTAAACTCCTTTGTGAAGATCTTGCTGTCACCAGGTCTCACAAATTAGTTTGTCTAAAGAAAAATACTAGTACTTAATTAAATTCCTAATGCCTAATCCCTTAGCACCATCCCCGGCAACGGTGCCAAAATGTTGGGCAATTTATTGGGCTTAAATTGCTGCATTAAATTATCAACTAGGGAAACTTGTAAGCTTGTGATGGTGCCAACAATATATATGCAGGAGTAGGCAACTAACTCTATGTCTAGCTAAATTATTTACGATTCAATATAATATGCAAGGGAAGAGGCTCCTAACTAAGGAGGTCCTGGTTGTCCTTCCCTACAGTATCATAGAGAAATCATTGATTATATAAAACTAGAAACTTGAAATGAAGACAAGAGAATGAACTTTAATTGTTGTTCAGATTCAAAGAAAGAGAAAGACTAACTTAGTCTCTTGATTGTCCTCTCATGTACTAATCCAAACTAAACTAAGATTCATTCATAAGCATAAGAAATGAAATGACTTGAAACATAAAATCAAAAGAATGAATTTCAATTATCATGCAAATCAAATAGAGAGAGAGAGCCTAACTTAGACCCTTGGTTATCCTCTCATATGCTAATAAGATTCTAATTTAAAACTCATTCATCAATCACAAACAAATCCTCAAACATCAAACATCTAAGCAATTAAATGAAATAAGATCTAATATGAAATAACATGTTCCTTGGATCCTTCTAGAGTGAGCTCAATTCTCCTAAGAACAAAGTGACAAGCTATTCCATATACTACATTAAGGAAACTTATATCTAAAACTACATAATGGAAATATATGTACAACTTATATCTATAACTACATAATGGAAATATATGCAAAATGAAGCTTTATTCTATTCCATCATAAGTTGGATACAATGCTCCAAGAGTCCTCCCTTTGGAATGGAGGAGGTACTCCTATTTATACAATGGGATGAGATAACAAACTCATAATGATGATCCACTAATCTCTCTTTAGTTCCATACATTTCTTAACCATCTAGACACATAACCCTATCCTCCATGATCTCCTCCATGAGGTCCATGATTTTCTCCATGATCTTTTCCATGAGGCTTATCTTATCAAATTCGAATTTGATCATTCAAGGCCACATAAAGATGCCCTGGAAGCTTCCTTTGTGCCTACACATGTCAACAAACTCATTCTAATTGTTAGGCATAAGTATAAGCATATTATTTTCTAAAGTTTAGCCATAAATCCACTTAAAAATGTTAAGAATTAATAAACTTTGGAAAATCATAGTTATGACCCCATAATGAGGTAAATGGAATGATGTGGAGGTGGAATGGAGGTGACATGAAGGTAAAATGTGAAGATATTGGTGAATAATGGAGTGAAAATAGGGACTATTTTGAGGCCCAACATCTCCCCCAAACTCAAGGTATTGCATGTCCTCATGCAATCTATTACATTACTTCTTGGTACTTGAGCTTTGGCTTAAACTCTGCATGATATCATTTACTTAACTTTTGCAAAGCGTTATTTTGATGAACTACAACTTGGTTGGTTCTTGTGTTTCAACCATCTTTTGTTTGTTGCATTCAATGTATGATCTTTGCATATTGACAATGTGATTTTTGTTGCAGAGTATGTTTGTTGGAATGCATCATGGTTGGTTCTTGTGTAACAACCATGATTCTGTTGGCATCCAATTAACTTTTAAATACTTTTGAAAAAGCCATTTGTATGCTCATGTAATAGTGAATATAGCTTGAAGGTAAGTGGGGTTTAGAATGTGATATATGAATGTGGATGTTATATGAATGTGACAAAGTATGTATGTAAATGTATCCTTCCCCTTAAATAGATGGTTTGGGTAGTTTGAAATGGGGAAAGGAAGGGGAAAGGAAGTGAAGTTTTTCCAAAAATTATTATTCTAACTTTTCAAGGAATTTAATGGTTAAAAGTTAGAAAATACCATACCTTAACTTACCCTTCCAAAAGTAGATGAGGGTCGTGCATGTGTGGCTACAAAAACTGTTGTTCGTAGGCTTCTTTACTTGGTTGGGAAAATGGTGGATGAATCATGCATGTTCAACGGCCACAATTCTGCTCTGAAGCTTCTTCTTCAAGTTGTGGATGAAATATGGATCTGTATTGTCGTAATCTGAGGGGTCTGCTGATCATGGCTGAAAGTCGTATCTGCTGCTGGATCCTCTACTGCTGGATGATGAATCCGATGAGTTTGCTAAATATGGCTGAAAATCTATAAGGCTTGGAAGGTATACAAAATATAGAAGTTACATTTCCCGTTGTAGTATAGTGGTAAGTATTCCCGCCTGTCACGCGGGTGACCCGGGGTCGATCCCCAGCAACAACGCCAAAATGTTGGGCAATTTATTGGGCTTAATTTGCTGCATTAAATTATCAACCAGGGAAACTCGTAAGCTTGTGATGGTTCCAGCAATATATATGCAAGAGTAGGCAACTAACTTTATGTCTAGCTAAATTATTTACGATTCAATATAATATGCAAGGGAAGAGGCTCCTAACTTAGGAGGTCCTGGTTGTCCTTCCCTACAGTATCATAGAGAAATCATTGATTACATAAAACTAGAAACTTGAAATGAAGACAAGAGAATGAACTTAATTGTTGTTCAGATTCAAAGAGAGAGAAAGACTAACTTAGTCTCTTGATTGTCCTCTCATGTACTAATCCAAACTAAACTAAGATTCATCCATAAGCATAAGAAATGAAATAACTTGAAACATAAATAGAAAAGAATGAATTTCAATTACCATATAAATCAATGGAGAGAGAGCCTAAATTAGACTCTTGGTATCTCCTCATATGATACTTGAAACATAAAAGCAAAAGAATGAATTTCAATTATCATGCAAATCAAATGGAGAGAGAGCCTAACTTAGACCCTTGGTTGTTCTCTCATATGCTGATAAGATTCTAATTTAAAACTCATTCATCAATCTCAAACAAATCCTCAAACATCAAACATCTAAGCAATTAAATGAAATAAGATCTAATATGAAATAACATGCTCCTTTGATCCTTCTAGAGTGAGCTCAATTCTCCTAAGAACAAAGTGACAAGCTATTCCATATACTACATTAAAGCAACTTATATCTAAAACTACATAATGGAAATATATGTATAACTTATATCTATAACTACATAATAGAAATATATGCAAAATGAAGCTTTATTCTATTCCATCATAAGTTGGATACAATGCTCCAAGAGTCCTCCCTTTGGAATGGAGGAGGTACTCCTATTTATACAATGGGATGAGATAACAAAATCATAATGATGATCCACTAATCTCTCTTTAGTTCCATACATTTCTTAACCATCTAGACACATAACCCTATCCTCCATGATCTCCTCCATGACGTCCATGATTTTCTCCATGATCTTTTCCATGAGGCTTATCTTATCAAATTCGAATTTGATCATTCAAGGCCACATAAAGATGCCCTGGAAGCTTCCTTTGTGCCTACACATGTCAAAAAACTCATTCTAATTGTTAGGCATAAGTATAAGCATATTATTTTCTAAAGTTTAGCCATAAATCCACTTAAAAATGTTAAGAATTAATAAACTTTGGAAAAGCATAGTTATGACCCCATAATGAGGTAAATGGAATGATGTGGAGGTGGAATGGAGGTGACATGAAGGTAAAATGTGAAGATATTGGTGAATAATGGAGTGAAAATAGGGACTATTTTGAGGCCCAACATCTCCCCCAAACTCAAGGTATTGCATGTCCTCATGCAATCTATTACATTACTTTTTGAGCTTTGGCTTAAACTCTACATGATATCATTTACATTTGGGCAATTTATTGGGCTTAAATTGCTGCATTAAATTATCAACCAGAGAAACTCGTAAGCTTGTGATGGTGCCAGCAATATATATGCAAGAGTAGGCAACTAACTTTATGTCTAGTTAAATTATTTACGATTCAATATAATATGCAAGGGAAGAGGCTCCTAACTAAGGAGGTCCTCGTTGTCCTTCCCTACAGTATCATAGAGAAATCATTGATTACATAAAACTAGAAACTTGAAATGAAGACAAGAGAATGAACTTAATTGTTGTTCAGATTCAAAGAGAGAGAAAGACTAACTTAGTCTCTTGATTGTCCTCTCATGTACTAATCCAAACTAAACTAAGATTCATCCATAAGCATAAGAAATGAAATAACTTGAAACATAAACAGAAAAGAATGAATTTCAATTACCATATAAATCAATGGAGAGAGAGCCTAACTTAGACTCTTGGTATCTCCTCATATGATACTTGAAACATAAAAGCAAAAGAATGAATTTCAATTATCATGCAAATCAAATGGAGAGAGAGCCTAACTTAGACCCTTGGTTGTTCTCTCATATGCTGATAAGATTCTAATTTAAAACTCATTCATCAATCTCAAACAAATCCTCAAACATCAAACATCTAAGCAATTAAATGAAATAAGATCTAATATGAAATAACATGCTCCTTTGATCCTTCTAGAGTGAGCTCAATTCTCCTAAGAACAAAGTGACAAGCTATTCGATATACTACATTAAAGCAACTTATATCTAAAACTACATAATGGAAATATATGTACAACTTATATCTATAACTACATAATGGAAATATATGCAAAATGAAGCTTTATTCTATTCCATCATAAGTTGGATACAATGCTCCAAGAGTCCTCCCTTTGGAATGGAGGAGGTACTCCTATTTATACAATGGGATGAGATAACAAACTCATAATGATGATCCACTAATCTCTCTTTAGTTCCATACATTTCTTAACCATCTAGACACATAACCCTATCCTCCATGGTCTCCTCCATGAGGTCCATGATTTTATCCATGATCTTTTCCATGAGGCTTATCTTATCAAATTCGAATTTGATCATTCAAGGCCACATAAAGATGACCTGGAAGCTTCCTTTGTGCCTATACATGTCAACAAACTCATTCTAATTGTTAGGCATAAGTATAAGCATATTATTTTCTAAAGTTTAGCCATAAATCCACTTAAAAATGTTAAGAATTAATAAACTTTGGAAAAGCATAGTTATGACCCCATAATGAAGTAAATGGAATGATGTGGAGGTGGAATGGAGGTGACATGAAGGTAAAATGTGAAGATGTTGGTGAATAATGGAGTGAAAATAGGGACTATTTTGAGGCCCAACAACCATCCTGCATTAGCACTACTACTATGCCAAAACCTGAGGCATCACATTCAATTACAAATGGTTTTGAGAAGTATGGTATTGCAATACAAGGGCATTAGACATAACTTCCTTCAAGTTTTCAAAAAAAAATTTTGCTCCATCATTCCATCGAAATGAGTTCTTCTTTAGAAGGTTCTATAGGGTGTTAGAAAATTATATATTACGGAGCAATGGAACACATAAAATATTGCAGAAATATAAACACAGAAAATGCACAAAACAAGAGAGACACAGATATACGTGGTTCACCCAGTTTGGGCTACGTCCACCCCGAACAACCAATCCTTCCTTTCTATTATCCAGCAAAATGAAGAGATACAACCTACAGCAAATCCGTTGTAATATCCTTTGTTTTCTCTCGCAGTCTCATCTCTCTGTTTCTCGCTCACAGAATACACATCTATCACACAACCTCAAATACAATGCCCTCATACAAAGAGAGGGGTTGCCTTCTAGGGAAAAAAACCCTAAACTAAACATAAGTTCTACCGTCAGATCATCCGCCTAATGAACGGCCCAGATTGACAAGTCCCCCCTGCACCCCCCCACGTGGAGGGGTGTACAAAACTTCCTGGGGTATACATCCAGCTCAAACAAAGACCTCTAAACAATCATGCTCCACACACAACAATCTCTCACTTGGAGAATGATTGTAGCAACTCCACCGCTGCTTCATTTGATGGACAATGACTCCTCTTTGGACCTGGCTGTTTCTCATCTTCATCGTCATCCTTGAAGACCAATTGAAACTGAGCATGTTCTCAATTTCTCCCTGGTTACAACTTTTGTTAGCATATCTGCAGGATTCTGGCTAGTGTGTATCTTTTCCAGCTTCAACTCTCCATCTTCCAACACTGATCGTATGAAATGATACTTGAGCTGTATGTGTTTAGTCCTGGAATGAAATGCTGAGTTCTTTGCAAGATGAATGGCACTTTGGCTATCACTGTATAACGTGCCCATATCATGCTTCTTACCCAACTCACCCATAAACCTTTGTAACCAAATCATTTATTTACTAGCCTCTGTAGCAACAACATACTCTGCTTCTGTTGTTGAAAGTGCAACAACACTTTGGATTTTTGAAACCCAACTGACAGCTGTTCCTCCAACAGTAAATACATATCCTGTAGTGCTCCTCCTGTTATCTCTGTCACCTGCTATATCTGCATCAACATATCCTTGTAGGGAGATGTTTGAACCACCAAAGCATAATGCTTGATTTGTGGTACCTTTCAAATATCTGAGAATCCATTTCACTGCCATCCAATGTTCCTTTCCTGGATTGTTCATGTACCTGCTTAAAACTCCCACTGCATGTGCAATATCGGGCCTTGTGCAGACCATTGCATACATTAAGCTTCCAATTGCTGATGCATATGGAACTTTAGACATATAATCCATGTCTTCTTGGGTCTTTGGGCACATTTCCTTGCTAAGTTTGAAATGGCTAGCAAAAGGTGTACTAACTGGTTTTGCATTGTGCATGTTAAATCTTTTCAACACCTTTTGTATGTACTCATTCTGAGACAATGTTAATTTATGATTTTTCCTGTCTCTAGTTATTCTCATACCAAAGATTTGTTTTGCATCTCCCAAATCCTTCATTGCAAATGAATTTGCCAATTTTCTTTTGAGCACATTTATTTCCTGCATGTTAGATCCTGCAACAAGCATGTCATCTACATACAATAACAATATAATATAGCTGCCATCATTTTGCTTTTTCAAATAAACACAATGATCAGAGTGACATCTAGTATAACCTTGTTTAGACATAAACTTGTCAAATTTTAGATACCACTATCTTGGAGCCTGTTTTAAGCCATACAAGCTCTTCTTCAACCTGCACACTAGTTTCTCCTTCCCTTTCACCTCATATCCTTGTGGCTGCTACATATATATCTCTTCCTCCAAATCCCCATGGAGAAAGGCCGTCTTTACATCTAACTGCTCAAGATGCAAATCTTCAGCTGCTACAAGACTTAAAATAGTTCTGATTGAAGTCATTTTAACAACAGGAGAAAATATTTCATCAAAATCAATACCTTTCTTCTGTGCAAACCCCTTCACCACAAGTCTAGCTTTATACCTCTGTTTTCCTCCATCTTCTTCCTTCAGACTGTAAACCCATTTATTCTGCAATGCTGTTTTACCTGCAGGCAACTTGACTAAGTCCCAAGTCTGGTTATGTGCTAAGGAGTCCATCTCTTCTTTCATGGCTTGCTCCCACTTCTTCCTAGTTTCTACCTGCACTGCTTCTTCATAACATTCGGGTTCACGAGAATCAGTCAACAATAAATAATATAATGAAGGAGAGTAACGTTCAAGGGGTCTACTTATCCTGGTAGATCTTCTAACACCACTTTCGGGTGTTTGGGGTGCCTGTTGCTGTTGTGGTGGTTGTTGTTGTTGTGGTTGTTGATTATTATTATTTTCAGGCACCTTTACTTTTTCAGTGATTTCGTCAAGAACTATGTATTCCTTGTTTTCTTTTTCTTGCTTCTTTTCCTACAACTGATTCTTATACAAGACCTTTTCATTGAATATTACATCTTCGCTCCTAATGATTTTGTGATTTTCATAATCATATAAGCGATAACCAAAATCATTAACACCATATCCAATAAAGGTACATTTCTTTGACTTTGCCTCAAGCTTTGTTCTATTTTCTTTATCAATATGGACAAAGGCCTCACAACCAAAAGGCTTTAAAAAAGAGTAGTTTACCGTTTTACCTGTCCATGCTTCCTCCAGAACACCACCATCCAAGGAACTTGAAGGCCCTCTGTTTATTAGATAAACAACAGTATCTACAGCATCTGCCCAAAACTGTAAAGGCAATCCTGCATGCAATCTCATGCACCTTGCACGCTCCATGATTGTTCTATTCATCCTTTCTGACACACCATTTTCTTGTGGTGTTCTTAGAACTATCTTCTCTCTACGAATTCCATGCTATGAACAGTACCTATCAAACTCTTTGCTGCAATATTCACCTCCATTGTCTGATCTAAGACACTTCAATTTCTTTCCTGTCTCAATCTCAACCAAAGCTTTCCATTTCTTAAAAGTATCGAATACATCAGATTTATTCTTAATACAATAAATCCAAGTTTTTCTAGTTGCATCATCAATAAAAGTAACATAATAACGAGAGCCACCGAGAGATGATACCTGAGCAGGTCCCCATACATCTGTATGCACAAGCTCTAATTTTTCATTCTTCTTTTCTTTCCCAACTCTGAGAAATCTGACTCTCTTCTGTTTTCCATAAATGCAATTCTCACAGAAATCCAAATCAATATTCTTCAAACCCAGCAACAAATTCCTTGAGTGAAGAATCTTCATCCCCTTTTCACTCATGTGTCCGAGCCTATGATGCCATAATGCTACATCTGCTCCTTTGGAAGTTAAAGCATTAACAGAGTTAGAAATACCATTGCATAAATACAATGTACCAACCTTTTCGCCTTTTGCTATTACCAGGGCTCCTTTGGTGACCTTCCAAGCTTTATTTGTGAAAGTTGTCACACAACCTTCACCGCCTAACTGCCCTGTTGAAATCAGATTTTTCTTTAGATCTAGAACATGCCTTACCTCCTTTAATAGCCATTGGTTTCCATTCTGCTGTTTTACAAGAACCTTACCCATTACAACGATTCTACAGGGTTTATCATCACCCAGACGAACTTGTCCAAAATCTCCTTGAACATAGTCATGAAAGTATTTCTTATAAGGTGTGGCATGGAATGAAGCCCCTGAATCTACCACCCAGGAATTAGTAATATTTTCGAAAGAAAGAATCAAAGCATCTTGTAACACCTCACCTGTCACATTTGCTTCATGATTGTTTTCTTGCTGTGCATCTCCTTCTTTTCCCTTCTGAGATCTACAGTCTTTCTTTAGGTGTCCTTTCTTTCCACATTTCCAGCACACTATCCCCGATCTGGACTTGGATCTGCCTTTCCTTGATTTACTGCGATATCTTGAGCTCTTTCCTCTTTCCATTTTTCTTCCTCTAGACTTGCACTCAAAGCATTTCCCGATGTCTCACCGGAGCTTTTCCGTCGCATTTCCTCGCTAAGGATAGGACCGACAACATCATCAAACTTTAAAGTACTAGATCCAGAAACGGAGTTACTAATGGCCATTACCAAACCATTCCAACTTTCTGGTAATGAGCACAAGAATAACAAAGCTCTAACTTCATCATCAAAGTTTACCCCTACAGAACTTAACTGACTTGTAACTGTATTAAAATCATTTAAATGGTTTGCAACAGATCCACCTTCCGACATATTCATATTAAATAACCGTTTCATAAGAAATACCTTCTGAGGCTGAGGGTTTTTCATATAGTTTCGACAACGTCTTCATCAAACCCTTTGTTGTGGTTTCCTTTGAAATGTTGAAGGCAACTGACGCAGCAAGGCACAATCGTATTGTTCCGAGTGCCTTTCTATCAAGAAGGTTCCATTCTTCGTCTTTCATACCCGTCGGCATCTTTGTTTTTCTGCCCAATGGTAGGTATAGATCTTTCTGATACAGATAATCTTCCATCTGCATCTTCCACAGTGAGATGTTTTGGCCGTTAAATTTCTCGACCCTAAACTTACCATCTTCCGCCATTGCTCCCACTCGAACCAGGAACCCTTCTTTCCTGCGAGTTTATCAGCCAAATAGACCTTCGGCTCTGATACCAGTTGTTAGAAAATTATATATTACAGAGCAATGGAACACATAAAATATTGCAGAAATATAAACACAGAAAATGCACAAAACAAGAGAGACACATATATACGTGGTTCACCCAGTTTGGGCTACGTCCACCCCGAATAGCCAGTCCTTCCTTTCTATTATCCAGCAAAATGAAGAGATACAACCTACAGCAAATCCGCTGTAATATCCTCTATTTTCTCTCGTAGTCTCATCTCTCTGTTTCTCGCTCACAGAATACACATCTATCACACAGCCTCAAATACAATGCCCTCATACAAAGAGAGGGGTTGCCTTCTAGGGCCAAAAGCCCTAAACTAAACATAAGTTATACCGTCAGATCATCCGCCTAATGAACGGCCCAGATTGACAAGTCGCCCCCGCACCCCCCCGCGTGGAGGGGTGTACAAAACTTCCTGGGGTATACATCCAGCTCAAACAAAGACCTCTGAACAATCATGCTCCACACACAACATAGGGGTGCAGTTATATGGGCATAATTATTAATAAATCTTCAATAATACCCGGTAAATCCTAAGAATCCTCTTAGCTTGGAGATATTAACTGGTTTGGGCCATTCCCTTATAGCCTTGATCTTATTAGGATCTACTTTTACTCCTTCCTTGGATATTATATGTCCGAGATATTCTACTTCTTCCTTCCCAAAAGTGCATTTGGACTTCTTGGCATAGAACTGATGTTTTTCTAATACAGTAAGAACTCGTTCCAAGTGTTGTAGGTGTTCCTTCCATGTTTTACTGTAAATTAGAATGTCATAAAAAATACTAACAAAAACTTCCTTAGATATGGATGGAATAGCTCGTTCATGGTAGCTTGGAATGTTGTTGGTGCATTGGTTAAATCAAAAGGCATTACTTTAAAATTGTAATGACCTTCATGTGTTCGGAATGCAATTTTTTCTACGTCTTCCAACCTTATTCTGATTTGGTAATACCCTGACCTTAAGTCCAATTTAGATAAGTATTTAGTGCCATGTAGATCATCCAACATTTCATCGATAAAAGGAATTGGAAACTTGTTTTTAATTGTTATTTTGTTTAGTCCTCGATAATTGATGCATAATATGAATGATCCATCTTTCTTTCGAACTAATACAACTGGAGCAACATACAAAGTTTTACTTTTTGTGATGATGCCACACTTTAAAATATCTTGGACTAGTCTCTCAATTTTAGTTTTTCAATGATGTGGATATCGATATGGTTTGATGTTGATGGGATTTGATCCTGCTTTGACTTTTATTGTATGCTTGATTTCTCTTTTAGGAGGCATCTTCATCAAAAGGTTTTGGAATACTTTTTCATGCTTTTGAATTAGCTCTTGGACTTCTGGTGCTTCTTCGTTGACTAGATTCGAAGTTAACATTTCTAATTGATGACACTATACTACATAAGCTGGCGCTCCCTTCCGAATCATTTTCATCATCTGGGATGATGATACAATTTGGTTCTCAGGTGGTTGGAACCCATATAATTTGTATTTCTGCCCTTCCCATTTAAATTTTATAAATTTCTTTTGATGGTTGGCAGAGTAAGTACCGAGGGTTTGTAGCCATTGGATACCTAAGATCACATCCACTCCACCTAATGGTACAGTGTAGAATGAGGATTCTAAATTAAAGTCTTGAATATGCAATTTGAATTTATGGCATTTCCCTACCTTTTCAATTTTCTTACCGTCAACTACCATAACCTTCATGTTGGGCATGGGAAATGTGAAAATGTTGAGTCCCTTGGTCATGGTTGAGTCCAAAAAATTGTGGGTGCTACTGGTATCGATAAGAACCATTACATTTTTCTTCTTGATATGTCCTTTTAATTTTAATGTCTGGGAATGTGATATACTTGTCATAGCTGATAATGATACTTGCAGAATGCTCTCTTATCATCTAGTTCTGGAGATAATTATGGGAAATCTTTGATTTTTCTACATTTGATTCATCACTGTCTGAATCATCAGTTTCTTCATATTTATATAGGTTCTTGGTCTCTTTTCCTTTAGCACACCGATGTTTAGGGTCCCATTTTTCACCACAAAATTTTCACTTGCTCTCTTTCATTCCTTGCATTTCCACGTCAGTTTTTTTCTCCTTCACGAAGATGTGGTGGAACATATTTTGTGTTATCCATGTTTTCGTCTTGGGAAAATATTCGTATCGAATATACTCTTTTAACCTTCGGCCACTACATTTTTTCATGCTTCTTTTCAGAAGCTTTTGCCTTATGTCTAGCTACCTCTATAGAAGTGATGTCATCAAACTCAAGCTCAGCCTGTATATAGGGTTTAAGTCTCATGATGTATGACTGAATCAGATGAGTTTCTAATAATCCAGGTACTTGTGTGGCCAAAGTTTCCCATTCTCGAGTGTATTTTTCCACATCTCCTTTTTTGTTGCATTTTGGTGAGTGGTCAGAAGAACTCTTCTTCCTTGACACCTTGGAACCTTTTAAAGAACACATTTTTGAATTTTCTCCAACTGATAGCAAGTGTCACATTTTTCCATCACATATACCAATTATATGCTTCGCCTTCCATTTTCATGGAAGGATGCCCAATCTTCTCGTCGTCATTGTCAATATCGTAAATCTTGAAATATTCTTCTGCTTTATTGAACCAAACAAGCTACATTTTTTGTTACCGTCAAATTTGGATAGCTCAAGTTTCTCTCTTCGTTGATATGTAGCTATCGACGGGGTGAAGAAAGGGTATTGATTTGAAAATGATATATTGGTGTATGGATTCCAGAGCTGCGTATTTTGAACATTTGTGTTACTCTTTTCTTGATTAAGAATGGAAGATGCCTTTGGAGACTCGGGTTTCTCATGTGATTTTGACGATTTTGACGAATCTGGAGAATTGAGATGTTGAGTAGCGTTATTAGTCTGGGGTATTTGATCAGGCGTAATCTTCATATTGTCACAAATACATGTCAAAATCACCATTGCTTGATCCATTTTAACTAAAAGGTCTGTTTGATCCTTTTTAAATTCATTCTTTTTCTACTCGCGCTGACTCTCTATTCTCTTTGTTGTATCCCACAACACTTTGATTTTTTCTCCATGTCCGATCACCTAAGCCTCAAGATATATCAAATTTTTATTGAAATCGGCCATCAACATTGATGAAAACATCAATCGGGTCTGAGGTAGAGTGTACTTATCTAGCTTAACTTTTTTTCTTAACTTGATCCTAATTTTTTTTTTAAATATTAAATTTAATTATTATTATTATTATTTTTTCTTTATAACTAAATATTAATTAAATTATATAGTTATTGAATATCAATTTATTATATAATATAAATTATATAATGAAATAATGATTCAACTATAATGAATTAATATATTGATAAGGTTATGTTTAATTATTGACTGAAAGGTTCGAGCGGACAATGCAGTGGACGTGTCGAGTGAGGAGTGACCACAATCGAGTTTACTAATGGTTACAAATTTTGGACGGTGTGAATGGGCTGCAAATGGGTTGCACAAAAGTGGAGAACTAGCGATGTGACAGGATGTGGAGGCGGTGAAAGGGGATAATGCTACGATGACAGAGCAAGGGTGTTAGGTAGTTAAAAAATAGAGACAACAGAGGGGGAATCATAATGAAATGGAGATAGCGGAAGGGGTGGCTTGACAACAAACAAGGAATGAAGGCATGGAATCAGTGGCAGAGTCTGCACAATTTGGCCTAAGGATTGGAACTCGCTCTGATACCATGTGGAGTACAAATACTCAACATTTAACAAAAAATGATGTATTTATACTATTAATGAATAATATGATGATACAATTGTGGGAGGCCCTTGGATTTATACTACCCTGGGTGCCTCTTAGTGAATGGGCATGATCTTTGATCATTTCCTTTTTCCTAATTTAACTAATCATTACATATATTACTTAATTTTACATAACATGCAAGTCCCATCAGGCTCTGCTTAGATGTATGCCCCCTTGAAAAGGAAATGTTTGAAAATGTATGGGCCCCTTCCATAATGTCTTGAATTTCCCTAGTCCTATTGCTTCTTTGGCTATGGTCCCAATCAATCCATCAACAACATTGGATGCACCTGGTGTCTCTTGTTTAAAATTTTGCAGGCATGGGGCATCTGGAAGAACATGGTAGAGGTATCCAGATTGGGTGTATATAAGATCTAATTATTGAGCTTTGATAATGGCCTCTTCCTCATTTTTTGGGGATGAATTTGCCACATCTTTTGAGATTTCCGACATGAGAGATCTCAAAAACTGGTTGAGGAGGTGTTTGTCTTCCAAATGTGCTTTACACAAGCTATGAAATTTTTGCCACTCATGGATGTGATCCGATATGTGTATAGAAGGTGTTTGTTTGAAATGGGTGAGGAGTTCCAAGCCCGAGTCCTGACAAACTAGGAGTTGGAAGAATGTTAGGAATGTTATGGCTAGGGAACTAAAGCTCCCATGTGATGCAAAAGGTTGGTCAATACACGATTTTGTTGCAGGCCCTATAAGGGTGCATTGAAATAGTCGTAATTGAATAGTATCGTCTGTGATATTATTGGACGAACACCACAAGTGAAATGTCATGACATGATTTCCTAGGTCTTCTCCCTACTTCCCTTCCAATTTTGGAATGTCTAAAGGGAGCTTGGTGGGCATGGTTGGCCAATTCTGGTCATGTGCAATCGAGTCATTAGTTAGCTTTCTTAAATAATTAAGGTTTAAAGAAGCTAAAAACAGGACTTGCGAGATGTCCACCATCGCAAAACAATTTTGGACAACTATATGTACAGGGTTTCCTTGATGAGGATGATTACCTTGGTGAGTGCTGCATGGAATTCAGAGAGGGGAGTTGTGGGGGATCCCCTGAGGGGTGGTGAATGGGGTACTTTGAGGAGGAGAAGTTCCAAGAAAATTTTCACCGATAAAGGAAGATCCTATAATGGTAGTTGTGTGGTGTCTTCTGGTAATGGAGGGAGGTTTTGAAAATTTCTAGATCGACTGGAAGTTGTGGGATCCCCTATGGTGTCGAGTAGAGTGTGTGGTACTTTTTGTGATTGATGGAAGGAGATAATTCTCAAAGAAAATAAATCACATACATAAAAAAAAGTGAAAATAAAATGATTACTTTCCCTTTGACTTGAACTATGTGATCAATCAAACAAAAAAATGGTTTTCGTTTGTTTTTGCGTATGATAAAAGATCATATGAAGAAATATTTGTCCTTGCCACTCTCAAAGTAACTGGGCCTTGCGGAGATATCTTCTGATGGGTACTAAGGCAACGTCCCGAAAAAACTAACGACGCCTTACAGCGATCGAAGAATCAACCAAGGTAACATATGAGGCTTTGGTGCTTCCTGCACCTCCACTTAGAGGGATGGATGCCCTATATTTTGGCCACTAAAGTACCTTCATCTCATGTGAGCATTCGAGTCTTTAGCTTCTTGGTAGTCAGTTACCATTACCAAGAACTGGATGGGTCGGGTAGCCCTAAATAGTACCACACACACTAGACCTAAGCCGAACCCCATCTGAATCAGGTCTCTTCCATGCTCGGGTATTCTTTTCCATTGGATGATTGAAGGATTTTAAGCTCCCTAAAACTCAACTGCCATGTCTCAAAGATGTAACATGACCATGGCGACTTATAGGATGCCTACACCCAATGGTCCTAACCTGAACTATAAATTCTTTTGTGGTCCCTGTGGGAATTTAGTTGTTCAAGTTATGGTTGCTTTTAAGGGAATTTCCTTTCTTAGGGTATGATATGCAAGCCAAAACAAACTAAGTACAAGAATCTCCAAAAACTGGATGCCTTGTACAAATTTTATAGAAGCTTAGTGTGTGATGTGTAGTTGTGTGCAAGTGAGCAAGTGAACATGTGAAGTGTCATAAGATGTGGATATTTGGTGATCCATTACAATATCCTCCTAATTACACTAGATTTCAATTGTTCCTTGCATGAAAAAGAAATGATGTGCGAATAATGGGCCGCTTACTCTTTCTCTTATTACATTATGTGTGGCTAAAGGGAGATGGAAAACACAAGTGCTTTAAGAAATATTTCATATGTTAGCCTAGGTTCGCCTAAATGATGCAAAGGAAGCAAGGATTACTTACTTTTTGTAATGACACTTGGCCCTAGTCCCAAAACTAATGAAGTGAAAAAAGATTTTTTTAGTAACAATATTTTTGGATGATGGGCCACTTCTTTACTAATTAAGCTATGTGATCTGCAAACACGAGCAAAATAGATTGAAAAATATATGTGGAATGTGGCCACTTACTATTCCCCCTAATTAAGCTATGTGGAATTACAAATAAGAATCAAGATAATATAATTACCCTACTATTTGTGATTAATAAGAAATTAAGTAATCTAAACTAATTGGAAAAAAATTGTAGAGGTGAAGGAAATTCACTATAGCCTGCCAATCACCTAAAAGAAAGCGGGATTACAAGGAAGTTTTTGCTTTCTAGATATTGCACAGGTTTTTCTATGCAGAGACACGACTGCACGTCTGTCTGAGAAAAAGTCATGGCATGTGCGTCTGTCTGTAAGAAAGTCACACAGTCGATAGAAAAACTATGAACATGCAAGTTTCTTAGCCACCAATAGGTCCAAAAGGTCCTGCAAAAATTCCAGAGAGATGATGCATGCCTTGTGAGGTGATAATGTAGAGAGAGGGTCCTGCAAACACAACCATTAGAGTAAAGACAAAAAAAGTGGAGTTGCCAATATTGTTGTAGTGTTTTTGTAGCAATGGGATACCAAAAGACACCTTCTTAGCAGTTGGTTGTTCCCTGCAAAGAAAAACAAGCAGTTTGGTTGTTGTCAGTGGACAAGCATGAAGAAACAAAGCATTGCAAATGGTGAAAACAATGCATATACAAATAAAAACTAAAACAAAGAGATAAACACACAAATATAATGCAAACGAGTCAACACAACTATGGAAAATGGATCCCTTTATTGATTGTTGGTGGTAGAAGATAAATAAAAATAGTAGAATACTAAACACTGGAAGAGAATTCTTTGAGCTATGGTGCTAAAAAATCCTCAACAAGGAGGTTCCTTTCTACACTCTCTTTGCAAGCATCTCCTCTCTATCCAAGAAGTATCAAGGTCCTCTCAATGGTGAGATCATCTCCACACTAGAGGGGTGGATTGCTAAGAAGAAATTATGACAACACAATAGTGCTCTACTTCTTTTGCTTCAATAATGAAATGAAGGGTTGCTCTAATAGAAATTTGGTCAGCATAACATTGTCTTCTCTTTGGCTCTCCCATGACTTGTTTATATAGAATTTTTTGAATCTCACTTCCCTCTCTTAGTTCATGAATGAAAAGGACTTATGAGTAGGACAAGAGGATTCCTTTGAGGGCTGCATATTTTCAGGGCGACTCAAATTTGGTTGTCCTTGACTGAAACCTATCAAGGAATCATCTTCCAAGTGTGGCAAGTGGTCCCGGATTTTCTTAGTCAGCCATTTCTTCGTCCGCACAACTTTCGAAGGAAATGTCATGTGCCACGTGACTATCGAAGGGAAAGCCACACAATCATCAATTTTTAGTTCAATATACATTATAACTTAGGAGAAATTATTATTATTATTATTATTTTTTTCTGAACTTCATAATGTTTTTAGCTGGAAAATCTTCACTTATACATTTTGTTGGACAACTTTGGGCATCTTTTGGATTGTACAAATATGTGTATGATTTTCTGGTGTTAAAAATGAGCTCCGGTTATTCTACTAAAGATCTACATTTATCCTTTTCTACAACTGATGAAGGGTTTAATGCATTAGAGATACCTTTCCAACAAGGGTTACTGCCTTCAACCTTTGAAAATATTGATATGAAGATCCAACTCTAGGATGTTCTGAAAAACCAGTTAGATTTAGGCACAAGAAACATGAATTAGTATGAAAACATAAATCTCTTTGTACAAATTATGTGGCTACTATAGTGGGTCTTTGATCTTTCAATAATCAAACTCTACAGAAAAACATTCTCCCACAACAATGATGAAAATCCACCATGAGATGATTTCTAACAATACTTGATCAAGTGTAGACAAGGTAGACTGATGAACAAGAAAACCAACTTCTTCAAACATGCTATGATATGAACGTAACTGATTCTACCAAACAATTCTTGAACCAAATTTATCTTCAGCTTTGAGTAGACAAACCTAGGACTAATTTGATGCCTCTGACTTTACCAAAACGTTGATCTCTTCACAGCCAGGTCAATATAGGTCTTCCTCTAACCTCAGTGAGACAAATGATGAAATTTTTTTGCAAAACAATCTCTTCATTATCATTATTCCACCAAGCATTCTCAACAACAACGAACTATGGTTAGTAGTGCTACAAATCATTTTCAGATGTTACATAGTTCATGCCTTCAAAATGTGCCTTTGATCAAACACTAAATAACACCATTAAAAACAAATGTAGTATGAATATTGTGCTCTCTCCTCTGAATAATGAATGAATTATGTAGATGATGCTTGCACTTTGAATCTCACACATATTCCTTTAATGAAAAGCCTCATAATTGGTGGTTATACACTATCTATAACAGTCTTCAAATATGACCATACCTTCTACAAATGCTTAGATTATGGTTTCTATACAATGTCTAAGCAAGAATGAGAATTCTCCATAATAATCCATTATATAAGAAAAGTAATAGACTCCAAAACAACTTCAAGGATTAGATACTTCTGAACTGGTACTACAACATCAAAAGGGTTCAAAGTTCTTATACTAAATTATGCCACTGTAAAGCCCATAGAACATACTAGTTTCATCTCCTAATTAAGTTTCAAAGGGTTACAAATTGAAGGTCTATGGAATCCTTACACACATGAAGGAGACAACATACAAACCACTTGAAAACTTGTCCCTCAAGTTTGTAATATTACTAATAAAATGCCTTGCTTTAGAACTTGTTCAAAGGATGATAAGGGTACGACTATAAGAAATTTTAATTTGTGCACTAATCTGTCTCTTTCTGTTACTGACTTGTAGTGACCTCCATATTTATTAGAGAAGGATATTCTCCATTTTTTTTTTAGTTTAGATAACTATTTTCAAATTTATGTAGAGACTAGAATATGCATGATCTAGGGTTGTTCACTGGAGCTAGTTTGGCTATCTTAATAATGGAGAAGCCTAGCTCAGAATTTATAAAAAGAAATGATTCAAGGTTTAGTCCTTTATTTTTTACATAATTGTGTTAATATAGGGCTTGGATGAGGATAATCCCAACATCAAGGTATTCTTCAACACTTGTTTAGAAGAAGAACAATACAGATTTTAAACTATCTAATATGTGGAGGTCGAGAAGTGTTTAACATAGCCAAAAAAGGATTTGTTTCCCCAACTCATGCCACAAAGTTGTGCCCTTGGAGGTAGAAAAACCCAACAAAACTTCCTTTTATTTCCTCAAAGAATTCTTCATTTTAGCATGGATTAGTCTCAAAATAGAAGAGCCTTAGGTGCTTCAAAAATGCACAGATCCTCCTAGCCAATAGTCCTTTACAGTAGCGAGTAGACCTTGACCTCTGTCTTAGGATATTCTTGACAATTCCTATGTCATAGGGGAAGATTAGTATATTCTTCCAGATCTTGGCCTAAAATCAATGAAATACCACCCTTAAAATAGAATAAAGCCAAAACCCTTGCGAATAGTCAGAAAGAAATTGTAGGCCCAGAGACTTCTCACAGATTCTACCTTCCCCAAGATTTTCAATACTCCACAAGGTGACTAAAAAGATAGATACGGCGAGTTTTTCTTCAATCCAAATAAGAGGAATTCATCTATATTTATAGAATAAATTATCCCTTGGTTGAGGATGACTTGTCTTTGGAGGGAAACTATTAAATATAAATTTAAAAAAATGGAGCCAAAAACCCCAAATCAAATGAAGGTTGACTTTAACATTTGATTTGAATTTAACTTTTTAATACCATCAATAAAATACTTCAGCCATATAATTTTTAATTTGAATTTTAATGAAAATTCCTTTTGACTTCTAAGTTCCCAACTAATCATATACTGCCATGTCACCTCCTTTTGCGGATATTGACCACAATAATGGTCTTTGACCTTTCAAAGGGCATATCTTTCAAACCGTGAGGAATCTCATGGTGTGTTACATACCATTAGAATAGACACAACTATGAGCTTCAAATGATGGCGGTCCTGAGCCAAAACACATTGATCTTCTTGCAATTTTTTTTCATCAATTGCAGGGCATCAAGAAATTCCCAAGGTTTCTTGACCAGTTGAGATTCAATCAATGCAAACTAAACAAATATTAAGAGTGTTAAATAATCGACGTTGGTATCAATGAGAAAACCATGGTCATTGATGGGAACAAACACTCCTCTACAATTGCTTCTCTTGACTTAATGCCTTTTGTTAGTGTCAGTATCTTCATCCCTCCATCAGTGATCAAATTTCTCTTTTTGCATGCATATTAGGTGTCCCATCCGATCAGCTGCATTCCATTAGGTCATGGATCAACTGATGGTAGTGGTTCATTGTCAATTCCCTCATGGCATTTACTTGCTGACCTGTTTTCACATGTTTAGCTCATTTACTATCATTTTATGTCATTTCATTTGCAAAAGCCATTTTTAGGGTTTTAGGTCTCACTAGGTCTAGGGTTTGTCACCATGGTCATCAAAAACCCAATAAAGGGTCAGCAGGCACATGAGGAGGTCTAATAAGTTCATAAGATCAAAATTTCACTAATGATATGCTCAATAAGTGATTTTTACCTCAAAACTCTGTTTTGAGGTGAAAATAGAGTTTTTATTTTCTATGTACAAAATTTATGTAATTTGAAATATTTTCTATATGTAATAAGTTCTAGCTGTTTCCTTTGTTCATCTTGCCAACTCCAGCCATTGCAGACAAAAGTAAAAGCATCAATGCATTAGTTTACCAAATGATCAAGAAAAGTCAATTCAAATGAAAAAATAGAGCTTATGTCCAAAAGTGACTTTGACATTAGAAAAGTGGGTTTGGAATAAGTAAAAATTAAAATCCATCCATATATAAAGTGAAAGGAGTGCCATTTATGGATGTAATTCTATAATGGGGAGGTGTGAAGAGGGGAGGTGAGCTCTGGTTCTAGGGTTTAACGAAATCAGTTGTAGAGAGTAAAACACATCCAAGGAGAAACAGGGAGGAGGGAGCTCCACTCCCTCCTACAGTTATATGGTAGTAGACAGAGGAAGAGGAGGGAAAAAGAACAAACCTCCAGAGCCCTGGGAGGTCAAGACAAAAGACACAGAAACTTAGAAGGTGGAAGGCAGCAACACCAATGCAAATCAAGGGGCCCACGAAGAAGACTGTCGGGAGGAAAAAGCGGAAGACAGAGGTCAAGGGTCAGAGGACAGAGCTAAGATGGGGCTTCGTAAACCCAAGACCACAACTAAACCTCGAGTTATTCTGAACGACCCAACTCTGCAAGCGCATAGAGACCACATGGCTAACTATGCCAGCATATGTAAATTTATGGGTATCTGGCCATCAGAGAAAGCATTGTACACTTGGATAAAGTATAAATGGAAACCAAAGGGGGAGTTAAATATTCATCTTAGATCCAAAGGTTTTTTCATTGTGGTGTTTACGAACATGGAAGACAGAGACAAAATCTTTGAAGGAGGGCCATACTTCTTTGCAGTTGTTGGGCTCTATATGAGGCCATGGACGATGAACTTTGTGCCTAAACAAGAAACCTTCACTTCGGTACCGGTATGGATTCGACTATACTCCTTACCTTTAGATTACTGGATGCCAGAGTCTTTAAAATCTATAGGCAATAAATTAGGTCATTTCTTAAAGATTTCAGAGGCAAATCTAAGGGGAAAAATATACATCCTATGCCCGAATTTGTGTGGAGATGGACCTATCAGAAGCCCTTCTAGATGAGGTCATTCTAGAAGTCTATGATGAGGAATGGGTTCAAGCAGTTGACTATGAACATATCCCGTTCAGATGTCACAAATATCATGAGCATGGACATCTATCAAGAGATTGTCCACTCAATCGAAGGGAGGAAAACCTAAGTCTGAACAAAGGAAAAGACCAGAAAGGTTTCACCAAAGTGGGAGGGAAAGGAAAGGGGGAGGAAGGAAGACACAAAAAATCCATAGTGTGAATGATAAAACAAAAAGTTATAACAGCTTTGAGATCTTAGGAGAAAAAGAAGTCAAGGAAGGGGATAAAGAGAGTGCAGAGAATCAGATAGCAAGGGGGAAAGAAAAAGAGACTAGTGTGGAGTACATTCAGGAACAGAATGAACACACGATGGACTCGTTAAATACCATGGTTGTAGAAAAAGACCAGGAAATGACTCAAAGTGAAAGTGGTATGGAGGATCAAGATTTGCAGGAGATCTTGGAAAGGGAGAACCTAGAGCTGGAAAAGTTTCTAGAACAGGGTGGAAACCTGGGAATAAACTCCATCCCTCAGGAGGATGTGGATAAATTCCAACAGATATTCCTTAACAAGACACATCAAACAGCTGCAGGAGTCAAAAGAGGACATGAAAACTAGGAAAACAAAGGAACCTCCTCAATAGGATTAATAACTGGAAAATTAACAAAGAATCCAGGCAAAAGGAGGGGTAGAAAGAGACAAAAGGAATTACTACTAGAGTGTGGCAAGCTCATGATTGATTTAGGAAGGATGAAAGACCTTTCTAGCTACTCC
This sequence comes from Pinus tabuliformis, assembly GCA_031772625.1. NCBI lineage: Eukaryota > Viridiplantae > Streptophyta > Pinopsida > Pinales > Pinaceae > Pinus > Pinus tabuliformis. The sequence continues at coordinate 1,252,557,800 of CM062817.1, read as the reverse complement.
TTTATAACCCCACCTCAATGAAAATCACAACCTGGAACATTAGAGGACTAGGGAGCAGAAGAAAACAGAGGAATCTTAGTAAAAGGATTAAAGAGGAAAAACCTGACATAGTATTCATACAGGAAACAAAATGCTCAGTGGAGAAAATCCGTGAAAAACATAGCAAATGGGTAAATAGATATGAATACCTTGAATTTAAGGCAAACAAATCTGCTGGTGGTATTCTCACTCTCTGGGATCCACAGAAATTTGGTGTGATTGATGTGGAGGCATCCAGACATCACCTTTCTCTGATTTTCCAACTGGTGGGAGACAGGCAATGTTACATGATCACCAATGTCTATGGTCCACAACCAATGGAGGACAAACTTCAACTCCTCACAACACTTGAGGATATGAAGAAGAGATACCCAGCTCTACCATGGATTCTTGGAGGTGATTTTAACATAACAAAATCACTCAGGGAGAAGAAAGGAGGAACTAGAATACTTGGGAGAGATTCAATTGCCTTCCAGATCTTCATTACCAATATGAAATTGGTTGATATGGAAACAAGCAATGGAATCTTCACTTGGAACAACAAAAGAGGAGGCCCTACCCAAGTGGCCTCAAAATTGGACAGATTTATGGTTTCAGAGGAACTTCTTCTCAGGGGAAGCAACATTACTACACTCATTTTACCTTTTGGGGGTTCAGATCACTGGCCTATCCAATTAGAAGCCTCCCTTTTTGGCAAGCCAAGGAACACCCCTTCAGGTTTGAGAATGCTTGGCTCACACATTCAAATTTCCTCACAAATATTGAACAATGGTGGAAGGAAGATCTTCACCTTCAAGGTAAAAAGATGTTCTTGCTTCACTGTGGGTTCAAACATATTAAAGGCAGGCTCAAAGAGTGGAACAAAACAGAATTTGGTAACATATTCAAAGCTAAAGGAGAGGTGGAAAAGAGAATAAAGGAAATAAACTAGATTCTTATCACAGAAGGATACACAGATGAAAGGAAGGAGATGGCAGAGTTACTCCAGCAGGAGTGGGATAATAGATGCCTTCAAGAGGAAATACTCTGGAGACAGAAATCAAGAGTTCAATGGATCAAAGAAGGGGAGAGAAACACCAAATTATTCCACAGATCCACCATAGCTCATAGAAACAACAATAGAATTGTGAAACTTACAGATCAGCATGGTGTAGAGAGAAACATTCATGAAGAAATGGAGAAAGTTCTACTCTAGCATTTTCAGAAAATTGTTGAGGAAACCTCGGAAGATAGATACTAGTTTACAGAAAAATTCACTCAACACATCCTTAAATTGGTCACCAGAGAAGATAATTTCAATCTCAATAGACCAGTAACAGTGGAAGAAATTGAGGAAGTAGTGAAAGAGATGCAAAATGGGAAAGCACTAGGCCCGGATGGCTTCAATGTGGACTTTTTCAAAGCTTGTTGGAAGATAGTGAAACAGGACATCCTGGAGGTAGTGGAAGACTCTCGAAGATTTAAGAAAGTCTTAAAGGCGCTCAATGAATCTTTCATAGCCTTAATCCACAAATAAAGGCCACCTCTCCAGACAGATTTTGACCTATAGCATTATGCAATGTGATCTACAAAATTATATCCAAAGTCACTGCCAGTCGTCTTAAACCTCTCCTCCTAACCCTAGTGTCAGAGGAACAAACAGGCTATGTGGAAGGAAGACAAATTCTAGATAATATAATACAAGCACATGAAATGGTTCATTCACTCATCACCAACAAACAGGCTAGAATGATAATGCAGCTGGACATAGCAAAGGCCTATGACAAACTTAGCTGGTCATATGTAAGAGCAATTTTAAAAGCCTATGGCTTTGATCATGATTGGATAAAATGGGTTATGGCGCTAGTTACCACAGCCAGCTGTTCAATTCTGCTCAATGGAGCTCCTTCCAAAACCTTCAAGCCTTCTAGAGGTCTAAGGCAAGGAGATCCTCTTTCTCCTTTCCTCTTCATTCTAATGATGGAAGGGTTAGGAAGAGCTATCAGAGCTGCTAAGGAGGAAGGGAGAATTCAGGGTCTGAGACTCACTAATGGTGGGGACATGGTGACACATCAACAATTTGTGGATGACACTATGCTTCGAGGCACTCCCACTATTAAGGAAGCCAAAGCATTCAAACAGATTCTGAGTGAGTTTTCTAGGGCAGCAGGCACCGAGGGAAGTCTCACTAAATCAAAAATATTCTTTTTCAATATAGATATTTCAATTCAAATAAATCTTTCTAGAATTGTGGGCTTTCAAAGGGAGACATTTCCCGTGAAGTACCTAGGAGTTCCTCTCACTGCCAAACTTCTTCACAAGGACATCTGGGAGGCCATTCTTAATAAGCTAAAAGATAAGATTAGAAAATGGACAAACAGAGCACTAAATCTAGCAAGGAGACTAGTTCTCACTAAGGTTGTCCTACAAAGTATCCCTATCTATATGCTATCTGCCATTCCAACACCAGCTAGTGTACTGACCAATATAAGAAACATTCAGAGAGACTTTCTATAGGGGAAAGGTGAAGAAAATAAGAAATGGGCCCTTATGGCATGGGATAGAGTATGCAAACCTAAATCCCATGGTGTATTGGGTCTTCATGACCCAGGAATTCTAAATAGAGTTCTTGGAGCCAAAATTTGGTGGAAATGGCTGAAAGGAATTCAAGCCCCTTGGGAAAAACTCTGGAAGCACAAATATGCTAACGAATGGCAGGAGGAAAATCTAATTAGAATGACAGGACATGTCAAAGGTTCTGCAATTTGGAATAGGGCATGGGAGAATAGAGCCCTAGTCCAAAACCATAGTTTTTGGGAGATCAGAAACGGGAACCTGGCTTGGTTCTGGGAGTACAATTGGCAGCAGGAGGACAATCTCTGAAGTGAAGAATTAGTAGATATTCACACTGATACCATCAACAAAGGAATAAAGGGGGTAAGTGACTATTGGGACCAAGCAAGGAATGATAAGAAATGGAGAACATGGAAAAGTTACAGACTATAGTGGAATGGGCATGTTGCATACTCAAGCCACATCCCTTCAAGGTATTTTAGACAAGAGACAAATATTAAACTCAAACTTGAGTGATCAACTAAGATGGGGAAAAAACAAGACAGGTCTCTTCAACCTTAAGGAAGCCAAAAGAATAGAGGCAGGGCTAAACCATCCCAACATTGATAAGACATGGAAAGAAATCTGGGAAAATCCTCATTGGATGAAAGTAAAACTGTTCAAGTGGCTGGTACAACAGGGCAAGATTTTGACATGGGATAACCTAAGAAAAAGAGGTTTTGTTGGCCCCTCAAGATGTCACTTATGCAGACAGCAGGAAGAAACTACAAATCATCTCCTGAATAGATGCACTTTCACCACAACTCTTTGGAATTGGGTTGGAGAAGTCTTTGAGCAAATAGATAGAGATGCTAATGACATCACCACCACTTTGAAGAACTAGAGGAAAAATTTCTCGAATAATGAGATCATAAAATCTGCTTGGATGCTGGCCCTAGGGTTCTTAATCTGGAATGTCTGGAAGGAGCATAACAATAGGATTTTCAAGGAGAAAGTGAGTCTAGTGAGTAACATCCTCAAACTGGTCCTTAAACAACTCAAAGAAACTATACATATCTTGGGAGGAGAAGCTACAGGTAAACCTATTGAACAAATAGAGGCAAGAATATTGAAGAAATTAGAGCTCTAGGTTAATCCCCCTTAGGGTTCTATGCAGATTATCAAGAAAACCTCAACATAAAAGTCTTCTTGGCAACCCCCTTCTCATGGTTTTTTAAAATTCAACATAGACGGGGCTTCAAAAGGGAATCTGGGAGAAGCAGGTTATGGAGGGGTTCTGAGGGATGAGGAAGGAAACATACAGGTCATCTTCCACAGTTATCTTGGCAAAGCTACTAATAATATGGCTGAGCTTATGGCGATGGAAACTTGCTTGGAAATAATGCTCAAGTACAACATTCAAAATTTCATCATTGAGGCTGATTCAGAACTTGTCATTAACTCAGTAAAAAGGATAAATGTGGGAGCTGCTCCTGAGAAAATCTCAGAACATTGGCGGCTTCTGCAAGTCTACCAAAGAATCCAAGTGCACCTAAGAGTGCTGAGAACCCTCGGGTTGGTGCATGTTCGCAGGGAAGCCAACAAAATGGCGAGCTGGCTTGCTAATGAGGGGGTTCGAAATAAGCATATTGATCTCTGCTGCCAATGGGAGGAGATAACAGATGACAGGTTGAAGGAGGGATGTTCATCCAGAGCCCTCAGCGACCGGCAATAGCATCAGGAAAATCAAGAGACCATTTTTGCTGACCCGGGGTAATACTTTCATAGCGGATCCTAGAGGTAGCAGCTCAAGCGATTCGGTTTTTTGGATGATAGGAAGGATGGCGGGAGCTTCTTCTCACATTGGTTTAGGTAGAGTAGATGCAGCGAGAGGCCAGAAACCAAGAATTCTTGGTGGGCTCGAAACCTGGGGCTTTTATTCTTTATTCGCAATACCGCACCCTGGGCAGTTTTCCGGTGATCGCAAGCCTTGCAAGCGGGAAGTGGTTTTTCCATTTTGGGAGCGATTCCATTCAGTGAGCTCCACATGGTAGTGGGGTCGGATGGAATACTTCTCTCATCACACGCTATTGTTCGGTGATGTAGACTGGTGTGATTTGATCCCCAACCATCAGATCTTGCAAGGCAGATCTACGGATGGGATTGATTGAGCATGTTGGTGGGTCCATATGGGTAAATGTCATGCTTCTAAGCACAACGATATTGGCCATAGATGTGGGATCAGGAAAATAGGTTCGGCGGTTGAGATTAAAGATGCAAGTCAGGTAAATGGTGGGAAGCAATTTTTTTATACATTCTACTGATTCGCGGGTTTGTGAGTTATGCGGACATGAAGTCTTTAAATATTGGCACATATGTTCCTCTTCGGGTCCAACTCTAGATTCTTGTTAGCCGATTTCTGCAGTATATTTCTTTAGAGAGTTTTGAGGTTTGGTTGTAGGGGTTGGGGCCTTTGCCTTTGACCCGTTAACTGTTAGTGCGGGGTTTTCTCCTTAGACCACCGCTTATCGAGGATTGTTTTATTTTATGTTTTTATTTACTGATTAATGAAATAGAAGGTCCGAATCTTGCTTCAACAAAAAAAAGAAAGGAGTTCCATTTATCATTTTATTGTGCAAAATACCCTTGGAGAGCACAAAATCACGATTTCGAGGCAAATTGAGCTAAGGAGGTTAAAAAACCTATTTTCCAAGCAAAATTGCCTGGCGCTGCGCATCAGAGGCAGTGCGCTATGCATCAAACTGGCACTGCGCATCAATGAATTTTTCCCGGTGTTAATTTACACGTGCATTGCACATTAGGAGGGCGCTGTGCATTGGGCCCAGTGCACTGCGCATTAGTCTAGAACTTGCTAAATTGTTCGAAATCATTCAATAACCCTAAAAAATGCTACATTGCTATTCTAAAAGTAAGTTATCATTGCCCTAGAGCTGAATTTTATCTCATACTTGTGTTCTTCATGAGTTTTGCATGTTGAATGTTAAACCCTAGCTTGTCTTCATTAAACTCCTTTCCATTGTGCAATTTTCACTCCATAATCCAAAAAAGCATCATTAAACCCTTTTCCCTCTTCCATTTGCCTGAAACACTCCATTTATCCCAAATTTTACATATCCCATTCCCCTAAAACAACTAATTCCCTTCACCAAACCCTAAATCCCTCACTAAACCCTAGTTTCCCAAAACTTATTTCTTCATTCCCAAACTCCATTTCCTATTAGTAAAATCTCTTCATACTCATCTCCCTTGTCTTTCCTCATTACCATTTTCTACCATATCATCATCAAATCCCTTCCTTAAGACAAGCACCAAGCACCATGGCAAGAAACAGTGAGTCAAGCTATGAAGAAGAAACACTAAGTGATAGTTCAAGAGACAGAAATGTATAGCCTAGGAGACCTCACAAGGGTGGGAAAATTATCAGAGAGGAACCTATTAGCATTGCTAAACTCCTTGCTTGCCCCCTTGCTACCACTTGTTTCAGATACCAATCTTGCTTTGAGTTTTGTGAGATGGTTGAGAGGGTTAAGTATCATCATGAATTGGCAAGGCAATTTGTCATAAACATGGAGAATAACATGGTACATCTTGCTGGCATCAATTTCACTCTTTCACCAGCCATTATTGTAGAAGCAACTAGGATGCCAGATGTAGGGGAAAGGTGGAACAAAAGATAGAATATCAGCAAACAACATTATGAACCATATATTAAGGCCAAATATCATGGTAAATTGAGCAGGGTGTTTCCTTTCAAGTTCTTGGAGGACTGGTATGTTCCACTTATGAAACTCATCATCAAATATTTCACATGTGAGGGTAGGTTCTCCAGACTCTATGCCTATCATATCAGATTACTTATGCATTTCACAAGGGTTAGAATGATGAGTATTCCATATTTCATTTGCAAAAACATAGAGAGGATGACTGTGATTGCAAAGAGAAAACCATACCCACAGCATCCCAATAGCATATATCACTTTGCTATCATCAAGATTATTGTTGTGCATCAGCTCACTCAATTGGGAGTGCCATGGGAAACCTTCATAGCCCATGAAATCTTCAAGGGGCCTCAAATTTTTGCAGATCCTTAAGAGGAAGGTAAACCTCCTGGGTAACAAAAAGAGCTTGAAAGAAAAACTGAAGAGGTTCACATTCCTGTGTTTATAACTTATGAAAAAGGCACCATGAGACTTTTTGTAGCTGCCAAACGAGTATTATCTCCACCAGGGGTGGAAGGGGTGTCGTTTCCTTCACCGGATCACAGGAAAATGCTATCTTAACCTGGGGTGAAAGTGGATTTGCCTTCTTCTTCAGTAGAACAGGTACAGGACAAAGGAAAGCAAAAATTTCATGATGAAGGGCCTTCTGAAGGGCAAGACAGGGATTTTTTTTTGATTGAGGAAGATGACACTGATTTGGGCTTCCAAAGCTCAAGAATCAAGGATATGGTCATCAAAGAGAAAGAAGTTGAGATTCAAGTCTTATCACTTGACCTTGAGAGGGCTAAGTGGATCATTAACTTCCTTGAGCAAGAGAACAAGCAATTGGAGGACAAACAAACAATCATGGAGCTGCAAACCATTAGGGAAAACTGGCAAGTGGAAAAAAGAAGGAAAATCAAGAGGACATCACTAGAACAAGAAATAGAGGCTGACCGAGAATCATGGTTGGAAAGAGTGAATACCCACCTGGAGAAGCTACTTGATAAGGCTAACAAGGAGAAGAACATGTTGCACCACATGGCTTATCACTACTTGGCCCGGAATAAGATTTGCAAAACAAGGATAAGAAACCTAAAAGCTAAGTTAAAGACAGCCTTAAAAGTGAAAAAGGAGCAAGATAAACTTAAAATTTTGGCTGAATATTCCTTGGCTCAGCAAAGCAATTAGTAAACTTGCCTCTTGCCAAACTTGAAGCAATTTTTAGAAATTTCTGTCATTTCACAAATTTTAATTGCAAAACACAGGAATTTTCCTCTGATTGGTGGCGCTGCACATTGAGCTGGCTTGGAATTTTGCAAAATGGCTTGCATTTTTGGATTCCTCATGGAAAAATACTGAAACCTAGAAAGTTTCATGAAATTTGGAGGAAATCTGGGTCACCTAAAGGGAAAAAAACACCTAAAAAAATGCCCTTTCTACCACTTTTTGAACCCACAAGAAGCAGTCTTGGGAGAAGTGACTTTTGAAGGGGAAAAGGGACTCCAAATCCAAAAATTCCAATTTTCCTAGAAAGTAGACAGACAAATCTTTCCAACAAGCCATCTTGGACCTAATTTGGTGAAGGGGATGGCCTTCAAACGCAGCCTTGAAGTGGTGCTGCACATTAGGCTCAGGGTGCTGCGCATTAGGCAAAATTTTGCCAATTTTGCTCAAAAACTCGGAATTTCGCCTAGTTTTCTAACAGTTTGACTTTTTCTTCTTTCATGGTAAAATACATGATGTAATATGATGTAACTTGATGTACTATGATGTAAAAATGATGAAAAATGACTTAAGGAGGTAGATACATTAGTTATAGGTGGTTTTGAGCTGAATGAATCAGTTTCCATAGTTTTAGAGGCAAGCTGTTCCATTGCTTATTTTTCAGTTCCCAATTTAGATCTTGTTGAAACAACTCCTTGACTCATGGATTTGACCCCTGATGGCCAGCATAGGTGGTTTGATACCTATATCTTGTACTTTCTTAGTCATTTGTCAAGGTTGGACTCTTGTGGATGCATTGAGAACTATTGTAAATCACTTCTGCAGTTTGGCAAGGAAATGAACCAGGGTTTTGCAGCATTTTGTGGGATTCTTGTGGTAATGTGAATTAGCATTGTTTTCTACTTTTTTATTCAGTTTATCTTATGTTTATGTGTGCCATCATCTCTCTATTTCAGCATAACTAAATGAATCAAGATTAAAAGGGTGGAATCCATTGATGTTTAGTGCTCTACCTTGGGGTTTATTTAGTTCTAAATGTTTTCTGTTGTTTGAAGAGGACTCATGAAACTTTCATGCCCTCTCCAAATACTCACCATTCTTTATACTCACCATTACACCCATTTCAAAGTGATAAAACACTTGCCTACCTCGCCCCACAGAAACCTCTGCAAATCTGAGTTGATTTCCAGGACCCAAAGCTGCCTTCCTCATCTGATCCAGCAACCAACCATCAAAATCAAACAAAATCTTCTGACCTAATATACCTAGCCTAAAATCAGCATTTATTTTCAGTCATATCAAGCCCTAGTTTCCATATTATAATTGAGATTAACAAGGAGAGAGCCCTCTCCCGTAAGCGTGGTTTGATGTTACCCTAGACCTGCCTTCCTTCAGCTTGAGGTAGATTTAGGCTATAACACCTTTGATATTCCTCTCCTAATTTCTATCCACCTTTATCATGAATGAAAAAGGGTCACTCCTCCTAATGAAGTGTCTTCCTCTAACTTATTGCAAAATTCATGTCTTGCTTTGATGCTTCCTACAATAAACTACATTTCTCCCCCTGACATGATATGCTTTTCACAATTGAGACCTTCTCTGCTTTCCAAACCTACTACTTCACTGAAACTTCCCATAATTCTGAACGTTGTTATGACGACTTATTCCATCTACTATCTATTAACCTACCGAAATATAAATCTTAAGTCTGCAGTCGCTGCTACATAGGCTCCCCCTCTTCAACATTTAAGTATAGGTAGTATTCAAACTACATTATTCATAACAAAGTAGGAACCAACTTTTAGCTAGATCATCTTGAGCCTTGACATGTTCTATTGTGGATTCATAACAACCTTTTGACTTCAAAAATATTGAGAGCATAATCATTGGGACATCTACATTTACTTGATTTTCTTGTTGTTGCTTTCTTCTCCAAACCTTCTTATACATGATATTAGATTTTTCTGTCCTAGAAGATTATATCTTGTATCTGCAATCATGAGATATATGTTCATAGTTATCACATTTGAATAATTCCACATGGTATTTGAATGATAGAGCAGTTGACATATACTTCTTGCTAAAATGGCCATTTTGAAGCTTGCCTTGGGATCCTACAAACTTGCTTCTAGGATTTTGATATTGCCCTTGATAATATTTCGTGTCATACATTATGCAATCCCTAGCCATATGCCCATAGTTATAACATGAAAAATAATAAACATTAAATGTGTTAGGGTACTTTGATGAGACATTCTTTCTTGAAGGTGGAGCCACAACATTTTCAACTTTATTTGGTCTTTGATTTCGATGAAGGATCTTGCTGTTAGACTTCTTGTCAAATTTTATCTATGGGGGCTTGAAGCTTGAGTCTCCCTTGGATGAAGGTTCACCAATATAACTAATACCTATTTTAATACATGGATACCTTTGGCAACTGAGAATATTTTCCAAAGTCCGCACTCTCTTCATCCTTTTGTTCAACTTGTCTACTTCAACTCTTAATGATACAATTTCTTCTTCTCATTTTATGCAATCCTCCTCTTTCTTCTGAATTTGACACTTTTGATACTCTTCAATTATTTTGGCTTCTTCCAACTGGGTCTTAAGATAGATTTTATCTTCTTATATTTCTCTCATTTGATGATTCGTCAACATCTGTTTTTCTTCTTTTTCCTTCATCTTTAAATGAACAATTTCCTGTTCCATTTCATCAATGACTAATCCTTCCTTTCAACATCCTACATTTTCTCTTTAATCCTACTTATTTATGCAATAGTTGCATCAAGTTCCTTTTTCTTTTGACTAAATTTTTCTTGGTACTTCTGAAAAAAATTCCGTAATTTGCTTGTCAAGATTTCATCTTTCTTTTATGTTTCATCTACTTGAATTCTTAGAAACAAAACTTATTCTTCAAGTGAGTGATTTTTCTTTTGAGTGTTATTTGGTTCTTTTAAGGCACTGATTAATGATTTTTCCATGTCCACTTCTGCTTCTCCTTCTTCATCATTGTCAAATTCTTCAACATGAGAATTTGGTTGATTTGAAGCATGATCATCATCAACTTTATCTTAACCTGCATTTTATTTACTTGCGTAAAGATTTTGAAGTTTCTCCCAAAGATGTTTGGTTGATAAGCATTGACCTACATTGAACATCATAGAATATGGTATAACACTTAAAATGATACTCATGGATTTTGAATTGTATTTTATTGATTCATCAGTAGAGGTATTTCCAGAAACAACATAATCCCATACATAGAATCCAATAACCCCCAAATAGGCTCCTATTTTACCTTTCCAAAATACAAAACTTGATTCATTGAACAAAGGAATTAGACCAACCATTTTCTCTTTGTCAGCTATAATAGGTTCTGAAAGTATTTCAATATTATAGACTTCCTATGATTCCTTGGAACACATGGCGGCTTGGCTCCTTGACCTTCCCATCTTGATTCACCTGAGATCTACCTTCCAGTTGTTAAGCTATAACTAAAGGAATTTGGCTTTGATACCAAATATTGGAAACACTGAGAGGCGGGTGAATCAATACTTCCCTTCAATTAGTTAATTTTAACTTCACAGAGCATTAATGTTATTAACATCAGATAAACAAAATAAAACATCAACATCATTCAACAATGGACAAGAATAAAGACAATATAATAGATATTTTTAGGTGGAAACCCTTCCGGGAGAAAAACCATTTAACACTTCTTAATATTTGTCTTCAATAATTTATATCAGTTTAGAAGCTCCAACTTCCAAGATTTTCAGCTCCAACTAAAGGAGGCTCCAACCCCTAGTTTACTAGCTTCAACTAAGAGGATGATATAGCGCCCTAGTAATAGGGGCTTCACTCAATGAACCTCTGACATATCACATGCATTCATGGAATACTAAGCAATACCCTTAATTTGACTACATATTGGAAAGTAGCTTTAAAAATCGCATTCTTTAACCCTCTACCAATACAAACCCAATACACCTTCCCAATTTAAAAAACCCCAACTTTCACTTATTGTAGGTATCCTTTTTTTCATGAACATTTTTTATACCCCTTTATATTTGTTCATTAGATTTGATCTCCATTTTTTATACCTGCCAATATAAAAAAACTTTATCCCTTATTATATGCTCAATATATTATGTCATTTTTTCCTCAAAATATATCCCCCAATATCAACGAATGTGGTATGGTATTTCTCCCCCAGTGAAACCCCCGTGGCCCTAGTTTATAGGCTCCAACTTGAAGGATGGTCTGATACCCTGTTTACCAGCTCCGACTGGAAGGATGCTCCAATGGCTTTCATATGCTCCAACCTAAAGGAGACTCCAATCTCCTTCCTTGCACCACCTTGACACCCTACTCAACAAGCTACCACTTTCCCTAAAGGCTCCAACCTTCATCTTACCACGATAGAGCACATTTCACAATTTTCAGACTGGATCCACCTGTGATCAATGTCAAAATAAATAATATCAAAATACTCTACTGAATTTTTCGATTTGGAACACTGACATTAGGCCATAAAAAACAATAGAGATTAATAAGCAAAAGTGCAATATAATACCTACCCATTCAACCAAATCTACTCAACAGAACATCAAGCCTTGGCTCATAAATATTGTCAAATGCAAAACCAATCTCATATATACTTATCAAGACATTCATCAACAACCAAACAAGTCTCATCGATATAAAACTTCTCTGCAACAAATGTTCAATAGAGCATCAAACCCTAGCTTTGCCAAACATGCATTTAATGACTCTGCTTTCCCATGGGATCAAACCCTAGTCAAGTCCATGATCAAATCTATTTCTACTCATTATCAAAAAATCACCAACCATATAACTATATAAATGATTATATAACCTCGGCACACATCATTTTTATATGTAGGCCAAAACCCCAACTCAATAAAAAAACTCAGGTCACAATGCATGTCCACTCAATAATCTTGGCATTGATCAACAATACCTTTCACTATCTCCACTTCTTTTGATGAACATGTACCTTTGTCCCTGTCTACAACTAAGGAAGGGATCAATGCACTAGAGAGACCTTTCCAAACAAGGGTCATTGCCTTCAATATTTGAAAATACTAATCCAAAGATACAACTCTAGGATGTTATGAAAAACGATATAGATTTAGGCACAAGAAACATGAATTAGTCTACAAATCTAAAGTCCTGTATACATATGATGTGACTACTACAGTGGGTCTATAATATTTGAATAATAAAAATCTATAGAGACACTTTCTCTAGAAACAATGATGTAAATCATACCACAAGATGGTTTATAACAATATTTGATCAAGTATATGCAAGGTAGATAAATGAAGAACAAAACCAACTTCTTCAAACAAGCTATGATATGACAGTAACTACATCTGCCAAAACATCCATGAACCAAAGTTACCTTCAACTTGTAGTAGATAGACCTAGGAGTAATTCGATGCCTCTCCCTTTACCAAAACATTGATCTTTGCACAATTAGGTCAATATAGGTATTCCTTTAACTGTAGTGAGCCAAATGATGAAATTTTCTATGAAACACTTTCTTCACTGTCATTATTCGACCAAGAATTCTCAAAAATAATGAACTTTGGTTAGTAGTGCTACAAATCAGTTTTTAGATGTTACATAGTTCATTCCTTCAGAATATGCCTTTTGATCAAACATTGAATAATACAATTAGAAACCAATTTAATATGAATATTGTGCTCTCTCCCATAAATAATGAATGAAATTTGGAGATGATGTCGGCTACTTCCAATCTCACAAGTCTTCCTTTAATGAAAAGCCTCAAAATTAGTGGTTATACACTATCTATAAAATTATTCAAATATGAACATACCTTCTACAAATGCTTCGATTATGGTTTCTATACAATGTCTAAGAAAGGATGAGAATGCACCATAATAGTCCACTATATCACCAAAGTAACAAAATCCAAAACAACTTCAAGCATTAGATACTTCTAAATTGGTACTACAACATCAAAAGGGTTCAAAGCTTCTACTAAATTATGTCACTGTAAAGCCCCCATAGCATACCAATTTGATCTCCTAATGAAGTTTCAAAGGCTTACAAATTGAAGGGCTACAAAACCCTTATGCACATAAATGAGACAACATTCGGATTGGTTGAAAAATTGTCCCTAAATAATGTAATATTACTTATAGTATACCTTGCTTCATAACTTCTTCAGAGGCTGATAAGGATAGGGATTTAATAGATTTTAATTTGTGCACTAGTATGTCGCTTTCAATGCATGACCTATAGTGACCTCTGTATTTCTTGTAGAAGGCTATTCTTTGGAAAAAATTTAGTTAGGCTAGGTCTTTTAAAATTTATGCAAAGACTAGACTACACACAATCTAGGGTTGTTCACTAGAGAGAGTTTGGTTGTATTAATAATGGACAAGCCTAGCTCAAAATTTATAAAAAGAATTCCTTTAAGATTTGGACCTTCAGGTTCTACATAACTGTGTCAATATAGGGCTCATATTATTAATTTTTCATAGTGTTCTATGCTAATATAATCACTTAAACAATTTATTCCAATGTCAATCAACCCAATAACAATTAAGAAATTATTGATAGAACAATAAACAATAAATGCATAATAGAATATAGCCAAGCACAATGAGACACAAAGATTTTGGTCAAAGATGAGGGAAAAACCCCACAAGAGGGAAAACCCTTAATCAACTATTATTCTTCTATTAGTCCATCAATGTTCATCATGAGATACATTAGTCCAATAGTACACCTAATAACCACTCAAAGTCAATGTTTGACTTTCCAAGTCAACCAATCCAAAAACAATCAATGATGAGAGAGAAAGTCAAATCTGATCCAAAACATCAGTCTGCAAATTTTTGACCTGTGGAGGTATAGTCAACAACAGTTAATGATTTGCATCTTCTAGTCAAAGTAAATGGTCAAACTATTTAGAAAATTCTAATCAACCCAACATTAAATTTGACCTTCCTTCCTCTGCCAGACCTAGTCAAAGTAGAGATAAAATCCTTCCTACAATTTGGTCAACTTTCCACTGTCAAACTGCAATCAAACCCAATCAAAATTCCCATAATAATTCAGTCAAACTAGTTAAAGATTCAACTTGCAAAATAGTCTTGAAATTTGGTCAAATCAGAGTTAAAGTGCCTAAGTCAACATTGGTCAAAGCAGCCCAAAACAAATCAGAAAAGTCAACTTCGGTCAAACATAAAATATCATCTTACTCCACACATGTGAACTCGACTTGTAATTTCATAGATGAATGTGTGATGTGATGTGATGCCAAAATGAGCTCCATCGATTAGCTATTTAGATGAGGTCTAGGAGGGTTAATTTACTTCTCAAGGTTGACTTGTCTTCTTTAGGTTGACTTGGTCAACGATAAAAAACGTGACCTTTCTTTATTGATTTGGTGATGAAGTTTACAATGTAGCTGGCCAATTTTCAACACCCCCACTCTCAGTTAGGGAGAAATTTCCAGCTGCACCATAAGTCTCATCTTTGATGTACATGTCTCAGCATAGGAGAAGTTTAATTTTTCTTAAGGCTATTTTTTTCTTCACTTTGATAATTTAATTTATTCATTAACACATTATATTCAGCCCATAACATCATAACATTATTCAGATTTACATCATTATTCAACAACATATGAAACTATATAGAAAGAAAAATATCATAATCATCAATGCAGTGGAACATAAAGGAACAATAGAAGCAAATCATTCACACATAGAGACACCAGGATTGGTTGGAGACGAGGGCAAAACCAAGTATGGGGAAAACCCTTTCATTTTTTTCTTCTTAGTAGATTGTCATCAAATGATTTAACGAAAGAGAGTATAATGATCCATATATTCATCTATACAACTAACCAACAAAATAACTACAACATCCATGAAATGAACCCAACAATGTATATACTCAAAACCCTGATTCTAAACTTTGTAATGAGTTGTAACTGTCTACAGTCAACTGTCAAACACTGCGGTTAATGTTCGAAAACTTCAGAAGACTGCTATTTCATATTTTGAGGTCCTGATCGCATGAAGGAGGAGTTATACGAGTGACTATAACTACCTAGTCTCTCCCTTAAGCCTGATATGCGAGCGACTGTGGTCAGATCTAGACTGTGGAAACCCTAACACCTAGTCGCATGGATGGAGAGTTTTCTGTGCGACTAGAAGGCTCCAGTCAGACAGATGAACTTTTGTGTGAGTGACTATGGTCGACTTCTTCCTGTGTTGTGCCTACGACTAAGGCCCAAAACCATAAATTAGAGATGTGAGCTTCAAACCCTGCAATTTCACCTCAGGGCGAGCTTGCTCTTCTGCGGACAAGCTTAAGACCTACGTGAGCCAAAAACCAAGATAGAAGAGTTTGCCATAGTAGGGTATAAATGAGGCAGAGGTCACTTGTATTTATAACCTTCCAAGGTGGCCCACTTTGCTTTAGGGTTGACCTTATCAAATATGCACATGTGGGATTTTATTCATAAGTACACTTTCTCTTACCTAAATTGAATGATATTTAGGTCACTTTTGGTCCTCTCGAAAAGAGGAATTCAATGCAATTATTATCTCCATCAAGTGAGCTTTCCAAAGTGGAGTTTGAACACAATTGAATATTTTTAACACTCCCTCTCAACTAGGGAGTATTCCAATTGCATCATGTCATGTGTATCTTGTCATCAAATCATATTCAATCTCAAGTATCTCGTCATCGAGTATTGATCTAGGAGGATCCTCAAAATGCTCAAAATTTTACAGTCTCAGATGCTCATGAAACTAGTGCCAAGTCAAAGATCTCGTCGTGCCAATTCTGGTGGTATATTTGATTTTCAAAATGGCCTTAGTATGAGGGCGAAAATTCACTCTGAAGTTTTGTTCAAACATGCAAAAAATGGGCCAAAGCAGGCCAAGTGGCAGTCTCAGAACGGGGCACATGACAGTCTCTAAGAAGGGCACATGGCACAAGTCAAGTCAAAGCAAGCGAATGAGGTGTGGGTCGAACCTATGATCACTGAGCAGTCAACCCAAAACTTTACCAATGAGCCACCCATTAACTTTATTAAGTATGGACATAACGCTATATTTAAAGTTTGGTTGATTTGGTATGGTTGGAAGGGTTGGCAGAGCTCGGCATATCTGGCAGGCCCGCGAAACCCAAAGTTTGTGTTATCAGTGCCTCCAAAGTTAGCATGGGTGTCAATCATTTTTTGCACAACAACCATAGTATTAAACCATATGCCAACATTATGTTATAACAAAACTCCTATGTTAAGACTTTGTTACAACCACGGAATATACACCACATTCCAAAGTTAATGTATACTGCAACCAAATGCCACGTGGGGGATAAATATATGATACAAAGTCTTATTTTTACATACCATATGTTATATATGGCATAGGAGTTAACAATCATACTATTGTTAAGCCTTTGGTTATAAGTAATGCCACAAATATCACCGTCGGACTATTGTTAAAACATTTGATATATGTGGCAGGTTTGTATTAATACAACAATCATTTACCATATATTTAATATGTTTCGTTGCAATAAAATCCCAGGAGGCCCATGAGTTTGACCCCAGTACCTTCCTGTGGGCATTACAAAACATTTCGCCAATGCAGCAAGGCTATGGGATTTGTAAGGTGAAGCTCAAAATCTTGTTTGTTTTGATAGTGCCTGTAAATGCCTTTTGAGGCATAACTTGGCCAATATTGGGCCTTTTTGAGATCTGTAAGTTGTGTTGGAGAGATGAGGCCTAAGCCTATCTTATGATAGTAGCCATTGATGCTTGTGTGCACATTCCAAAATGGTGAATTTTGATGTAAAGAGACTTTATGAGCAGTTTCAATACAACAGACACCCATTGGAAGCAGACCTGGAGATGTAGTCTAGGAGGGACGAACTCCGTCATCAAATATTATATGTTTGCTTCTTATTCTATGTTGTTCATGATTAATTTCAGATTTCAAGTTTTAAGTTTAAGGAACTTAAAAATCCATTTTCCTCATTTATTCACTTAAAGGAAACCTTAGCAAATATTTGGTAAAATTGTGCAAAAAGTCAATTCTGCTATTTTTGGATCATATTTTGGTATCAAATTAAGGTTTTTTCATGTATAAGTAGGATATTTGTCATTGTGAATGTTGAGTAGATCTAGGTTGCAATGTGGAGAAGGAAAACTTAAGAAGATAAATCTAGAGATTTGAAAGAGGAAAGTCTCTCAAAAGTTGAATATGGGAGAGCCAAATGAAGGAGAAACTCCTGAAACAAAGGTTGTTGGAGAGGAGAAATATCAGAAAATGTTCCTTAATATGCAAAGGATGATTGCAGAGAATTATGAAGATAATATGACTAGAGATATAGCTTCATCTCCTAAAAGAACGAAAGAGAAAGAGGGCAAAGAAAAAGCTGATGGTAATGAACCTCCTTCTCCTCCATCGCCATTTTCTTATTCTTTATTCTCTTATCATTCAAGTTCAGATTTAGACTCACAAAAGAAGCGAATGAAATCTCCTTTTTTGAAGCTTGATGTTAAGTTTGAGTTGCCAATATATGATGGTGAAATGAATCCTGAAAAGTTAGATAACTGGATAAATCAAATTGAGGTGTATTGTGGAATTCAAAATGTTGTGGATGAATTTGCAAAAATTGAGTTTGATACACTTAGAATGGTGGGGAAAAGATTTGGTGGGAAAGTAAAAGTCAATCATATTTGAATAAAAAAGGTAAAATTATCTCTTCATGGTATAAGTTTGTTAAATCTCTCAGAAAGAAATTCTATCCTTTACGATATATGCAGCAGGCTGTAATGAATTAGGAGAATTTAAGGCAAGGTAAAGGACAGAGTGTGCAAGAGTTTACAAAGGAATTCAGGAAAAAGACATTAGCACTTAATGTTCGAATAGACACACGGGAAACTTTGTTGAAGTATATTGGAAGTTTTCATTCTTATTTACGACATACATTGGTTATGTTTAATCCAACTAACTTTGATGAATTGTGTGTACAAGCCATTCATATTGAATCAGGTGGCAAAACTTTTCAGTCAAACTTTTCAAAGAAACCATTCAAGCATTCAGAGAACAAAGATTCCAAAGAAGGCAAAGGAAAGAGTAAGTTGAAAGGGAAGAAATCGGAAACAACTAAGAAGGAAGGAGAAAGGCCTACTTGTACTCATTGTTAGAGGGTTGGACATGAAGACTCCAAATGTTGGAAGCTTCATCCTAAACTTAAACCAAATAAGTTCCTTAAGAAGAAGGGTGAAATGAAAGTTAATGCTACAATCCAACAAGATTTTGGATCTGACTCTGGTGATGAAAATAAGATTACCACTATGGGTTTGATAGGTAATACTTCTGAAACTAACTCTAATTTTACTTATTCTGCATCTTCTTCAAAATATAATAATGTGATTGAAGAAAAGAAGAGGGTTTAATTGTTTCACATAAGGATCATATCTAAACACACTAACATAGAAATATTATTCGATAGTGGATCACAAGAAAATCTAATTTCTGAGGAACTAGTAAGGAAATTGGGATTGGAAACTAAAAATCATCCAAAACCATACCCCTTAGGATGGTTGAAAGAAAATACTCAGATGCATGTCACAAAACAGTGTTGATTAAGGTTTGTAATTATAGCTAATTTTGTTGATGAAGTTGAGCTAGATGTGATTCCTTTGGATATATGTGGAGTTGTGTTGGGTAGTTGTTATCTTTATGATCAAGATGCTATGTTTCATAGAAAGGAGAATAAGTATCATTTCTTTAAAGATGGAATTGAATACATTGTCAAGGCACACATAATTAAGACAACTTGGATTTAATCAATGTTAGTAAAATGAAAAGGCTAATAAATTCAAGTAAAAAGTATATTCTCATGATTGTTAAAGAACAACCTAAAGGTAAGTATGACTATTTTCAAGGGTGTGATTCTCAGTTTAAGGACAAATTGGTTGAAATAGTAGATTCTTATAAAGAACTTTTTAAAGAACCAAAATTTTTACCTCCAAAATGAGAAATACAACATGAGATTCAATTACAATCTGATGCCCCTCTCCCGAACATTGGCATGTATCGTATGTTAGTCATAGAGAATGAAGAGATTAAGAAATAGATTCAAGAATTGGTTGATAAAGGATTTTTTCGACCTAGTTCTTCTTCATGTGGATCAACGATCATATTAGTCCCAAAGAAAGACGAAACTTGGAGAATGTGTGTTGATTTTAGAGCCTTAAATAAAATCACCCTTAAGAACAAGTATCCTCTTCCTAAAATCGATGATTTGCTTGATTAGTTAAAGAATGTTGTTTACTTTACAAAACCATATTTAAGAAGTGGTTATCATTAGATTTGTATTGTAGAGAATGATATATGGAAAACTGCATTTAAGACTAGGAGGGGGCTTTTTGAATGGTTGGTTATGTCGTTTGGGTTATGAAATGCTCCAACAACTTTTATGAGAGTGATGAATGTTGTTTTTCGTCCTTTTATTGGTAATTTTGCCATATTATATTTGGATGATATTCTTATTTTAAGTTCAATTTTGAAAGAACACATAAATAATGTTAAATAAGTTTTTGATGTGTTGCAAAAAGAGAAACTATATCTCAAACTCTCTAAATGTGAATTTGGAAAAACTTCCTTGGTATATCTTGGTTACATAGTTGGAGATGGTCAATGAAAAATAGATCCAACTAAAATTGATGTAGTTATTAAGTGACCAAGACCTCAAAATGTGATGGAAGTTAGAAGTTTCTTGGGTGCAGTTTAGTATTGGAGGAAGTTTATTTCTCATTTCCCTTTTATTGCATCACTACTTCATGCTTTAACAAGTTCTAAAGTCTCCTTCCAGTGGGGAGGAAAACAACAATTTTTTTTTGATACTTTAAAGAAGAAAATTGTTACAATCCCAACCTTGGCTTTACCAGACCTTCAACAACCATTTGAAATAGAAACTAATGCTAGTGGGTATGCAATGGGTGTAGTATTATTAAAAAAAGGGAATCCTATTTGTTTTCATTCAGAAAATTTTTCTAAAGTAGTTCCTAACTATCCAACTTATGATAAAGAATTGTATGCATTAGTGGGAACTGTTAAAAAATGGAAACATTATTTAATGGGAAAAGAAACAGTGATTCATACAGATCATTAGCCACTTAAGTACCTTCAATCTCAAACTAAGTTGCAGCAGGCTCGACATTATAGATGGATGGGGTTTCTGTAAAAATTCCATTTAGTAATCAAATATAAGAAATGTACCACCAATAAAGTAGCTGATATGATATCAAGACCTACTTTGAATGCTTCAGTTATTATGCAAAATAGTTCTTTAGCACATGAAAGTTACATAGAACAATATGCTAAAGATATTGATTTCAAAGATGTTTATGAATCACTAACTCATGGCGCTCAGGTGGAATAAGTGAATTATCATGTTCATGATATATTATTATACCATCTTGACAAGTTGTGGATACCACAGGGAGAAAGAGTGCATGACATCAGAGAAGCACATTCTTCTCGTGTTTTAGGGCATTTTGGTGTAGGTTTTTCTACTAGTAGATCTCATTTTGGAACATGTTTTTGATACCTGCCAAAATAACCAATGGAATTTATGTTTTGGTGAAGAAGCTAAGGAGGATGGAAATGGAGATGTCAACAAAGCAATCAAGTTCATTCAAAGAATACAAAATATTCATGAAGTGGTGTAGGATCAATTGGAGAAAAGTCAGACCAAGTACAAAATGCATCATGACAAGCATCAGGTGGATCATCACTTCCAGTTTGGTGATCAAGTATGGCTATACATTAGCCAAGAAAGGATGAAGGTTGAAGGTAAAAAGTTGAAACCTATAAAGTATGGTCCTTTTAGAACTGTTGAAAAGACTGGGCACAATGCATTCCAGTTAAATTTACCTCCATACATGCACATATATTCAGTTGTAAATGTTGAAGATTTGAAGTTGTATGAACCTCCTATGATCATGGATCCAGAGGAAAATGCTTAAATTCCAACTGTAGATTATTTTTCACCTGAATGTATGACTGAGTTACAAGAATATACTATCTTGGATAGGAAGGTCCACACTTCCAGGCATGGATATGTTCACTATCTTTGAGTGGGGCTCAAAGGTATGAATCCAAGTAAAGCAAGGTGGACGAAGATCAGAAGGGTGAGGGAGCTATATCCTCACCTCATGTATGCTTAAAACCAAACTTTTGGTGGTCCAAAAGCTTCCAGTGGAGAGGAATGATCCAAGAGGATCCTCAAAATGCTCAAAAGTTTACAGTCTCAGATGCTCATGAAACTAGCATCAAGTTGAAGAGCTCATTGCGTTGATTCCGATGGTATATTCGGTTTTCAAAATGGCCTCCTTATGAGGGAGAAAATGCACTCTGAAGTTTTGTTCAAACATGCAAAAAATGGGCCAGAAAAGGCCAAGTGGCAGTATCAGAGCAAGGCATGTGGTAATCTCAGAGCAGGGAACATTGTACAAGTCAAGTCAAACCAAACGGAGGAGGTGTGGGTCGAACCTATGACTGCTGAGAAGTCAACCCAAAATTTTACCAATGAGCCAAACATTAACTTTATTAAGTATGGGCGCAATGATATATTTAAATTTTGGTTGAATTGGTATGGTGGGAAGGGTTGGCGGATCCTGCCATATTCAGCAGGCACGCCAAACCCAAAGTTTGTGTTATCGACGCCTCCAAAGTTAGCACGGGTGTCAATCATATATTGCACGACAACCATAGTATTAAACCATATGCCAACGTTATGTTATAACCAAACTCCTATGTTAAGACTTTGTTACAACCACGTAATATACACTGCATTCCAAAGTTAATGTATGCTACAACCAAATGCCATGCGGGGGATAAATATATGTTACAAAGTCTTATAGTTATATGCCATATGTTATATATAGCGCGGGAGGTAACAATTATACTATTGTTAAACCTTTGGTTATAACTAATGCCATGTATATCATCGCCAGACTATTGCTATCACTATTGTTAAAACATTTGATAAATGTGGCGGGTTTGTATTAATACAACAATCATTTACTATATATTGAATATATGAAATTGTAATCGAATCTCGGGAGGCCCGTGAGTTTGACCTCGAGACCTTCCCATGGGCATTATAAAAGATTTCACCGATGCACCAAGGCTATGAGAATTGTATGGTGAAGCTCATAATCTTGTTTTGACAATGCGTATAAATGCCTTTTGAGGCATAATTTGGCCAATATTGGGCCTTTTGAGATCTGTAAGTTGCGTTGGAGAGCTGAGGCCGAAGCCTATCTTCTGATAGTAGCCATTGATGCCCATGTGCACATTCCAAAATGGTGGCTTTTGATGTAAAGAGACTTTATGAGCATTTTCAATACAACAGATGCCCATTGGAAGAGGACCCAAAGATGTAGTCTAGGAGGGACGAACTCTGTCAGCAAATATCCTAAGTTTGCTTCTTATCCTTTACTGTTCATGCTTAATTTCAGATTTCAATTTTTAAGTTTAAGGCACTTAAAAATCCATTTTCCTCATTTATTCACTTAAAGGCAACCTTAGTTAATATTTGGTGAAATTGCCCAAATAATCAATTATGCTATTTTTGGATCACATATCGTCACTAATCATCTTAATTCATCTCTTTATTATTCCTACTTATCTCTTGATTTTCCCTGCTCATATGTTGAACATTATCGAATCTAAAAGAAGAAGAGTTTTGACATGGGAGGGGAGCTCAATATACCACCGTCTGTCCATCATGCTACTACTCGGAATCACATCGGAGAGTCAATTCACATCAACATCGGAGAGTGTATCATCAAGGAGCATATCTCAACATAGAAACACACCGAGGAGCACATAGCGACCCAAAATCTCATGGGGGAGCTACTACTACGACCCCATATTGAGTAATAAGGTATCCAAACACACATGGGAGCACACCACAAACCTAGAATCATATTGGGGAGCTCATTTTCAACGAATTGCATAAGGGAGAAAATATCAACCCAATCCTATTGGCTACTGATATTCCCATTAATGAATCTAAGAAGTCATGTGGTATAACATCTATGTCATAATTGACTTGGGTTGTACACCCCAAGTAAACTCTCAACCCATTGGCTAGATAGGGAGCAATATTCCCAACTAGCCTAGCTTGTGGGTATGATGCCAAATGGGGTATACTCCAAAAAGAACAAGATAGGGGAGCAACATCTTAAAACTTGTGGATCACATATGGGGTGATACCCTATTTTCCATAGTTCCCTCAACTGTAGGAGCCCTTTTATCTCAATTCCTCACCCTGGGAGCTCAAGCAAGGGGGAAGAGTTGGCTCAGTGTCCTCGATCAATGATGCTCTCTATCATATCATTATGTTCATTTCAGGTATCAACTTGATTATCATGAAGAAATATCAAAAATCTCTTGTTCATGCAAGTCATTACATCAAATATCATATTAGAACATAAGCAATCATATATATATCACAAAAAAGATACCATATTCATCCTCCCTCTCAAGGAGGTGTCAATCACAAGTATATGCTTGTCTTGTACAACAACATTGTCTCAATATATGAAGGTATCTTAGTCCCAACTATATATGGGATTCTCTGCCAATCAGATCCCACTCTTTTTCATCGCAATGTATCCATGTCATATTTAGAACTTTATCAATCATCTCTCCAAAGAGCTTCTTCATCCTTCCTCATAGCTAGTCATGCTAGCAACATCATACTCAACCTAGGCCATGCTTAAAGCTACGAACATATCATATCATGGAAGATTTCATACTAAGGAAACACCCAAATGCATTCATCAATAATAATCCTAAACATAATCAGTTCATCCATGTAGTCACATATCATAGGAAGAATGTCTCATACCAAAAATAGGTCATCCCATGCAAATATCTCGAAGGGTGCTAGATGGAAACTCTATCTGATGAAGTGGCTCAATCACGAATTCATCCAAGTTCTATGCACATCATATATCTGTGTGTGTGTGTGTTCAAAACATAACATCAATGCTTCAATAAACTATCAGTTTCTAAGTTGAGTTCAATAATACAACATCTTGAAATTCAATTAGAGTATCCAAGGATTTGCATTTCCACTTTCCAATACTTCTTCAATTGCTTCGCAATATAGATTATCTTTTCCCAACTTCAAAAATCAATTCATCATAACGTGATTCATTATTTTGAGCTTTAGGATCCATTTCCATCTTCCTTAGGTCATCATAGGCTCATTACCTATCAATAGTAGACCATCACAACATAAAACCAAAACCAAAATTAAAATCATACATTCGAACACTTCTGGAGTAGAGGTTTGGATCAAGACATGATCCTAACTTCATTAGATAATTTTTAATGCAAACAGATCAAGATTAAGGAGCTTGCTTCATACAATGTTCTCTATAAACATAACACCTTTCCAAAATAATATGCTCAATATTGTACAATCAAATAAAATAAGTTAGATTATTAAAGTTTAGATGCCAGATCAGAACCAATATCAAAATCATCACAATATTACAAGATCAGATTGTTTAGACCACATGACAGGTAGAGCTCTCATCAAGTCATGGCTTCATCTATTATCATGCCAACAAGTTGTCATCTACCACACAATATCAATCCAAACTTCATCAAGTCATCCTCATGACCATAATATAAGTTAGTAGATGAAAATGCATATGCCAAGAATAAGTTATACATGTTCCATCCATTCATTGTCATATAACTTCACACTAAATCACAACTATCAATACTTCAACCCATTGTTCTAGGAATAAGGAGGCCAATATAAAACCATTATCAAATACCCATATTAGTCACTGAAGGTAATTGTGCTCACATAACATAAATAATCAATCATCAGATCAAATCATTAGATATTACGTCAAATCCAATTTTTTTATCATAGAGATATCTATAGCCCCAAAACATTTTTCAACATCAAGTCAAAGTTCTAAGTCATCATCATGTCAAAACTCCAAACACTACTTATCTATATTAAACAACCAAATCATGTCAAACTCTTGTAGTACAAAATTTAAACATAATGACATATCTATATGCATGTCATGGTTAGCTGCAAACACAAGTTCAGTCTATATATTCATATTATAGTAAAATTTCCTTCTTGCAGATCTTTTTGTTGTTAGCTCCACATCTATAGGACTGACATCCTTCAGGTGAACATTTGATTTCATACAAAAAACTTCATTTTTGTGTCCAACAAGCATAGTCACACCCATAGGCCTTCCCGTGTATGATTGGGAGACTATAGTCACATCCTTGAACTAACTTCTGTTCGGTTGAGAGGCTATAGTCACACCTATAGGCTTGCTTCTGTGCGACTGAGACTTAGGGTAAGGGAAAGAGTCTCTCTCCTCAAATTAGAATTTTTCTACAGATCAACAATGTCAAAAGTTTGTCTATTCATGTCCATAAATCATACTTCAATAGTAAATAATATACATATAATGAAAATGATAATAGGAGAAGGGATCTTACAGAGATATTCTCCCTTTGAATAGGAAGCCACTCCAGTCATGTTCGTTCATGCCATCAACCTGTCTATAATGCTATCATGCATCAAAATATATGTTAAATCATAAATTCAGACTATATGACATATTTATCATGGTTATATCATGTTAACATCATCTACTTCATCATGACATCAATCTTTCATCAAGGGTTAGTGTCAAATAGCTAATAGGAGCATACTTCAAGAATCATGATCAAACCATTACTTCTTTTTCACGTAACTCAATCCATCAAGTCAGGGAATTTTTACCACATGCCATAATGACTAAGCGCATCAAAGAATAAACATGGTAAATAAAATATCATGAATAGCAATCTCATTGTTATACTTCTATCATCATGACTACCATGCTTTTCACAAACAAATAGTGTTAAGTAACCATCTACTACAATCAAGGTGCTAACATTCTTTATGGGATCAAGATATCCAAAATGATAGATGTTAGAAAAACATCAAGTATACCACTATATCAAAGATTAACATTAAGAAGTATCATAGAATCAAGAAGTTCATCATGATCAAGAAGTAAGATACTTGTTCAATACCAAGTGCACCATTTCATCATAAGAACCATGAATCCAAATCACTTTCATATGTATGAGCCATTTGTGAAAGAGACATTCTTATCATACATTAGGGCTTACCCTTCCATCCAATTTGCAGTTGAAACATACCACCATACATACCTTGTAGTGATTCCATACCTGTGTACCTTCTCATTTTACATGGGCAGTTTGTAGCACATTGTCACCTTTTCATCAAAGGCCTCTTTTCCAGTGCTAGAGCTTCTCTTCCCCCACTAACCATGATCCTCAAGAAGGATCCACTTATAATATCTCATAAAGAATTTAGAAGCATCCAAAACTCAAATATATATGCAGGAATCATAAGTAATGATCAAAACATTAATAGATCCATAAGTCTAAACAAAATTAAATACATAAAGAAGCATCATAAATTGAAAAATACTTATCTTCAATGAGAGGTGATCATCTCCCTCTTGAACCAACCTTCAAGAGCCATCACTATCCATTCATCAAATTTTATCAACAATCATTTCTACTAGAGACTATCCCATCTAGGGATTCATCAAATCTGTCACAAGTGCTTGAGCATCTTCTTATTGACCGTGCTAGCTTTCATATTTCAAATCTTTGCCATAAACCAGGGTTTCTCTCAAACCCTAACTTCATAATATCCATCAAACCCTAATACACAAATTGCCTAATGTTTTCTCCAAACCCTAGAATTATTTTAGGTCTCCACCATCCTCTTCTTTCTTCCATCAATGGTGTCATCATGGGGGTGATCTCCATGACTTTTCTTCATCCCAGCTTTGATCCCATGCTATTTTATCTTAGGGATATATTGTTCTTTTCTTTGATAATTACATTTCTTCATTAACACATTACAACCACCCCATAAAATCATAACATTATTCAGATTTAAATCATTATTCAAAAACATATGAAACTATATAGAAAGAAAAATATCATCATCATCAATGTAGCGAAACACAAAGGAACAATAGAAGAAAATCATTCACACATAAAGACACCAAGATTGGTTGGAGACTAGGGAAAAAACCACTATGGAGAAATGCCTTTCAAATTATTCTTACTAGTAGATTGTCATCAAATGATTTAGAAAAAGTGAGTACAATGATAATATCTTCATCTATGAAACTAACCATCAAAACAACTACAACATCTATGAAATGAACCCATCAATGTATATACTTAAAACCCTGATTCTGAAATCTGTAATGAATTGTCACTATCTGCGGTCAACTTCCAAACACTGTAGTCAATGATTGAATTATTTATAACATTGATATTTCATATTTTAGGTCCCAATTGCTTGGAGGGGGAGTTATGCAAGTGACTATAGATTCCTAGTCACTCCCTTAAGTCTGGCATGTGAGCGACTGAGGTCAGATCTGGACTATGGAAACCCTAACACCCAGTCACATGGATGGAGAGTTTTCCATGCGACTGGAAGGCTCCAGTCATATGGATGAGATTTTGTGTGACTCCTATGATGTTCCTGTGACTGAGGCCGAAAGCCCTAAATAAGAGATGCGAGCTTCATACCTTGCAATTTCACCTCAGAGCAAACTTATTCCTTGGATGATCCTTAGACCTATGATCCAGGTGGATATTGGTGGCCACCTGCCAAGTCCACCTGGACCCCCACCATTGTCTTTCTCAGCATTTTCAGTTTCCTTCATTGTAGCACAATTTACTATTTTTAGCAGTTTTTCGCCTGAACTTTCGGAGCCGTTTTGAGGCCCTAAACGACGTAATCCGGGATCACATCTCTTCTCAGAGATAAGCTACCATCGCCCTAGCTGGTTTATTTCCATTTCTGGTTGTAAGCATATTTCAGTATTTTCCATTAATGAAATGAAGTATTATTTCCGCTGCATCTTTGTGTATATGGTTATCTCTGTAATTTTTTGCGTTCCTGTTTAAATCTGGATCAACCTATGTGAGCCAAAAGCCAAGATAGAAGAGTTTCTCATAATAGTGTCTAAATGAGGTAGAGGTCACTTGTGTTTATATCCTTCCAAGGTGTTCCACTTTTCTTTAGAGTTGACCTTATCAAATATGCACATGTGGGATTTTCTTCATAAGTACACTTTCCCTTTTTTGATTTGAGTGACCTTTAGGTTGATTTTGGTCCTCTCTAAAAGAGGAATTCAATGAAAATACTATCTCCATCAAGTGAGCTATTCAAAGTGTAATTTGACTGCAGTTGTGTATTTTTAACAAGAAGCTCATCTCGTCTCAGCTAAAAAATGATGACTAGATCCATAGAAGAAAAAAATGATACACACAAAGTAGGGGAGATTTATTTACCACAACCAAGTCCATGGCAGTAATAAATGACCTTGATAAATATCACACTCTATGTACACTGAATGACCCTCTCCCAACTTGATCCTCAGTAATAAAGTGGTAGAACACCTACATCCAATACTTAGGGGAGATCAATTTACCACAACCAAGTCCATGGCAAGTCCATTCACCCATGGTAAATATCACACACACCTAAGTCTCCTCTCCCATGTGGATAAGATTGGAGGAAATATCGACAAGCTTAACCAAGTCCAAAACCCTATATAAAGGTGACTTGTGGATAGGAAGCAAACTAGGTTATATACTTAGCCAAGTCCATGGCTTTAAGGAGTACCCTCACCTAGAAGCCTCGCTGCTCATCCCCCTTCACCAAGTCTATAGCTAGTCTTAACAGGGTATAGTATATGCTCAGTGTTCTCGATTAGAAATGCTCCCTCATGGGGGGGGATATATTCTCTTGCACTCCAAGCTACTCTCTCAATAATATGAACTACTCTTTCAACAATGACTTGGTGAGAATACATGAAACCTACTTATTAGTTGAGATGTGTTGGAGCATAACTACTCCCATAGTACCATATATATGATAAAGTGGTATTTGATATCGATGTGCTTCGACCTGTCATGGAATACTGGATTATCTGAAAGTAAGATCCTGCTTTGATTATCATAGTATATCATGGTTGTATCAAGCACTTTATCAAATAGCTCCACGAGGAGCTTCTACGACCACATTACCTCACAACTCACCATACTAGCTGCAATGTACTCTACCTTGGTTATACTTAGAGTGAAATATTTATGCTTCCTTCTCATCCACGAAATCATGACATATCCCAAGCTAAAACCACATCTAGATGTGATCTTCTTATCAGTAATTCTCCAAACCCAATCAACATTTGTATATCCATGCAGTCTCAACTCATCATTGGAGGTATATCTCAACCCAAAGTTGATCTTCCCATGAAGATATCTCAACACATGTTTTGTGGCCACCTAGTGAGCATGCAAAGGTTCCACCATGAACTGGCTCAAGGTTTTAATGGAAAAGATATATCCGGTCTTATGTTTACCAAAAACATTAGAGTCCCAATCAGTTGCTAGTACATAGAAGGATCTTCTAGATTTAGTCTTGCAGCTTCACCACATAACTTCTTAGGTTTTCCTCCATCAGCGTGGCCATGAATTTGCAATACACCATCCCAAATATCTCCAAGAGTTTTAAAACATATTTTCCTTGGCTAAGGAAAAACTATCCAGGTCTCTACCACACCTCTAAGCATAGTAAATAGTGCATCAACCCAAGGTCTTTCATCTCAAATTCGAGGCATGCTCCCTCTTACCCTAGATGATCAAAAGATCTACTCCTATCAAGAATATGTCATCAACATATAAAACCAAAATCAAAGGCATAGCTTGGAAAAAATGAAGTAGAGGTTCAGAACGTCACTACTTCTAGTGAATCCCAACATCATCAAGTATCCATTGATCTAAGCATCCAAAGCCCTAGGGGCTTATTCAAACCATAAATGAATTTCTTCAATTTGCATTTATGTGTTTCCCTGTCATGTTCATCAAATCCCTATGGTCGTTCCACACACACATCTTCCTTAATTATTCCATTAATAAAGGTTGCCTTCACATCCATCTCATTAAGAATCCAACACTGATTAGCAACAAGAGAAATGGTGGGCTGGATGGTAGTGCAATAGATTCAAATATCTCATCATAATCTTCTCCTTCTTTTTGGGAGAATCCTCTAGCCATAAATCCTGCCCTGAATTTTTCAATGCTAGCATCAGTTACATGTTTGATTTTGTATAACCACTTGGAAGTCACAACAGACTTGCCCTCAAGCCTTGGAACCACCTCCCACACATTATTTTTCATGATAGATTCATATTCTTCAGCCATGGCACCTCATTAGAAAAATTTTGACGTAAAAAATGGACCTCAAAATAAAAATGTACAACCAAAATCAACTTTATAAGAACCAATAGGATTAAATATGCGGATGCTAACCATGGGGGATGATTCACCATTTGTGAAGTAAAAAAGTAAAAATATTAAAAAATAAAAAATAAAAAAAAAACTACCTTTTCAACTCGTATTTTCAACTTATCTCCTTATGGTTTTACTCAAATTTAAAGTGGGAGCACTCGTTGGATGTATAATTTAATTCCTCATCCAAAAAGTACCTATGTTACATACTTTCAATGGACTGTGCTACACGGAAAATGAGAAATACATGGAAAAACATGACTAGAATTACATGTATTTCTCATTTCATGTAGCAGGGTCCATAAAACGTATGCAGCATGGGTACTCCTTGGATGAGGAATTAAATTTTGTATCCAACGAGTGCTCCTAATCAAAATTCGAGTAAAATTGTAGGGAGATATGTTGAAAATACGATTTGAAAAAGTAGTTTTTTTTCCATCTAAAATTTGATGATGTAATATAATATTATTTTATTATTTCCACTATTATTTTATATTATTCCTTAGGAGGCCCATTTTAGACCTCAAAATTTCTCTAATGCTCCAAACATGTTTCGTCACAACTTCTTCATAACTGCAAGGTTCAGATTGCATGATGTCACTCATCAATACAACATATCCTTGATATCTGCAAGGCTGCTTGGTCTCTCTGAAGGTGCCTCTTAGGGCTAAGTGTCTTTCTACATCTTATAATGTATCATGGAGACACAAAGGTCTCTTCCTTGTGGGAGGGTCAGAGGGATGAGGATCCAAAGGATCCCTAGGCGCCATAGGTTCATTTGCAAGGTCAGACTTAGGCATGGATGGATCTGCATCTTCATTTGTAATATCATTCCTTCTTTCAGAGATGGTAGGAACAGGAGATTCCATTTCTTTCCCAAGAGTAAATTCCTCATCAAAGGTCACATATTGACTAAACTCAATGTTCCTATGACCTGACACATGTATCTTGTAAGCCTTAGAATTTTCACAATAACCAACAAATGCACTTTTCTTTCCCGAAGCTTCCATCTTGGACCTCTTCTCTTTTGGTACATGAAAGTAGGTAGGGCAACTAAATATTCTTAAGTGACCAACTATCGAATTCACACCTGTAACACTTTTTTAGGAGTCTTGTTTCCCAAGGTATGATGATATGTTATGAAACTAGCTCAAGAAAAGATAGAAAAGATAGATCAACGCCTTAGAATTCAGCCTCTTCGAGGGGGCAACCTCCTTTACATTACATAAATGAAAAATTCTTGGATGATACAAATGAAAATACCTCCTTTCTATATATAGGAGTCTAAGGGGTTATAAAATAATCAGAGTCGACATAACAATAATAATGTAAGGGCACAATAATAACAATAGTGGGCTTCTATGGGGCACAATAGGAACAATATGGGTACTACATGGGTACATCAATATAATAAGTGGGTTATACTAATAACAATAAGGGGTTACACTAGTAGTATAGGGGCCTAACATGCCCCTCTCCTTCAAAAAGTATTGTCCTCAACGCTTGAGTAGTTCTTGATGCTTCTGTATAAAATTCTTGTCCTCTCATGTGGAATCTTCAGCGGGTAAGTTCTTCCACTTGATGAGATACTATGAAATTGATCGATTTCGTAGCTGTCGGGTTCTTGTTTCTATGACTGCTCCAGGTTCTAATATGATTTTTCCTTCCTCTTCAATTTCTGGCAATATTGTTTGAATTGGGACCTTTTGCAATTTTTGAATAAGTGGCCATACTTCTTCGTCCTTCTTCCATTCATCCCTTGCTTCGTTTATCCAATCTGGTTGGATAATATAAATAGCACAAAACAATGCTTCCACATCCTCATCCTTGAAGAGTCTTCCCATTCGGTAAGGTCGCCATTTTTTAAGTGCATGTAGTATTGCCAACATTTCCTTCTCATAAATAGCTTTCTTGAGATGTAGTAGTAAAAATACCCAATCACCTACATCAAAACATTTTTCACTACAATGTTGATCTACTTGTTGTTTCATTTGATTTTTCACCGAAGTGGCGTTATCGTTTAAAAGTTGGAGAACTTGTTGTTGATGCTTGATGTGATCTTTCACTGCTTGAACCTTTTTCTTCTTGATATGTCCTTCTATCTCTAGAGTTTGAGGAGTGATAATTTCTTCCAATCCTTTACAAGATATGGTCGGATTCATTTCTTGATACTCGATGTGATCTTTCACTTCTTGAACATTTTTCTTCTTGATATTTCCTTCTATCTTGATAGTTTGCGGAGTGGTAATTTTGAACAATGAATTACAAGATATGGTTGGATTCATTTCTTCTTTCTCGATGTGATCTTTCACTTCTTGCACCTTTTTCTTCTTGATATGTCCTTCTATCTTGAGAGTTTGAGGAGTGATAATTCTTGCCAATTCTTTACAAGATATGGTCTGATTCATTTCTTCTTTCTCTGGGGTGGGGTCCTGGCATATATCTTCTTCTTTTGATGTTTCTTGATCCTTTTCTTCCTCCTCTTCATATTCTATGTAAAATAATTTCTTCTCAGCACACTTATGACCTTTAGTGCATTTGCTATCACAATTGTAACAAAGCCCTTTTTCTCTTTTTTCTTCCAATTGTTGTGGTGTAACCCTTGTAGGTTGTGGAAGGCTAGGAGAAACAACACTTCCATCTTTATAGTTGTGAGGGGTACACTTCCTGGTTCCCATAATTTTGCTTTCCACTATGTCACAAAGCCCTTTTACTCTTTCCAATTGTTGTGGTGTTGCTCTAAAGAAGGTGTTGCTCTTTGTATCCTCATAATGTGCTATCATTTCCTCCTTGAAAATTGACCACGTAACAAGTTGTTTACGAGAACAAAGCCCTTCATACCATAAAAAGACCCTCCAATTTGCTCATACTACATTTTGTTTCCTGAGACAGAGAGTCTGTTTCATCTGTGATTCTCGATCCCTATCAGATGTTCAAAAGGTGATTCAATCATTTGAAGATTTGTTGCTAAGTCTATATATTATATGTCCTTTGGTTAAATCATAAGCACTTAATTCGACCTTGACCCTATCTCCTGGTAGTATTCGTACGGAATTACGTCGAATCCTACCCGAAATATGAGTCAGAATCTGACATCCATTATCTGTCAGAACTCGAAACATACCGTTGGGGAGTGATTCAGTAACCAAACCTTCCGCATGGATCAGATTCTGTTTCTTCATCGAATCTCCTCCTCTTTTGATTCAAAAACTTGACTAACGTGCTTGCTCATTTCCTCCATGAAAATTGACCACGTAACAAGTTGTTTACGAGAACAAAGCCCTTCATACCATAAAAATTGATCTGGTTCTAAATATGAAGATGCAATACATACCTTTTGTAACAGTTGTACACCATGTAGATCAAAATATTGCTCCATTTGAAGTATCCAATTTACCGGATCCTTGCCATCAAACTTCCTCATCTTGCTTTTTCTTGATTTTATGAGCTCGATCTTGAAACGATTGTAAATCTGTAATTTTGGATCTTCAAGTTCTGAAATTTCAACCTATAGTAGCCCTCTGTGTCCTCTTTCCAATACCACTAGTCTGATCCAAATTGGATTCTCTAAGAAAAAGTTATGCATAATCTCCCAAGATGACCTGATTATAGACCTTTCCAAAAGAGCGAACTTGTATGAAGTGCCACGTGTCACTGTTTCGACCTTTGGATCTGAAACATGCTTACAAGAAACTACAGTCCGTCCTCTTTCTATACCTTCTTATGAAATTTCAATCTGATCCCCAGAGAGAAAGTTATGACGATGTTCCCCAGGTCACCTGTTTTGAATGTAATTCAGGAGTCTGCAAAAAGACCAACTTCCTCAGATCATATCTCCTACAATTTCGCTCAAAAAGCTCCAAAATTCAGATCCAAGGTTCAGCGATATTTCTTCTCAAATGGGTTTTTTTTGCGACTTCTGAAACGTCACAGAAAAAATTTATAGCGAAAATGCCACAATGACCTGTTTGGAGCAGCGAAACCCTAGAATCCAAAGCTCTGATACCAAATGTTATGAAACCAGCTCAAGAAAAGATAGAAAAGATATATCAATGCCTTAGAATTCAGCCTCTTCGAGGGGGAAACCTCCTTTACATTACATAAATGAACAATTCTTGGATGATACAAATGAAAATGCCTCCTTTCTATATATAGGAGTCTAAGGGGTTATAACATAATCAGAGCCGACATAACAATAATAATGTAAGGGCACAACAATAACAATAGTGGGCTTCTATGGGGCACAATAGGAACAATATGGGCACTACATGGGTACATCAATATAATAAGTGGGTTATACTAATAACAATAAGGGGTTACACTAGTAGTATAGGAGCCTAACATGATAAATGCTACTTTGGACATATACAACAATATTTATAGCTTCTTCCCACAAAAACATAGGAAGATTTTGATCATGAATCATGGATTTGACTACTTCCAATATGGATTTGATATTCCTCTCAACAAATCCATTTTGTTGAGGATTTTATGGAACAGTGAACTCCCTCTTAATTCTTCCTTCTATGTAGAATTCTTTGAACTCATATGAAGTGTATTCTCCTCCATTATCTGTCCTCAAGATCTTGATCTTCTTTCCTGTTTGAATTTCCATAAGAGCATTGAAATCCCTGAACACATGGAAAACTAGATCCTTGGTCTAGAATTAGAAGATCCAAGTTTTACAAGATAAGTCATCAACAAAGATTTCATAGTATAAATATCCTCTAAGAGATTTTATTGGCATGGGCCCACAATAGTCACAATGAATAAGATGAAGAATCCCCTTAGATATATTGCTTCTAGAAGGGAATGGTCCCTTTATATTCTTCCCACTAGCTCATCCCTAGCATACACCTTCATGGTCAACCTAAATCCTGGGTATCCCTATAACCATCATGCTCAAGGAAAAGCCTTATAATGAAGGTGAGAAAATATCCCATGCCAAAGCTCACACTGATTAGTGGTGCCATGGACCAAGGCTTGAATTGGTTGGCCACAAACTTTGTAAAGGCCTTCATTTATGAATCCAAGTGTGAAGGATGCCCTCATGCTAGAATTCCTTGGAAAAGCAAGGACTTTACCATCAATGAATGCAACTATTGCCTTCCATGGTAGAGATGGAGACAAGATTCTTCTTTAGGCTTGGCACATACAACACATCTTGTAGAAGAATGGTTTGAACATTCTCCAAATGAAAAGAAACAAAATCAAACCCTTTTACAAGATGAGAAGAATTATCCCCAGGTAATTTTTTTAAATTGGTCTGTCTATCAACCATGTTTAAGAGGACTTTATGATACCTAGTAAAATGTCTAGATTCCCCACTATCCACCAGCCATCTATCAATTCTATCTAATGAAGAAATAGAAAGAGCAACAACAAGAACATATTCATATTAATAAATTGCAACATTATTAGCATACCTCATATTTTTGGTCCTCTTATGAGGGCCCTGAGACTCTTCAACACTTGCATGGCCAACATAATCTCTTCCTTTCCTTCTATTGTTGAAGTTGTTTTTGTTGCCATTATTGTTGTTGTGGTATCTTTGATAATTTCTTCTATTAGGACAATCTTAGGCTATGTGGCCAAATCTGTCACACCTATAACATTGGACTTTTGAAAAGTACCTTCTATTATTGTTGAATCGTGGGGCATGTTTCATTGGATTCCACTTGGAAGGTCTTCCTTTCCCTTTTCCTTTCTTCGCATTAGCTTCCAAGGTTGTAGGCTATACCTCTTCTTATATTTGAATTCTTCCTTTGGAAATGAGTCTGGATTCCTCTTGAGTGAAATTTCCCAAAAGCTCATAAAATGTATGGAGCTCCTTTCTACAACTTATTCTTGTAATGAATGCTTCCCAAGAGTTAACAAAGTGTCATTTGCACGATCTATCTATCATATATGACTTCTCCATTAGAAAGAAGTTGATCTCTTATTTGAAAGATCCTCATGAA
Organism: Pinus tabuliformis; assembly: GCA_031772625.1. Lineage (NCBI taxonomy): Eukaryota > Viridiplantae > Streptophyta > Pinopsida > Pinales > Pinaceae > Pinus > Pinus tabuliformis. Next base: position 1,252,520,831 of record CM062817.1, on the reverse strand, counting down.
GTAGGCACTAATAGATTCATACTTTTTCATCTTGATGTCACAAATTTGACTCTTCAAAGAGATGATTTGGCTTAGATTTTTGACCTCATACATCCCATTCAATTTTTCATACATCTCCTTTGACTTATTCATCTTGGACACGTAGGTGAGGAGATGGTCTCTAAGAGAGTTAATGATGATTTTCTTGGCCTTGATATCACCCTTCTTGTACTTATACTTGGCACTAGCATTTTCATTCTTTGAATGTTCAACTACTTGGCCTTACACATATTCCATCACAACATTTTCTTCAAGAGTAAGATCCAATCTAGCCCTCCATGCTTCAAAGTTGGAGGCATCATTCAACTTCTCTTCATTCTTGAAATAGGAGGTACTCATCTTGACAAAAGTTTGATCACAAATCAACAAAAAGAGTGTCTCAAAGGGGCGCTCTCTCGTCTCCTTAGGCTAACCTTCACCTGAACTTTGATACCATTTTAATTTTTCATAGTGTTGTATGCCAATATAATCACTTAAACATTTTCTTCCAATTTAAATCGCTCCAATAATAGTTAAGCAATTATTGACAAAATAGTAAACAAAAAATGCATAATAGAAGATAGGCAAGCACAACGAGACACAAAGATTTTGGTCAAAGACTAGGGAAAACCCCCACAAGGGGGAACCCTTAATCAATTCTTCTTCTTCTTCTATTAGTTAATCAATGTTTAGCGTGAGATACATCAACCCAATAGTACATACAATAACTAGTCAAAGTCAATGATTTGACTTTCCAATTCAACAAATCCAAAAACAATCAATGATGAGAGAGAAAGTCAAATCTGATCCAAAATATAAGTCTGCAAATTTTTGGCATGTGGAGGTACAATCAACAACAGTCAATGGTCTGCAACTTCCAATCAAAGTCAACAGTCGAATTGTCCAGAAAATTTTGGTTAACTAAACATTAAATTCAACCTTCCTTCCTTAGTCAAACTTGGTCAAAGCAGAGACAAAATTCGTCCTGCAATTCAGTCAACTTTCCATAGTCAACCTATGGTCAAATCCTACTTTACCCTACAATCAAACTTGGTCAAAGTTACAACAATAATTTAGTCAAACCACTCAAATATTTAGCCTCCAAAATAGTCCTAAAGTTTGGTTAAATAAGAGTCAAAGTGCCCAAGTAGACACTGATCAAAGTAGCCCAAAATAGGGTAAAAAAAGTCAACTTCAGTCATGTCCTCTTACTCCTTCGCACGATTGAACTTGACCTGTAATTTTAGAGATCAATGTGTGATGTGATGTGACGCCAAAATGAACTCCATCGATTAGAAATTTACATGAGGTCTAGGAGGGTCAATTTCTTTCTTGAGGTTGACTTGGTCAAGGGTAAAACATGCGACCTTTCTTTATTGATTTGGTGATGAAATTTAGACCGTAGAAACCCAATTTTCAACACAGATGAGGTTAATCTCATGATAAAGGTATGCTTGAACACTTTTTTAGAAGAAGAAAAATACATATTTTAAACTACCTCAGATGTGGAGGCTGAGAAGTGTTAAACAAAGCCAAAATCACATGAATTTGTTTCCCTAACTCATGCCACACAGTTTCTCCCTTGGAGGCCGAAAAAAACTAACAAAACAACCTTTTATTTCCTCAGAGAATTCTTCATTTTGGCATGGATCAGTCTTAGAATAAAAGAGCCCTCAGTGCTTCATAAATCCAAAAATCCTCCTCCCTAATAGTCCTTTACAACAACGAGTAGACCTTGACCTCTGTCTTAGGAAATTCTTGATAGTTCCTATGCTGTAGAGGAAAATTAGTATACTGCTCTATATCTTGGCTAAAAATCAATGAAAATCAACCCTTAAAAGAGAATTAAGACAAAACCCTTACCAATAGTCAGAAATAAATCATAGGCCCAAAGACTTCTCACAGATTCGACCTTCCCTAAGATTTTCAATGTTGCACAAGTTCGTAGACAAGATATATAGACCGAGTTTTTCTTCACTCTGAATTAGAGGAATTCATTTATATTTATAGAAGAAATTAGCCCTTGGTTGAGGCCAACCTATCATTGGAGGGAAAATATTAAATTTGAATTTTTAAAAATGGAGCCAAAACCCATTCAAATGAAGGTCGAATTTAACATTTGATTCAAATTTAACTTTTTAATACCCTCAAATAAAATACTTTAGCCATATGATATTTAATTTGATTTTGATGAAAATTCCTTTTGACTTCTAAGTTGCTAGCTAATCATATACCTCCATGTCACCTCCTTTTGTGGATATTGACCACAATAAGGGGCTTTGACCTTCCGAAGGTTCCACCAAAGTTGAACATGAAATCTACCATAAGATAGTCCATAAGTCACAAAAGGTAGTTGTCTCAAATAGATAACATGTCATTGAAGATTGGCCCCTTAAACTACTCACATATCAAGTAATTCTGGTCCCTTAATCAATTTTCATATCACAAAGGAAGGTGCCTCAGAGAACTTGTTAAGTTATAGAGAAGATTCCTTAGAAAGAATTGCACTGTTACAAAGAATATGCCTCGTAAAAAATCGCACTGTTACAAGGAATATACCTCAGATAAACTCACATTGCCACAGAGAAGAGATGCTACATGAATATTTATTATTTAAGAAGTATGTGCCTCATATTCCATGCCATAGACCTGAATTACTCTTCCACATGATCACCGAATTGATTGCCAAATGGTGGAGGATAGGTGACAATATATAGTTGTTTCTTCATGTGAAGAGACACGTCGTTTGGGCAGGCCGACTTGTCTTTTTGGAGGGATGACTTGAAAAATTGGAGGGACACATGACACTTACACAAATTCAATTTTTCTTCTTTTCACAAGGGTCACGAAGAACATGCCCTTTTACATTTTCTTTTTGACCAAAACAAAGCATGAAGAACATGCAAGGAAATAAAATATTTTTTATTCTTTTGTTTTTACATGAAATACATATTGATACAAGTATAATGACAATTATGAAGACTAACCATAGTTACATTTTCAACACATCATGCACTTTACAAAACAATTGCAACTACCCTACACTATGGATAGATGAGGGAAGTGAAAACCTATACATTCTTTTGAATAATAACAACATTGAATTGATTAATCACATCATCACTTTAGGATTTAAATGTGTGGGTGATAGTATATATATGATTGATTAGGCTCCTTATATGGAAGAAATTATTCTCTCGCTACCACCTTGTGGAGATGAGACATTTTAACATTGAAATATTTGGATCATTTTTTTTAGTTGTTCTACTCACTAATGGCTTTGTGGACACTTCAATTTTTTTCACATGTGATATAAAGAAGAATACATGGACTCCGATGCAATGTTGGGTAGCAATAAAATGTTTGTGAAAAAATATTTGGATTTAGTTGTGGTGCTTTCTTTCCTCTTGATAAGATTCCAAGAAAAAGTGAAACCTTTAGAAGACAAGTTTGGCATGACAAGCTTAAAAGCATGCAAGTTCATTAATGATAAATATCTTATGCGACTAAAGTCAGGAAACTTGCATCCCTTTTTTCTCTATACAATATAACCTTCATTAATTTTATGAAAGGTGTAATTTATCTTGCATGTAGGGGTTACTTTTATTAAATTATTAGTTCTAGATGTCCTTTAACAAATGCACTCATTTTATCATTAGAGATCATGTAATTTGGCATATAAGTAGGCATTAAAATTTCCTTTAACTTAAGAATCATCATTACTAAAATTTATTGAAACATAATGTGAATGAAGAAAAGATTTTAAAGAATCATAACACTTCATTATTATATCTCAATCCTTCATCCTTGGCTCCTTTTGTCTTGTAATTCTTGTTGTGTATGAAAAACAAATAATCCATAAACATTGAAATTTAAATGATTTTAAAAAAGAACGGACCACCTTGCTCCACCTTTCATATTTTTTAATCCATCAAGCACTTTCAAAAGGAAACCTTCTTGAAATAAATGTTCATTTTGTCTTAATTAAGAAAAAATATTCTAATAGTAAAGGACTGAAATTACATAAATATGCATGACTTATATTTGAAATTTATTCACTTATGAGAGCTTTGGTTAAAAAGTAATCAAATAAAAAAGCCTTCAATGTATTAGAATGATCCCTTGGTTCAAGAAAACATATTCCATTCTTACTTCTAAATTAACCTCAAAGTATTTGTTTTGACATTTAATTTTTAAAACCAAGTATTAGAAGCAAACAAAATTTAGTTGTTAGGTTAAATGAAATTTTCCACAAGAGTTTTAGATAAGAGTAATGTTCCTTATAAGCATATGATTTATCAAAGGTAGAAAGGAAACAACCTGAGGAAATGTGATATGAATGGACATTCAATCTTTCAACATCAACACTAAATAAAACAAAGGGCATGAGTTTAATCTAGCTAAAGGTTATTAAAGATAAGTTCATTAATAATTCTTGCAATGTAAATTAGATTCCTCATTCAATTCACAATAAATCCAACAAGTGATATCAATCTTCTTCTTCACCCACTTACCTATAATAAACTTGTCAAAAGCAATAAATTTCATTCTGAAAAACATCCTTTCAATTCTATAGCAAAGTGAAAGGAAGTAATCACTATTCGAGAAGAATACGATGTCAAGAATTACACTCAAATTATGATTCAAATGCAAGTGATATCATTCTAGAATTAATAATATTCATGAAAGATTACACCAGTTACTCCTTGATTGAAAACAAGAGGATGTAATATTCAATTATTGTAAGCAAGATAAACATAAAAAAACACAAGTTGATTTAACTTTCTTCTTGTCACAAAATATTGTCAATACAAGGATCAAAGAAAAGTTATTTCTTCCACCATGATGTTTGATATATTTCATAAGAATAAACAATCGTTGGCCAAGCATTGAAGCATAACAATTCTATGAGATTTCTCTAACTTCATCAAGAAAGGTAAAGCAATGAAAGATGAGAAAATAATAATTGGTCCAAGATAAGTGAATGGAAATCATGAGAGTATGGACAATGCGAAATATATTTATATTCCTTCTTTTCATAAATGATTAACTCTCTAATAATAATCGACCCTTTTTTCAACATTCTCATTATTTTTTAGCATTTCTCTAGTGATTACAACAATGGAGGATTGTTTTTTTTACGTGAATGCAATATTCCAAATAACCAAGATCTCAATACCCTCACTCAACGAGTGATAATGCTTAGCTAGATGGTGAATTGAGCCTATATGAAGACAAAAATTAAAAGGAATTTGTGAAAACATGAGAATGAAACACCATGAACCAAAACAAACTGCATATAGGAAAAATTAGTTTTCTCAAAGGAATTAATATCAATGGCCTATGAATTATTGTGCAAATTATTGACTTGGATAGCGAGCAAGCCCTTAAAATAAGTGATTTCACCTTTAGATTAAAAGAAACTATCTAAAACTCCATGATGACCAAGAGCTTCATTTATAATGTTCAACAACAAATTATACCTCTAAAAAATTGAAAATTTAATTTAAATAATTGCTTGATAATTTCATAATTTCCTTGGCACACCAATCATCATGTAAAGTCATTAGACTTCCGACACTTTCATTTTTTCCAAACACCAAACTAAGGGATAAAATCTATTTTTTAAGCCTTACATCATAAAAACTCCCATGCAATTTCATTATTAAACTCAAACTAAATGAAATTCCTGTGGATAAAAATAAAAATTACAAGACGAATTGATAAAACCCATTGACTTTTGGGGTTTATAAAATCATAAATTATTTATATGACTTTGAATCACTAAAACATCTTTTGTAACACATATAAAACATGTAAATATTTCTAATGGGTGGTTAAACTCGCCATTCTACCATCAGATCCACATTTCATATTATACGAGTTTAAATTGTATAGTTGACAATTTTTTTTAATGCTCATTTTTGTACCACATGTTTCCAAATCCAATTCCATTAGTTGCACTGAATTTAACTCCTAGTATTTAAAATACTAGAAGGCCCTTGGAGGTTAAAGTCCAGTTTACATTTGGAGAGACCTTTGTTGAATTAATTACTCAGATCATAAATCCAATTCTATTAGTTGCACTGAATTTAACTTCTAGTATTTAAAATACTAGAAGGCCCTTGGTGGTTAAAGTCCAGTTTTACATTTGGAGAGACCTTTGTCGAAATAATTACTCAGATCATAAAAAATCCCATGCAATTTCAATATTAAACTCCAACTAATTGAAATCCCTTTTGGATAAATAAAAATAAATTACAAGACGAATTGATGAAACCCATTGAATTTTTGAGCTTATAAAATAATAAATTATCTATATGACTTTGAATCACTAAAAACATCTTTTGTAACACATAAAACACGTAAATATTTCTAATGAGTGGTTAAACTCCCCATTTTACCATCGGATCCACTCATTGATTCAAAAAACATCTTTTGTAACACATAAAACACGTAAATATTTCTAATGAGTGGTTAAACTCCTCATTTTACCATCGGATCCACTCATTTCATATTATAGGAGTTTAAATTGTATAGGTGACAATAATTTTTTAATGCCCATTTTTGTACCCACATGTTTCCAAATACACTAGTATTTAAAAATTTATTTTGGTTGGACACCTAAATATATGCAAAACGACCTTAGAAGCTAAAGTCCAATTTACATTTGGAGACCTCTGCTGAAATAAAAATAAATGCATGTAGTTTTTATTTGTAATATATGATCTTTAATTAGAAAAGATTGAATAAATAGAAAATATTACAGGAGAATAATTTTTATTAGTGAATGTGGTTTTTTGGTTCAAAACATATTTATGAGAAAACGCGACCAAAAACATGAAATTCAATTGGGAGGTTTTGAGTGATGATAAATAAGTTTAACAAGATTAGGCATGATGAGATGATCGTTTTGTCTAGGGAAGACATCATATTATGACCTATAAACATTTTGTAATCATTACTTTCCCTCTCATATGCTCATATCAACATTTTTCCTTTAGGTTTTGCTGCTAAATCATGTAATAATCTGACACAATATTGTGTGTTGCCTTAGAAAGATATCATGTAGTTATATGTGGAAAAACATAAAAAGAGTGGCTTTGAGCTCTAAAAATCACTTGTAATTCACAATGCTACCTTGTGTCACATGCAAACAAAACCACTTCACATGCCTTTGTTGGAACTAGAATCTGTTCACTTAGGCATGTAAATGTGCATTTCATTGGAATTTCTCATTTCCTTATCATAAAAAACTTGATGTCATATATATGTTCATCTCTACATATTCATGCCCCCTTTGTGACATGCCTCATTTTAATATGCACACATGCTTTTCAATGATCATGCATTAGTAAAATTGTCTCACATATGTTACCTAATATATGCTTGTTCTCTCATGGAGTTAAAAATGAAGAAGACATTTCCCGTCTCAAATATCATGACAAGGATGCATAAGTACCTTTACATCACAAGAATCAAGCAATTCAAAGTCAAGTTTATCTAGGTGGATATCAATAATCTCCCACCTCTTCCATTGTTTCAATGGTTCTCTATCTTCTTAATAGTTTTTCTATGCCATTTTCGGGTCCTAAACTTCTGGGGACTATTTGAGGCCCTAGACAATTATATTAGTAATTTGGGGGCCTAGGGATTGCCATGGAATTCATTGGCCCCACTCAGAAATTTTAGTCCTTATATCTTTCCAATGAGCTATTGTGCACCCCAAACTAATATTGTATGCAAACTTTATGTCCTAAGGAAGTCGATGTAACAACCAACGACCTTAGGGCCCAAAAATGTTTTGAAATTTCATATTCTAGGGTTAGGTTTTTGGTCCTACATGATTCTTTCTTTATGTTATAAGGACCTTATTTTGGCCTCTTGTAAAATATTTTGCAAATGTGCATAATTGACATCTCTATCTATTTAGAAATAACAACCACCATTCTAGCCAGCTTGTGCTATATAATATTTTACTCTTTCATTTATTAATAAAAGTTGGGTTTTCACGATATTCCCATGCTTCCTATTATGTTTGTGCATATGTGATTCATTTTATTTCCTTCCTTTCATTTCATTCCTGTTATAACCTACATTAGTGTTATCAGAGCAATCTAATCCTTGTTATTTCTTGGTGCATGTCCCTAGTGAGATCATGGTACAAAGAGTTGGGTCTCAAGCTAATTTTACTTGGGGACAATTGCTCTTTGCAACCCAAGTGGCTTCCCATGTAAGAATAGAAAACAGATGATAGTGTGAGATATTATATCAAGTATTTCTGTCGAGGAAGCACTCACATGATAAAGGAATGAGATGATGGAAAAATTTCCTCGCATCCTTTCATGACTTCAAACAATAACCAAGGTAGACTCAACTAGCATGAATTTTGGAGGTGTGACACCATTCAAGGTACAAGTTAACTTTGATATCCACATATTTGAAGGAAAAATATATTTTTGTGCTTTGGAGAAACGTTTAAATATATCAATGGGCTATTACTCTATTCAAAATTGTTCTGACATTGAGAATATCACCTTTGCACCCCTAAAAACTCTTCCCCATGTAAAGGATTGGTGGGAAGGTTAATAGGAGATACACAACTTAGATGAATATGGGATATTTCAATGCAAGCCCCACCAGGGCTACTTTTTTTGATTCCCTTATTGCCAATAATTGAGATGGACAACCCCACACTAGGAAAGAGACCAAACTTTGCCAAAGTACACTAATATTTTCCATACCTTGTGCTCAAAGATGGGTATTAGATACTTTGAGTGGCACTCGATTTTGAAGTACCATAATTTTATACGCAAGTACATCCAAATGGATATGGATTTCTTGGGAATATCCCCATCGGGAGCTACTTATCGATATGTTGTCAAAATTGAGAAAATATTGAAGAAAAGGAATTAACAAGAGTTTGGGTTTTACAAATCCACTGTAGAAAAATCCTGGAAAAGGCATCCCAAACTCACAAAACAAGTGATATAGCTAGGGATATAATATCAAGACAACCAATCCAAGTCTTAGACAAAGAAAGGTAATGGGAATTTGTAAAAGGACACTGGAAAGTGGTGTGAATTCCAAAAAAGACCCTTGTACAATATTGATGAATTCTACTCAAAACAATAATTTTTGATAGAGTTTAAAGAAAAGGAAATAGACTATGGCTTTGATCATAATTTATGGTAGGATAAAAGAAATACAACCATCGATGCAGAACCTAGTGATGAGCCTCATCATTGGGTAACTATATGGACCTTAATTCACTTCCTAGCTTAGTCAAATCCGCTCTTCTCACAATTTATTACATGTTTTGATTATATTTTGTTTAATGAGATGAGTCAAAGTGAGATATTATGCCTAGTGGACTAATTTGTATTGAATGCAGGTTTGTGAGAGAAAATAAGGGATTTTGGCAAGATTAAAGGCTGAAACTCGAATGGGACAAGGAAGAGAGATTGTAGGAGGTAAATCCTCCTCATTTACTCCTCCCTCATTTGAATATTTCTCCATCAATCACACTAGCTCGGAATACAAGCAATGAAGCCATGAAGATCAAAATGCAACCGAGCAAGTGACAATCAAAGAGATAGTTTATCTTGAGTTTGGGAACCGAGATTCCCTAGATTTAAGGAAGTCGTTGGAGACTTCAATTGTATAAATAAAGAGGCCTAGTGCCTCATTAGGATTCAATTTTTTGCTGTAAAAAAACACTAGTTATTTTGGAGCTCAAGACTTGTGGAAGACATTGCTATGTAATTTTCTGTTTTGATAATGAGAATGAGCTTTTTCTTGATCCAACACTGATTTAACTCAAAGGGCTGAAGCTCTTGGGTTAGGGCCCAACCCTAGCAGCAAAGGATCCTCTTCTTGTATCTGTATGCTTAGATTGATTTCATAGATTCATGGTTAAATTGTCCTTAGAAGTATTTCATTGCAAGTGGTGTAGATTTGATTAGTTTGCTTCCATTTGTGCTTTACTTCAGTAATAGTTTAGAAGAGATAAAGGAAAATAAAAAAGTTTTCAATAGGTGTTTTGGCCTCACTTCTTCCTTCAGGGATCATGATTCGAGGAAAGGTCTCCTATGCAACCCCAAAAAGACTGAATTCTACTTTCTCATAGAATTTAGAGTTTTCTGTACTTAAGCCAGCATTTGATTAGTTTGGAAAAGTAGGATCTAGTTATCATTTCTTCCATATTTAGTCCTACAATAGATCTCATCAATTATTCCATCTTATTCTGCAAGTTTTCCTCATGCATGAAGTAGACATCTAGCTCATTAAACTTTGTTTTCCTAGCTTATTGAAATTCTCCTTGTTTACATGATTTTTGGGAAAATATGAATATTTGATGCAGTGCAGGTGTTTCAAAAGTAAAGAGAGATCTCATAGCCAACAAACTGCTTCAAACTTCATCCATTAATGATCATTCCTTGCTTTCACTAAGACCCTCACCAATTTCATCATTTTACAAGGAAACTTCTCCAAGCATGTTGAGCAAATCCAACCATCTCCCAACCTTGGTTTTGAGTTTTGAGTGATCCTAGGAATTTTCTTGCTTCATTCCATCCACCAACCACCTTCCCTAAGCCTTCCATCACCTTTAGCACCCATCATTTTTCTCTCGGCTGTATCCTGTAGAAATACAAGGAATCTTGTAGGTTTTTAGGACATCCTGTAGGTTTTCCTGTAGTGGCCTGTTTTGAGGCCGAATTGAGGGAAAAGCCTCTAGGAAGCCAGACAAGGTCACCTAAGGGTCTCCCAAACCTTCCAACCATCCACCAGCATTCCTAAGCCACCTGCCACATCACCAAAAGAGATTAGCTTTCACACTTTTCCATAAAAAAGGACAAAATGAAAAACAAATTTATTTTCAATCATTTACATGCATAGTAGTGGCATGTTTGATGTTTTGAATTTACATGCTTAAGATAGTAGAATTTCATACAAGTTAACCTAACATTTTTTCTGAAGCATAGTCTCTTAGCAGTTAGTTAGAAGATAGTGTGATTTTAGCATTGGATTTCAGTCTTTTTCCTTATTGCAGTAGACAAGCTTTCTCTTAGAGTATATTTCTCTTTCCCTCATCAGTAATCAATCTTCTTTTGAATCCATAGAAATTTGGCTTGAAAAACCCTAGTGGTCTCTCACCAGCGGAACAGTCACAAAGGGTAGAACCATCACTTTTACTTGTGTATATAGCATTGTCACCTTTGAGTTTGTACGAACCCCGGGTTGATAAGGTAATGCTGGTAGCCCCAAGAGTTGTAGCATTCTTACTGCAATACTGGTGCTCATCAATTTTTGGTGCCATTGTCGGGGATGTGTTTGAGTAATATGTGATTATTGTTTTCTTTCTTCCATTTTTTGTTTATGGTATTCTGCTATCAGTTTTATTTCTGCAAGAGTAATTTAGTTGCTTTCTTTTCCATTCTACATTCTTTTCTTTCCTTTCCATTCTGAAAGTAAGATTTCATTCAAGTAGTTAGTTTTCATTCAATTAGTTAATTTTCATTCATTCTGCAATCACTTTCAAAGGTTGAAAAAAAAAGTCAAAACAAAACAAAAACATATTTTCATGCCTCGTAGGAATAGGGATAGCTTAGGGAAAGTTTTGCCAAATACCCCCACTGCTTCAAACAAACAACCTTCCCTCTTATTTGGTGGCTGTGAATTGGAGGAACCCTTAGGTGAGCAACCATAAATATTTGAAGAACCTATAGGGGAAGAAGAAGAAGAGGAACCCATTCCTACTAATCCAATGGTTGAAAATAGAAATGGCAAAGGGAATAGAGAAAGAGTTGAGGGTGCCTTCCTCATTAGGGAAACCAATGGGGATACTAAGATGAAGAATATAAGCCCCTATGCCCTTCCTCATTTCCATGGCATGACGTCAGAAGATCCAGACAATTTATTATTTGAATTTGTTTTCATATGCTAAATCTATGACTACACCAATGATGAGCAAAAATTGAAACTATTCCATCCACTCTCAAGGATGCAACTTTGCGTTGGCTCATGAGTTTACCGAGGGATAGCATCACAACTTGGGCTTAGATGCAACAAGCCTTCAACAACAAGTATCGATACTACTGTAGGTCTAAAGACACTAAAGAGGAAATTTTTAGGATGACCTTAGGGCATGATGAATCCCTAGAAGATTATGAAGAAAGATTCCAGCTTATCTACAAAAGGGCCAAGTGCACACTTGACCCCGAGTCACTGAAGCTAGTCCTACTTAGAGGAGTAAGGGAAGATCTTCTGGATACCCTAAACTTATTAGCAAGAGGGGACATCTACCAGTTACTCTATGAGGATATCAAGACTATTTTAGAAACCATTTTAGGGCAGCTAGGAAAAAGGGTAGGGGTAGTCAACTTATGGCCAGTCCATCGTCTTCCAATGCATCCATCAAGGGTGAAATTGGAAACATGTTGGAGGATTTCAAGAGTGAGATGCTGAAAAACCTTGCCCTACAGATGGAAAATATGCACATTAAGAGAAAACAGGAGGAAGCAAAGAGATCCTTAGGCATTTTCTTCCCTAGATGCACCAGGAGGCACCCTAGGAATGAATGTCCATTGAATTAAATTGAAATCTGCTCACTGTGAAGAAAAAAACTCCACAGACAAGTGCCCTTCTCTACCTAGACTAAAAGATGTATATCAAGGAGCTGAAGGGGTGATTGAACAACTCTGCTACATAAATCAAAGGAGACCCCATGGGCCTAGGCAATACTAGCAGGTCATGCAAGGATCATCCCATGCATATTACAACCCCAACCAGACCACATCCATTCCATCTTGGGGGTCCCATGCTCATCCTTCCTGGTCTACACCTCCTCCTTGGTCCTTTGCACCTCAGTATCATTCCCAGCCAACCAGCCAGTCATTTCAACCATATGATTTGCCATAACCTCTGTGGAATACATCGCCCCAGGGGTGGAGGCCCCCATACAACAATGCCCCAGATTTATTGCCTTCACCGCCTGCTCAACCACAACTTTTACACTCTTCTCCACCTAAGCAACCCCAGATAACTGCCCATCCAAATCTGAACCTGACAATAGACAGGCATAACTAGTATACAATGGAGAGACATCCTATCCATTCTATGCTGTGGAAATTCAGGAAATCAACTTGATATTTGGGAGAGTACTCCCAGACAACCAACCTCTACCTCCACCTAGGGAGGTTGAGAAAGAAAGAGAGGAAACCATGCCTAAAGTAAATCCACCACCCTTTCTTGAGAGATTAACCCAACCACTACAACCTACCCCAGAAGAGACTGGACTTCTAGGAGAATTGAAAAATATATGTGTCAAAATTCCACTTCTCTAAGCTATAAAAGATGTTCCTATTTACGACAAGTTGATCAAGGATAAGTGCTTCAAGCATCCAGGGAGGCGAAGAAGAGATACCCCTACCATTAATGTCATTGGACAACTGTCTGACTTAATGTTGGGGCAGGTAATCTGTCCAAAGTATTTGGACCCTAGAAGCCTTGTAGTAGATGTGAACATCAATGGAACCATTGTCCCACACACTTTGATTGATCTTGGGGCTACCATTAATGTGATGACTAAGGACACCATGCTCAAGCTCAACCTCTAGGGTTCATTGAGAAAGACCACAACAGTCCTGCAACTTGTAGACCGCTCCACAGTGACCCCTAAGGGGATTGTGGAGGATGTGATGGTCTCCATTGACTCTTGGGAATACCCTATAGATTTCCTAGTTCTCCAGCCTAAGGCCAAGCTTACTGGTTACCCTCTCATCCTTGGGAGGCCCTGGCTAGCCACTGCCGATGCCTACATTAGCTGCAGGGCTGGAAATATGACTATCAAGAATGGGCATATGTCCAAGTAGTTAGTCCTATATCCTCCTACTCAGCCATCTCTAGAACATGACTTACCTTTATGGCTAGAAGAGGAGGAAGAAGATGAAGTTTATTTTTCCCAACTCTATACCTTAGAAAAAACCATGGGAGGGGGACAACCGGATGAAGATGATTTGATTGAACACATACTCCAAAGTCCAACTCCTAGTACATTGTCCTTAGAATAAGTAGTAAAAGAAACCTAGAACAACCATTAGATTGATCAAGGCTTAACTGATTCCAACCCTATCTATGTCAAAGCCATAGAATTTGGCCTTGAGAGAACTTTGAAAATAAACCCATCTCTTTTTGTTCACCGAGAAGAAAATTTGTGCAACATGCTAAAGGAACACTTGGATGCCTTTGCTTGGAATTACAAATAAATGAAGGGAATGCACTCCTCGGTGTGTAACCACCACATTTATATCAAAGAAGGTTGCAAACTAGTCCCGCAACCCCAAAGGAGGATGAATCCATCTCTCAAAGATATAGTCAAAGAGGAATTGCAAAAGCTGCTAGATGCAAGATTCATTTACCCTATCTCCAACAGTGAGTGGGTCTCTCATTTGGTGTTGGTTCCAAAGAAAAATGGTAAGTGGAGGATTTGTGTCGATTACAGAGAGTTAAACAAAGCCACGAAGAAGGACCTTTTCCTTCTACCTTTCATCGACCAAGTGTTAGATGCCCTGGCAGGGAAAATGTTTTCTCCTTCCTAGATGGGTTCAGCTGGTACAATCAAATCCAGATCATCCTGGAAGACTAGGATAAAACCACCTTCACTTGTCCTTGGGGTACTTTCGCCTATAGGGTCCTTCCTTTTGGCTTATGCAATTCTCTTGCCACTTTCCAGAGAGAAGTCCTAAGTATCTTTGCCGAGTTAGTCCATGATGCAATATATATTTATATGGATGATTTTACACCTTATGGATGTGATGTCCAGGAGGCTCATTCCAAATTAGGTAAGGTACTGAATAAATGCATTGAAATGAACCTGTCTCTTAGTCTCGAAAAATGTGAGTTCTTGATGACTACAGGGACTGTGCTAGGTCATTCAATATCGTAGCAAGGACTTCAAGTGGACCCAAACAAAATAGCTATCATCCAAAGGGTCCCACCTCTGCAATAGCAAAGAGATGTTAGAAGTTTCCTAGGGTTATATGGATACTATTAAAGGTTTATAAAAGACTTCAGCAAGTTAGCTTCTCCTTTATTTGGGTTTTTGGCCAAATACTTTGAGTTTGTATGGTTAAAAAGTTGTCAAGAGGCCCTGGACACCCTGAAGGACAAGTTAACCACTGCACCGATTCTTTGAGGCCCAAATTGGGCCCTCCCTTTTCATATACATGTTGATGCCTCACACAAAGCTGTAGGAGTAGTTCTAGGCTAGATAGATGAAAAATTTCCTTATGCCATTTACTTTATCAGTAAAAATATGTCAAAGGCCAAACTGAACTACATAGTGACCAAAAAGGAGCTCCTGGCTGTTGTGCATTCACTGAAAAAATTTAGGCATTACATTACAGGTTATCAAACATTTGTACATACTGACCATGCTACAATCAAATATTTAATGAATAAACTTGATGTGAATAGTCATATTATTAGATGGTTACTTTTATTACAACAGTTTGATCTAACCATTGTTTATAAACTTGGAAAGGAAAATGTTGTTGCAAATTTTTTGTCTAGATTAACTTTGCCTACAGGTGAGGAAGGAATGGTTGATGATCAGTTATCAGATGAACACTTATTCTCCATTTTGGTTCTTTCTCCATGGTTTGCTGACATAGCAAACTATTTAGTATATGCACAGTTCCCACCGAATTTTTCCTCCAAAGAAAAAAGCAAGATTGTGAGGAAGAGCACCCCATTCACTTAGATTGGGGGCAATCTCTTCAAACTAGGCCCAGATCAAATTCTGAGAATATGTGTCAGGGAGGAGGAAGTCTTTGACATTCTTCTAACCTGTCATGATGGGCCTCGTGGAGGTCACTTTGCAGCAAAGAGGACAAAATTCAAGGTGTTACAAGCTGGTTATTATTGGCCCACTCTTCATGAGGGTGTGAAAATATATACTAGTCAGTGTGATCAGTGCCAAAGGATGGGAAAGCCTAATCCAAAGGATGAAATGCCTCTTCAATCTCAAGTGACTTTCGATCCGTTTGAAAAGTGGGGCATGGATTTCATTGGACCTATTGACCCTCCTTCCAAGAAAAAGAAATACATCATTGTGTGCACTAACTATCTGACTAAGTGGGTTGAAACCAAGGAAATCAAGGCGGCAATAGAGGAGAAGGTGGTTGAGTTCTTAAGGGAAAATGTCTTTTACAAGTTTGGGTACCCTAGAGAATTGATCACTGATCAAGGCAGCCAATTTACATCCAACATGATTGAAGACTTGTTAAGCCAACACAAGATCAAGCATAGGACCTCCACTCCCTATCACCCACAAGATAATGGGCAAGTGGAGGTGACCAATAGAGCGCTAGAGGGCATCCTGACCAAAGTGGTTAGCAACAACAGAAATGATTTGGTAGATAGACTAGTTAAGGCCACCTGGGCCTACAATACCTCCTGGAAGACCACCACTGGATTCACACCCTATGAGTTGGTCTATGGTAAAAAGGCCCTACTGTCCATTGAATTTGAGTACAATACATTAAGGATGGCAACCCAACTAGATCTAGATCTCAGCAGTGCACAAAAAGAGAGATTGCTCCATTTGAATGGGTTAGATGAGTTTAGAATGCAGACCCTCCTACACACAGAGGTAACTCAAATTTAGAGGAAGATCTGGCATGACAAGAACATCAAGGACAAGCAATTTCAAGAAGGTGATTCGGCTTTGTTATATGATTCCAGATATAAGGACTTTAAAGGAAAGTTAAGGACTAGATGGTTAGGGCATTATGTCATAGAGAAATGTCATGATAATGGTTCCGTGCAAATCAGAACCATAGATGCAGAGGCCATTCCATTACTTGTTAATGGGAAGAGATTGAAAGTTTACAAAAGGACATTGTCAAAGCAAGATTTCATTGATGGTATCAACAAAATAGTGATGGTGGTGGAGCAAGTCTCAGCTCCTACCTCATCAAGTCACTGAGAAAAAGAAAAAAAAGGAAAAATAAGGAGACTCAGGTGAAAACCTCCATGAGGCGCCTGAGTCCCATTGTTGGGTTGAAAACCTCTTGAGGCAGCCCAATGGTGTCAAAAAAAAAGAGAAATAAAAATATCTCTGGGTGAAAACCTCTCTTGAGGCGCCCATGGCAAGCAGCTAGGATGAAAACCTCTTAGAGGAAGACTAGTTGTTTTTCAAAAAATATAAATAAAAATAGAGAAAAGAAAAATTATGAAAATATTGTTTGCAGGTCAGCAGGAGGACAATTAGAGCAACAATGGAGAATCAAAAGGGAACTATTTAGCTCATATTTTTATTTCTCCATTCATTATCATTCATCATTCCACCATTCCTTTCATTTTTTTTCACTCATTTGCCTCGGTTTGCAAGGGTTATGTGTTTTCTGCAGGATTCCTTGTAAACCTACAAGATTCCTTGAAAACCTACAAGATAATCCTATAGGAATTATAGTGGCTTGGGAATCCTAAAGGAAGTGACCATAGAGCAAGGAAATGGCCTGCCCATGTCAAAAAAATAAATTCCTACATCACCATCTCATTACCATTCCTCTCTCCACCATGATCACACCCTACATTCATAAAAAAAATCAGTTTCCAAAAAATTACAGTTTTCAAAAAAAAAACACACACAGAGGAAAAAAGATGGAGACAGAGAGAAAGGGGACAACATTTGAAGGTTATTTTTCATCATTCACAAACCCCTAGACATCCTCTCTACCCATGCTAATCATCCTCAGATCCCAACAATAGAATATGATTAAATTTTTTTATGGAGAAGTAGCTACAAGACATCTTGTAGCAGCCTATCCCACAGAACATAAATCATAAGTTGCAGCAAGTTTCAAGCATGGAGATCCAAAGGTAGAAGAAGCTCCTCAAGATCCTAGCAACAGTAGCAACATCATCATCATCAACACCAGGTACCTGCACATCAAGGAAAATCATCAAAGGACAATAAGAAAATAAGAAAAAGAGGAGAAATCACATGCAGCCAACACAACAAAAACCTCATTTCTTCAACAAACTGTAGCAAGGTATTGTTACCACAGAGTATCTCGCTTCCACTCTCTTATTTGCATAATGTGATCAAAATATGTAAAGATTATGAACGAGTTTGTTTATAAGCAAAAGGTAGCCAGTTAACTTGGCCACCTTCGTTCAGTCAGCAAGGGCAAAATAGTTAGTCCTCACACACGTGGCAATACTCAAGTCAAAGAAAAGGAGGATGAGGTTGAAAGTAATTAAGCTACAGATGCCTGAAGTGGGGTTTGATTATGAGGTGAGGAGAATGATGATGTGGTAGTGGGACCAACGGTCAAAAAAATAGGTATTCGTACCTCGACTTCCAGCACACCACCTCACTCAAATGAACCATAAGAGGAAATAAACGTTGATCCCCATGCATAGATGCATTCACATTATTGAGACTCACACTAGCAAAGTTGCTCTCAACCCTCAAGCAGTCTACAGGAGAGGTAAATTTCATTTTTTTCCTACGCAGGACCACCTATAGGATCCTACAAGGAATCCTACAAGATCCCACAAGAATTCTACTGGATACAGTCAGGCAGTCTATAAGATTAGCAATGAGCAATTTCACAGGGAGAAAAACAGGGGTTGGCTACATCAAGCATTGTAAGGAGGTAGGTTCTACATTTCCTCCTATTTTTCCAAGTGAAAGGAATAAAAAAATCCTCTAATTTGTTGAAATTGATTGTAGTAAAAGGGAATTGTATCCACAGAAATTTAAGTTAAAATTCCTCCTTCATTAAAATTTAGTATCAAACATCTCTGCTCCTCCATCCATCAAACAAAATGACAGGGGAAGGGAGCCCATCAACACCGTGAGGATTCACCAACACCCTCTTGTGCTAGAAATATTCACAAGGCATAATTGGATGGGTTTCTTTGAGAAATTGAGGAGGTATGTTGATGAAGTAGGCAAAGATTTTTCTCTCTCCCTCATTCCATTGACTAGGACCCATGCCATTGTTGTGGTAAGAGGCCTCTCCATTGTGTTCACCCCTGAACTCATAAGCATAATTACCACACTCCCCTTAGGAGTGCCTTGGAGAAAGGAAGACAAGGGCAATGGCCAAATTGGAAAGAAGAAAATCTTTTTAGAGGGAGAGGAGGCCATGGAAGACAAAAATGGAGTAAGAAGAGCAAGCCTACCATAGCCTTGGAATGAAATAAGTTACCACCTTATAAAATATATATCATGTGAAGGTAAGTATAGTGTGGTATATGGATACCACTTTAGGCTTCTTAAAGAATTGAGGTTTGGAGTAGATACGCCTCCTTACCATAGACTCAACATACCCTTCTTCCTTCCTCAATCATTGATAGATATGAGCATGAAGGTGTAGGAAGGAAACCATCAACAGCTAGCCCATCATGGGTTAATTAGACTCATCATAGAAGATTCCCTCCAAAACCTTAGAATTCCTATCACATGGGCAATTTTTAGAGACATGTAGATATATGAGGATATAAAAGCCCTCGACTATGATAAGAGCCCTATTGCCAATGAAAGGGATGAAGAAGAAACTGAAACAGATGAAGGAGAAGCAGAGAGGGATGAAGAGGAAGAGAAAGAGAAGGAAAGTTGTGAAGAAACAAAAGAAGATGCCAAGGAGGAAACTGATGAAAAAGGTGAGGAACTAGAGGGAGAAGAAGAGGAGAAAGACAAAGATGAAAAGGGAAATGGAAAATAGGAGGCAGAAGACAAGGAGGAGTCACCCAGGTTGTCTCCAGAAGCCACTAAGAAAGAGGTAGTAGCTGCCCTCACTTCCCTTAGCACCCTTATCAAACAAAAAGGCAAAAGACAGAGACAAACTCCTTTGTACTTTAGAACAAGAAAAAGTACAAGAATAAGGCAGGGAAAACCTCAAACTCCCACCAAGGTTCCCATTGTTATTGAAGACTCGCCTAAACAACAGGAGAAGATGGCTCCTCTTATAAAAACTCAAGGAGAAGGATCCTCAGGACAAACCTCCCCTAAGTCTCCTATCACTTATGTGAGAAGGCCTATGACTAGATCTGCCTCATCCAAGGGAAAAGACATCCTACAGGATACACAACAGGACCTACAGGAAGTAGAGGCAATCCTACAGGAAACTCTGCTAAACCTACAGGAAACTCAAAAATTGGATAAGGAAGGGAGTATGCAGCAAGAAACAAAGAAGGAGGACCCAGAGCTAAGGGAACCTAGTCCTCAACCTAACCTTGACTCCTACTACATATTTATTGAAGGGGGTAGGGTCATTCCACAAAAAAATTCCATCCCATTATTCTTTGAGCTTGAGAAAGAAAGAGAAAGAACACATAGATGGATGCAGATTGCCAAGTCCAAGGGAGTGGAGGACATAGGTCACATGGAGGAAAAGCTCAAAGAGATGGGTAGAGAACTAAGTAGCTTGAGGGACTAAGAAAGAGAGAATCATTTGGCAACCATGGCCATTTTATCCCTAGAGGCAATCCAGTGCAGGATGCCAGCTAAGTCCTATGCATTATACCTTAAGGAACAGTGGCTGCAGTTCCAAATCAAGACCCTAGCACAGAGAGGCACTATGCCATTCCAGGATTATAGATAGTTCATTGATCTTTGTGATCAAAGCACATTGGAGGATAGGGCTAAGATGTCTGAGTTCTACTTGCATAACATGGCCTTGACAGATATGAATGTATGGGACCCTAATGCAAAACTAGGGGATTTATAGTTGATGGCTTTGGCATCATGGATGAACCATGAGGAAGCAAGGGCTACAAAAATGAAGAAGATATTGGAAAGGGAACAAAAAGAGCCTCTCATGATAAGAGTTGATCAGTAAAATCCAATGGCTGTCATAAACACACATAACTTAATTGCAAATGATCCTCAACTTGCACCCAGGTATCTTTCTACCCAAGAGCAAGCAATTACACATTTTGAGGATATGTTCAGGCTATTAGGGGATGACAACATGCAAGCTTTCCAAAGGAGATGGAATACTTTTCCATATAGTTTTAAAATCAGAGAGTACCATTCTCCTCAAAGAATGAGAGAATCACTAAATAGGACACCCATGTATAAGCAAACCATCCAAAGGCTCAAATTCAATTGGATTGGCTTGAGACCCAATATGCCACTGCTATTGGGGATGTTAGAAGGAAGGAAGGAAGGAAGATGAAGAAAGAAAGCAGTGGGAGGAGATATAAAGGAAGGAAAGATTCTATGCTCAAGAAGAGGAAACCACAACAGAAGCATGGGATGTCAGGGAGGCCACTAGGGCTATGAAAGATATGGATATTGATTGAGTTTCTTAGAGGATGAGAAACACTTTTAGTGGGGGGGTGATGATGATCCTCATCATTAGGTAACTATATGGACCTTAATTCACCTCCTATATTAGTCAAATCAACTCTTCTCACAATTTATTACATGTTTTGATTATATTTTGTATAATGAGATGAGTAAAAGGGAGATATTATGCCTAGTGGACTAATGTGCATTGAATGCAGGTTTATGAGAGAAAATCAGGTATTTTGGAAAGATTAAAGGTTGAAAATTTAATGGGACAATGAAGAGATATCGTAGGAGGTAAATCCTCCTCCCTCATTCGAATATTCCTTCATCAATCACATTAGATCGAAGTGCAAGAAACCAAGTCATCAAGATCAATAGGCAGTCGAGTAAGTGACAGTCAAAGAGTTAGTTTATCTTGAGTTTGGGAGCTGAGCCTCCCTATATTTAAGGAAGTCATTGGATACTTCAGTTGTATAAATAAAGAGGCCTAGAGCCTCATTAGGATTCGATTTTTTGCTTTAAAAAGAAACTAGTTATTTTGGAGCTCAAGACTTGTGGAAGACATTGCTATGTAATTTTTTGTTTTGATAATGAGAATGAGATTTTTCTTGATCCTGTTAGCCTCCTATTGCAACATGTATTCATCTTTCATGATCGACATTTTTACATGCCAAATATGTCATACTTTGCATGCTGCAATGTTCCATATTTCCTTAGAAGGCCAAAGAAGAGGCCATGAAAGTTTGCTAGTCTAAGTGCCACTGCTATGATCCATTTTTGATGAGTTTTCAGTTAAGGGAGGGCCAAACAGCTTAATCTTGGTCTCCCTAGGTTTCAATTTCCTGTTGTAGAATATAGAGAATCATTATCTGTCCAAACAACTTAATCTTGGCAGATTTGTAGATAGGTAGAGAAACAAGGGTGCTCAAGAGCTTAATCTGAGCCCCTGGATGAAATAAGTGTAGATGTAGATAGGAGGGCAGTCAAAAGAAAAGAAGATAAACAGGGTCTGCAAGTCTAAGTGCACCCAAACCAAAAACAAGAAAAATGTTAGGTAAGTAGGCTGGGTAAGTAGTTTTTGAGGTTGCAGAATGAATAAGTGTGATCAATTTTGTATCTCAAAGTGTTATTTTACTTCAGATCAAAAGTGCAAGGCAATTTTCCCTTGGAGCAGCTCAAGCGAGGCATGACTAACTTCCCCTTCTTCCTTTTTCCCCAAATCACTCACTAATTTCCCTAAAGAGGTCAAGATCTGCTTGATACCTCTTAGTTTCATCATTTTCCGTACCATTTGCCTCGGTAAAGATCTACTTTACTCAAGTAATGTTCATACTTCCTCGATGAGTCATTCTCCCCCTTAATAGCCTAAGATTTACATACTTAGCGCTCTCTCATCACATTTCATATTAACTACTAACTTTATTATGTAACTCCCTATCTATCTCCCCTCCCCCTACTAAAACTATGTTAATAACTCCCCTATATACTTATCCCTTCCTCTGGTTGAAATATAACCATAAATATGATTGGGAATTACTAAGTTTACTTGAAACTTAGTAAGAGCCTTCATTTCGCTCAAAAACCAACTTCCTAAGGTGTTTGGACTGCTTCCAAAACACAAAAACCCCCTTCAAATGCTATTGGACTCCTTCCGATGCATTAAGGACCCTTCCAAAGCTTTAAAAAGCCTTTTCCGATCACATAAATCATCCTCTGATCACATTAACCCTCTGCCGATTGGGTGTTTCCTCCTCCGATGAGTTTTCCTCCCCTCCGACGCAATATCGCTGTCGGAGGTCGCAACATTCATTCATCCCCCCCCCCCCTTTTTTAAACTCCCCGATGTCAATTCGCCGATGCGATTTCATGATCGGTAGTCGCAAGGTTCTATACCTGCATATATATCCCCCCCCCTCATCCGCCAACGCGATATTACCGTCGCACCCGAAAGCATATCGCATCGCGATCCGCTCATTTCCGCAATATTTCCCATTTTCGTACAGTCGCACGCCTTATCGCTTTGTCCGATATCGGCGATCGCTCCCATCGCTCGCACATATAAAAGCCATCACCCTCGTCCCCGCTGATTTCCGATCGCTGATTTAATCCCTGCCGTACTGCCACATCACCCTGCCACGTCACTATCATATTGGGACCCACTGCTGGCGTCATACTGACGTCATCACTGAAAGAAGGCGCGAAGGGCGAAAATCGCAGCAAAGAGAGCCCGGAATGAAAAACTGAGGCAGTTTTCGATGCGTGATTAGCGCTTAGTGCTAATCGCGCATCGCTAAGAAAAAATGACCAAAATGGAAGGCTTCATATTGCTTGGCTACCAACAGGCCCGAAAATTTGCAGTTTTGATAGGATTTCTTCATTTATGATTCCTATTCAAATCAGCCAGCGTCGATAGCATTCCAAAGGCCACAGAAATCATTTGCAGCAGCCATTTTTGCCTTGAAAGGGCAGAAAAGGGGCGATTTGACAGTTTCAAGCATATCAGGTCGAGAGAAAGTGGCCCGATTCAAGTGTTAAAGAGTATCAGAGGAAAGATGAAGCCTCGATTAAATTGAAGAGTATCAGCAAGTGGCAAAGAGTATCAGATCGAAACAGGTGAACATTAAAGGCCCCCAAGCAAAGTCAAAGAAAGCGGTAAAGCCATTTAAAGGCTCTTAGATCATAGTTAATGCACATCAAAACCACTCAAGAGCAGGGGATCAAAGCCCAAAGCCCAGTTATGGATAAATGAATAGCACAGAGCCATAAGGACAGATTTCGACTCATTTTTGAGGTGGTTGCTCCAGCGCAGCACTTAGATATCTTCTTGCATTAATTCCACGACAATATTAGATTAAAGAACTCACTTCCCTAAGATCTGTTTAAAGATCTCCTGTAATGGATATTTTTAGATATTTTCCCTATATAAACCACCCTAATTCATTGTTTAAAGGGTTGGTTGGTTGATAATCCTCACGATGGACTCGCATTGTATGTTTTTAGAATTTTTATAATCAAAGACTACTGTAAAGTTTGGAGGATGGACTATCTGTTGTGTTATTAATGGCTGAAGAGTGAAATATAGAATTCTTGCGCTGCTACATGGCCCAATAAGTGTTTCTTACCTATGTTTTAAATTCATATATGTTTATATCATACATATATCACCATCTAAGTTACAGAAAGAAAGATTAGCTTAGAATTTGCTTGGCTGCACTCTATGCTCAGTTTCTGTGACTTCTATATGTTTTCTTCTGATTTAGGCATAAATATGAATTCCTCATGGCTCATATTTGCTCTATTTCATTCATGTACGAATGTTATTTAGGAATTCTTGACTGCTCCTAGATATAGTTCACTCACCTTCCCTCTGTTAAGCTGAATGAAAGATTCTTAGTTGCCTTTCATTCCTTAGCCTTCATTTCATCCTTTTAACTTGAAAGATTGTTTCATGTGTAGCTATCCTGCTCTATATTCCTCTTGTGACCAAGAGAACGCACCAGCAGCCCAACTCCACGACTCCATGCCAATGGTTTGAACCTCTCACACGATGCATGCCTCCCTACTTGAAAACATCAATCATCCCACCAAAACTTAAACAAAATCCAAAGAATTCCATAACTAGCCTAAAATCAACCCAAAAACAAAGTTAAATTAGAAAGAGAGAGCCCTCTTTGATTGCAGGTAGGCTAGGACCCGCAGTCCAAAGATTGGTTTGTGGTTACCTCAGCCGTATCCCTTAAGAAGCCAAGGGACAACCTGAGTGATAATAGATCCAACACTGAGTTAACTCAGAGGGCTAAAGATCTTGGGTTAGGGCCCAACCCTAGCAGCAAAGACTCCTCTTCTTGTATCTGTATGCTTATATTTATTTCATAGATTCATGGTTAAATTATCCTTAGAAGTACTTCATTGCAAGTGGTGTAGATTTAATTAGTTTTTTATTAGTTTGCTTCCATTTGTTCTTTACCTCAACAATAGTTTAGAAGAGATATAGGAACATCAAAACGTTTTCAATAGGTGTTTCTCCCTCACTTCTTCCTTCAGGGATCATGATTTGAGGAAATGACTCCTATGCTACCCCAAAAAGATAGAATTCTACTTTCTCATAGAATTTAGAGTTTTCTGTACTTAAGCTAACATTTGATCAGTTTTCAAAAGTAGGAACTAGTTATCATTTCTTCCATATTTATTCCTATAGTATATCTCATCAATGATTCCATCTTATTATGCAAGTTTTCCTCATGCATGAAGTAGACAACTAGCTCATTAAACTTTGTTTTCCTAGCTTATTGAAATGCTCCTTGTTTACATGATTTTTGGGAAAATATCAATGTTTGATGTAGTGCAAGTGTTTCATAATTAAAGAGAGATCTCATAGCCAACAACCTCCTTCAAACTTCATCCATCCATGATCATTCCTTTCTTTCACTAAGACCCTCACCAATTTCATCATTTTATAAGGAAACTTCTCCATGCATGTTGAGCAAATCCAACCATCTCCTAACCTTGGTTTTGAGTTTTGAGTGATCCTAGTCATTTTCTTCCTTCATTCCATCCACCAAACACCTTCCCTAAGCCTTCCGTCACCTTTAGCACCCATCATTTATCTCTCAGTTGTATCCTGTAGAAATATAGGGAATCCTATAGGTTTTTAGGACATCCTGTAGGTTTTCCTGTAATGGCCCGTTTTGAGGCCAAATTGAGGGACAATCCTCTAGGAAGACAAACAAGGTCACCTAAGGGTCTCCCAAACCTTCCAACCATCCACCAGCATTCCTAAGCCACTTGCCACATCACCAAAAGAGATTATCTTTCACACTTTACCATAAAAAAGGAAAAAAGGAAAAAAAGATTTATTTTCAGTCATTTACATGCACAGTAGTAGCATGTTTGATGCTTTTAATTTACATGCTTAAGACATTAGAATTTGATACATGTTAACCTAGAATTCTTTCTGAAGCATAGTCTCTTAGAAGTTAGTTAGAAAATGGTGTGATTTTAGCATTGGATTTTAGTCATTTTCCTTATTGCAGTAGACAAGCTTTCTCTTAGAGTAGATTTCTCTTTCCCTCATCAGTAATCAAGATTCTTCTGAATCCATAGAAGTTTGGCTTGAAAAACCCTAGTGGTCTCTTGCCAGCTAAATAGTGACAAAGGGCAGAACCATCACTTTACTTGTGTATACAACATTGTCACTTCCAAGTTTGTACGAACACCGGGTTGATAAAGTAAAGTTGGTAGCCCCAAGAGTTGAAACATTCTTGCTGCAATACTGGTTCTCATCACCTAGTGCTACCATTTCCACCATAAAGATCCAACTTGAAGTGCTAAAGGAGCCTAAAGGGGGGTGGGGGGGGAGGGGGACCTCTTCCATATATAGATATGGGTGATCATGTGAGTGAAAGGAACCTAATATTAGCTAAGGTCATCAAGATATTGAAGTTGCCAATAGTCTGACACCCCCAACCATACACCATTGGTCGGTTGAGCCATAGAAAATACATCATGTTTGCCAACAATTCCACCTATCATATGATATCAAGACATTCAAATATCAAGTACTGTGTGATGTTTCGCCACTTTAAGTTTGTGATGTTATTTTAGGAAAACCTTAAATGTTAAAACACCACATTTTTTATGAGTTTCATCCTCATAATTCCATCATTACTCTCAAAATTCAGCTCTACATGATACTAGAGGTAGTCCCAATTGCTGAAATTTCATTAATCTTAGTAAAATAGTGCCCAAAGGTAATCTCTCAAGTTGAAAATTTTGTTATCTTCATTGTTCAACCATAAGGTGAATGGAAGGTAAATACAACCACCACAACCTCTCCAAGAGGCCTATCTACAAAACATAAATAAGTGGACAACATTGTAGATACATACAAATATATTCACTCCACCTGTGGGGGTCAAACACTCAATTGACTTGATACGTTGTTCTCTTTTACCTAATGGCCAAATATATAGATACCCTCTCTCCGAAGAATGAGGAAATAAACCATGAGATTCATGAGATCATCCAAAAGGGCCACATTTGAATGAGCTCCTTACCTTGAGGGACTCTAATGTGTTGTTGAAGAAGAAGGATGGGACATGGAGACTCTATATTGACTATAAATCTTTGAAAAAAATCACTATGAAGAAAAGATACCTAATCCACAAGATTTAAAATCTTATTGACCAATTTAAGGGTGCCAAGTTCTTTAGTAAAACTAATCTAAGTCAAGTGACCACTATGTTCCAATTGAACAAACGCATGTATGGAAGATATCATTCAAGTCTAAAAAAGGCCTTTTTTAGTGGTTTGTGATGTCCTTCGGCTTGACTAGTTCTCTAGAAATGTTCAGGAGGATGATGGATTATTTCCTACTACCATTCATAAAATATTTGGTGGTTGTATATTTGGATGTGATCGTCACGTTCAATAGAACCTAGGTGGAACATTTGCAAAACATTTAATAGGTCTTGAGCACCCTGTGAAAACACAAGTTGTATGCCAATATGGCGAAGTTCTTGTTTGGCATACAAATAATTCAATATTTGGTATAAATTATGGATGAAGATAGGTTGCATGTGGACCTAGCCAAGATCCAAGTCATTCAATATTGACTAGTGCTAACAACTTTTACAGAACTCCATGGGTTCTTGGGCCTTGTTAACTTTTACTGAAGGTCTGTGTTGGGGTTCTCTCATATCACTTGGCCCTTAAGTTAAATGACCTGTAAAAAAAATATTTCATGGTTTTAGTCATAAAAGAAAGCATTCAAGGATATGAAGCACTTCCTTCTCTCTGAAGCAATCCTCATCATGCCATACTTACAAAAACCATATGAGATTAAGATAGATACCCCTGACTCATTTAGAAAGGAAATCCAGTGGTCTATCAAAGTGAAACACTCTCATATTATTTAGAGAGACCATTTCTATGAAAAGGATATGTGCTCCATCATGCGGACCTACCAAAAATAGAAGCATTATATTATGGGGAAAGAGGAAATCATCCACACTGATCATAGGTGTCTGTAATTTATGTTGAGACACGAATATTTATAGAATGACTGATATAGGAATGGTCCACATACTTCAAAAAATTCCACTTGAACATCAAATACAAGAAGGGTGGCACTAGTCATGTCACAAGCTATGTTAGTTAGCCCTCGATTGTGGTGCTTACCACGATTCTTAACTCTTATGGGAAAAATACCTATAGGTGGCCAAAATTATACAATAGTGAATCTGACTTCACTACCACATACTAGATGTTGAGCATAGGAAAATAGGTTCTAGACTTCCACCTACATAATACACTCTTATGCTACTTGGTCCACCTTTGTGTTCTTTCAAGTGAGTTTTCCAAACTAATATGGGAAGCACATTACAGTTAGGTGGAAAGGAATTTTGGTGTGGAGAAGATAGTAGTGGTACTTCAAAAGTATTTCTATGAGCTAAAGCTTCAATAAAATGTCCAATGGTATATTAGATGATGCACTACATATGTCATTGCTAAACCAACCATCAATAAGCAGGGGTTGTACACTCCTTTACCTACCTTAGACAATCCTTGGGAGTCAGTATCCATGGATTACATGTCATATTTTTCCATCCACTAAGCATGGTAACCATTTCATGCATGTGGTTGTTTTTAGGGTCCAACCCTAACCTCTTTATTTATGTAATAATCCCAAGGGGCTGAGTCAAAGTCATAGTTAGTTAAAGAGTCAATAAATCCTACATTAATAATTGTAAGTGGTTGACCTACATTATAGAAAAGGCACCACAATTAGTTGGAAAGGGGCCATAATTAATAAATGAAGTGGGTAACCCATGTTATGCAAGGGACCACTAGTAATTAGGGTTTTGGATGTCATTTAGCTATAAATAGTCTTAGTTAGTAAGGGAAATGATCATCGACTCTTATTTTAATTGAGATCCACTCTATTGGAGGTTACTATTAATTTTTCATAGGGATACATTGTCCTTTGCTTTGATAATTGCATTTCTTCATTACTACATTAATTTCACCCCATATCATCATAACATTATTAAGATCTACACCATTATTCATTAACATATGCAATTATATAGAAATAACAACATCATCATCATCATCAATGCAGCGGAACGTAAAGGATCAAAAAACGAAAAGCATGCACACACATAGATACACTGAGATTGGTCCGAGACCAGGGAAAAACCCACTATGGGGAAAACCCTTGCAAATATTCTTCTTCTTAGATTGTCATCAAATGATTCAGCGAAAAAGAGTAAAATTATCCATAACTTTATCAATGCAACAAAAACAACTATGATATCCATGAAATAGATCTAATCATGTTTATAATCAAAACCCTCGTTCTGATGGCTGTAATGTGTTGTCAGAAATTGAAGTCAATTGTTGGATATTGGGGTCACTGTGTCGAACACTATTAAACACTGAGCAGAAACTTCAGAATAAAAATATATCATCCAGGAGTTCCAGACGCGGGGAGGAGGAGCTTTGTGAGTGTCTATAGTAGATTTGGACGCTCTCTGCATAATTGGATGAATGCGTCTAGAACAGATATGGATGCTCTCAAGTGAACTAGATGAGGGAATCCAAGGTCAAACATACCAAAAATTGCTTCAAGCCCTAGACACTCTCATAAGGCTGTTGTGCAAGCATCTATGGCATCTCGGACACTCTCAAGACCACTATGTGTGAGGGTCTGGGAACTAATATAGCCCGATCTGATCCTCAAGCCATGGACGCTCCCATAACTCACTGTGCCAATGTCCAAGGCTCCCTAGACACTCCCATAAGTCTGTGTGATAGTGTCTAGGGACTAAAATTTCCAGTTCTTTCCCAACGTCCGGGGATCAGAAAACCCTAAGTCAGAGCGAACCTTATGCCCGTGATTTCAGACCCTTGCACAAACTCTTTTTGTCGAACTTGTGCGTACCAAGATAATAAGAGAGGATAAGATATCATGATTGAATGTGTCCAAATGAGTTTGAGGTATCTTCTATTAATAGGTTTTCATAAGGGTCCACTTGGGGTTAAGCTTGACCTAAGAAGTTACCCATGTGGTTAGGGCCGACCCATTCCATTATACATGTAAGAATAAAATAATTCATAACTCAACTTCCTCTTGACCAAATTGGGTGATATTTAGGTCAATTTTTTCCCTCTTGAAAAGATGAATCTAATGAAATCATCATATCGGTAATTTGAGCTATTCAAGGTGGAATTTGATGGCTGTTGTAAAAATTAACACTCCCTCTCAACTAGGGAGAATTCCACCTGCCAATATTTGTCCATTGATTAATATGTCATTTTGGAATCTTCAAGTGTCATCACGTATCATCACGTATCATATATGTCATGTAGTCATTGTGCCATGTCCATCTCTAGTGTCTCATAATCACAAATCATCAATTTACATCTTGATCTATCCTTTACTTATTCTTGCTTATCTCTTGATTGTTCTTGCTCGTATGTTGAACATTCTCGGATCTAGAAGAAGAAGAATTTGTTACCAGATGGGAGCTCAAGCTACCACCGTCTATCTATCTTCATGCTACCTAGAATCTCTGCCAACGGGCTGCTACCCGGAATATCATCATTGATCATCATCAGAGAGCATATCATGAGGGAGCACGTCTCAACCTGGAACCACATCGGGGAGAACATCTCAATGGGGGAGCTATACATCTACAACCCCATATCTAGCAATAGGATATCCAAACACATAGGGGAGCATATCTCGACCCTCAGATCTCATCAGGGATCTTACCCTCAACTTGGAATCTGAAAAGGGGAGTAACTCTCAACCCACTCCTATTGCCCACCGATCTTCCGAACAATGACTCTTAGTAGTCATGTGGTAGAACACCTATATCATAATTGCCTTGGGTTCTACCTTCCAATTACACTCTCAACTCGTTGGCCAAACAAGGTGAGGTATTCCCAACAAGCCCTACTTCTGGGTATGATGCCAACTTGGGTATACTCTGCAAAGACCAAACAAAGGAGCAACATTCTCTGACCCTACAAAGATAGGGGAGAAACATCCTCAACCATATGGGTAACAGATAGGGGAAGCACCCTATTTTCCAGAGTTACCTCAACCCCAGGATCCGTCCATATCAATTCCTCACCTTGGGAGCTCAAACAGGGAGGAAGATTTGGCTTAGTGTCCTCGATTAGCGTTTCTCTCATTATACTCAAATATGGTATCATCTTGTCTCAATAGAAGTTGTTTCCTGTTCATATAGAAAATAAAATAAAATATCATGTTAGTTCATATATATTCATATAAATCACAAAATGATACCATAATCATCCTCCCTCTCAAGGAGGTGCCAGCCACAAGCCTGCGCTTGTTTCAAACATCTGCACCATCTCAATGTATGAGAGTAGCTCAGTCCCAACTATAAATATGGGACTTCCTACCAATAAGATCCCACTCTTTGTCATCATAATGTATTCATGTCATATCCAGATCATGCGCAGACAACTCTCTAAGGAGCTTCTTCATCTCGCCTCACATCTAGCCATGCTAGCAACATCGTACTCCTCCTCAATCAGACTATGGACCTCTCGTCCAATATATCATGGCAAATCTCATACTAAAGAAACATTCAAATGTGCCTAACAATAATCTCTATCAACAACAATGCATCCATGTAGTCACATATCATAGGAGAAATATCTCATTCAAAAATAGAACACCTCATGCAGATATTTCAAAGCATGCTTGGTGGAAAATATATGTGAATGAAGTAGCTCAATCATGAATTTATTCAGGTTCTATGCACATCATATATATACAATTGGATGTTTAAAACATAACATCAATGCTTCAAGAAACTGTTGGATTCCATGTCAAGTTCGATAACATATTTGAACTTCAAATCGAAGTATCCAAGAATTTTCATTTTCATTATTCAAAACATTTTCCAATTTCTTTGTAATATGGAATTTCTTTCCCAAATTCTAGAAATCGATTCATCATGCCATGATGTAGAAATTCTGCAAATTCTCTACAAATCTCGCTCTGAGACCATATAGAAAATCTGATTGTAGATTAACCAGATAATGCAATATACTAAAGCAAATACTATAATCTACTTCTACTGTCAAACTTACGGAAGCTTAAAATTTGAGCAAGATCGAGCTGAACACATATAATCAGAAGAAGAAGAATCAATGCACATGAAACACATAAAATACTCAAGGGAAAGCCTTAGCTAAAAACCCCACTATCTGTATTATCATACACAATGGAAATACATTAGAATCATACAAAGCCTTAGCTCTCATAGCTAGCCAGCTCTCAGTACAATCCTCCTGGATGCTAACAGGCAATCAAAGCTTCTCACAAGTGTTGTGGGGAAAAATGCCTATGCAGGACGATCCTATCCACCTAAGGTGTGACAGCGCCTTAGCAACAAACATATACATCTACTTCGGTTTCTTCCTTTATGAAATGTAAAAGAGGGGAGATTGGTAGACTTACTGTTATCTTCCGGTTGTCCCTCGATCTAGATCCTCTTCTCTTTGGGTGTCCACAGCTACTTGCCTCCTCGCTTGCTCAAGAGAACAGTTACTTGATTCCCACGAGATCACAAGAGAACAGCTACCTGTGACAAGAGAACAGCTACTTGCGACAAGAGAAGAACACAACACAAAGGCAAATATACATATTCATAAATGATTCAGGATTAGAAATAAATCAAATATACTAATGCAAATCATACAAAATACACCAGCATATAGGAAAGAACCAAGATAGCTTTATTGATTGATAACAAGGTTCAGGAAGAGATACAACCCATAGGGCTCCAATCCAGCATCTCCTTCCCAGCAGAATGGAATTCCTTCTTCAGCTCCCTTCAAAGCATTAAGCACCCAATGATTCTAGTCTCAAACTAACAGCAATTCTTTGCAATAACAAAATTCCAGCCTCTCTTTGACCTCATGGAGAGAGATCTATATATAGGAGTTTTGGAGAGAGGATGAGTCAGCTTGTGATCTGACTAGTGTCCTCTCCCTCTCTCAGTTCTTGAGTCCACTTGGAGGTTCTTGCTTCCACTTGGAGATTTGGAACCTCTTACTCATCACCAGTCGAATTCCTTGATGCAAGTGTCATTTTGGAAGCTTCCTGAGCATTGACACCTTGAGAAATGAGCCTGCCACTTGTCCAGTTACGCTCAGCGTAGGTAGCCTTTGTTGCAGTTGACATTCAACGCAGGTAGACAGTGGAGCAGTTGACATTCAGCGCAGATGCTTAGTGGAGCAGTTGACATGATCCAGAATTGCCTTGTTTTTGAGTGTTTTCAGGTGGAGAACTTTTTTGAATTGCTGTGGTTTGCTGGCCTTGTTCCTCTAGGGGTAGGAACAACATGTTTAGGGACTTTGGATCCCTTGATTATGGACATTTCATGCTCAATGCTGTAAGGCACAAAAATGTCTATAACAACAAGCCTTCTCCTCTGCCCTCCAAGCTCGTATTTCCTTGTGCAGTTTTTCCTGGGTTCTCCTCCTGTAACCAAATGGAACACTGATCTCACACACTAGTCTAACACACTGTCAGAACTACGCAATCCTCAAGGAATGATTCCTTGAGTGCATGCATGAGTTTTCTTTATAAGAGAACACATGTAAAATTATGATCCGGATTATCCACAATATTATGTTCAATATGTCAACGTTTTAGGTTAAAGTCTAACATAACTTCCCTGTACGGAGGGGATACATGGAATGAGATTTGTTTTCTCAAAATTTCAAGGATAAAGATAAAGAGAAGAACTGTCGACCTGCAATACTTGAGGTTTATTTATCTGTTCTGGTCGGAAGATTCTTCTCTCAATCGATCTATCATTCATAATCTATCATTTTTTGTCCTGATGATGGACCCCCTTTGGGGTTCGAAACGTCGACATATTGAACATAATACTGTGGATAATCCGGATCATAATTTTCCAAAAATCTACCACATAAGCTTAAAGTCTAATAGAACACATGTAACTGATAGTACAATGTCCTTGACATTTAGTTCAACTGGGTATTTCTCAGAATAAACATGCATGAGTTACTAATGAGGGAATATTCAGTTATCTGGAGTACACTTGTTGAGTGCATGCATGCATCAACTGACTGATAACTCACAATTAGTTCCTCAAACAGTTTGGAACTAATTTAACTAGATTTAACTCAGTAAACTGATCTAACTAATTACAACTCAAATACAACTCAATCTTATCTCCTTAATTAAGGGATAATCTCCTTAATTTAAGGGATAACTGTTGCATGACTTCAGAAAGACTTCTAACTTGAATTTCTCCAACTAATTAATCAATAATGAATTAATTAATTATTTCCAAGCAGCTGTGTTAGACTCGGTCTTGTCAGCCCTCTGTCAAAGTCAAATTCACCAAGGTTCATTTCTCGTCATTTGCAGTCATCAAATTCAATTTTAGTCAACAAAGAGTCATTTAGCTCCTAGGTCTAGGGTTAGTTGATTTGGTCTTCAACCGTGTCCAACAATGCCAGTAGGGAGGTTCCTAATAAGTTTTCACTTCACAATTTTCATCACCAATAAAGCTGAGAATGTTTCTTCTTCAAAACCCTGTTTTGAAGAAGAAATCGTTAAAATTGTTTCTTGTAATAAATATGTAATTTTTCAGTTATACAGCTCTGCATGCACAGCCTCAACCCTCATTTTGCAATGTGGATTACACTCTTCAGAAAGCTTCATCAAATAATGTTGGATAATCCAAGCAAGAGCATAAAATTGCAAGTCATTTCTACATTGAATTTAATTGTAAGGAAGAGTCACCCAGGCATAGAACGAGAACAATTTGGTCAAATATTATTTTACAGAAGCTTGTCTGAAATTTTATGGAAGAAAGTTGGTGCAAATGTACAGTTGCAGGCAGTTCACATTTTGTTCCTCCTCTTAAATTGTCCAACGTTGTTTAAGCTCTTCTGTGGCTACAAAGAAGATATTCAAATGCATTTCAACAATAACAATATCAGCATGGGAATTTCAGGGATGGGGAGGCACATGTGAAATGGTTTTGCAGGCTCTAGCCACCTTGCCAAACTTCATGCTAAACATCCCTGCAAGCAGACAAAGAGTCTCATTATAAAAAAAAATCAAAAAAATGAAAAAATCGTAAAACAGAGTTTGTATCAAAGTTGTCAAAGGGCCAAGTTCTGCAACGTAAACAATGGGTTTTGAAGAAACAAAGATTAAACCATGTCTAAATAAGATATTTCTTAAAGCCATTCATTCATTTGCATCAAGAGTATTCAGAAAATCCAAGTGAAAGTTGAGTTTGAAGTCTGGAGGGACGGAAATGTGTTTTAGAAGGACAGTCTGGGCGACTTTGTCAGCACACGGCACACACACGAGGAGGCGCGGCGCACTGGGAGCCCGGCCACAGTGCAAAAATACCACTGGCGCGACGCACTCAGAGCGCGCGGCGCATAAGCCTGTAACATGAATTTTCTGCCAAATCTTCTCCGAGTTGGATTTCGCTTTCTATCTGTCTATTTGACAGTGTTGCTGGTGTTGAGCCGCAGTCAGAGACTGTATGGAGACAAGCAGATAGGTATGGTGTTCCCAGAATTTGTTTTGTTAACAAAATGGATCGACTTGGAGCAAACTTTTTCAGGACAAGAGACATGATAGTAACAAACCTAGGGGCAAAACCTCTTGTTCTGCAAATTCCCATTGGGGCGGAGGAACATTTTCAGGGACTTATTGATTTGGTGAAAATGAAGGCTGTGTTGTGGTCTGGAGAGGAATTGGGTGCGAAGTTTAGCTATGAGGATATTCCAGCAGACCTTCTAGATTTAGCCACAGAATATAGGAATCAAATGATTGAAACCATAGTAGAACTTGATGATGATGCGATGGAGAAATATCTCGAGGGAGAGGAACCCGACGAGAAAACAATCAAGAGATTGATCAGAAAGGGCACCATATCTATCAGTTTTGTTCTTGTTCTTTGTGGCTCAGCATTTAAGAACAAGGGTGTGCAGCCTTTATTGGATGCTGTTGTGGATTATTTGCCTTCCCCTATTGACTTGCCACCAATGAAGGGAACAGATGTTGATGATCCAGAAGTAACCCTAGAAAGGCGTGCTAATGATGATGAACCATTTGCCGGATGTGCTTTTAAAATTATGACAGATCCCTTTGTAGGATCTCTTACATTTGTCTAAGTTTACTCTGGTGTCCTCATAAATGGATCATATGTACTTAATTCCAACAAAGGGAAGAAAGAAAGAATTGGGCGTTTATTACTAATGCATGCAATTAGTCGAGATGATGTCAAGATTGCTGTGACAGGGGATATAGTAGCACTTGCTGGTTTGAAAGATACAATAACATGAGAGACTCTTTGTGATCCTGATAAGCCAGTTGTGCTGGAGAGAATGGACTTTCCTGAACTTGTTATTAAAGTCGCAATTGAACAGAAAACAAAAGCTGATGTGGACAAGATGTCTATGGGTCTTGTCAAGCTTGCTCAGGAAGATCCTTCTTTTCACTTCTCAAGAGATGAAGGGAGCATTCAAACTATTATTGAAGGTATGGGGGAGTTGCATCTTGAAATCATTGTTGACTATTTGAAGAGAGAATTCAAGGTTGAGGCTAATTTCGGTGCTCCTCAACGTAAACTACAGAGAAAGCATCTCAAAGATTGTAGAGATCAAGAATGTGGCTATGTCTGAAATCGAGATCTTTTTTGTCGAGATAGATGGTGTAAAGGTGTCCAAAACCATTACTTCGGTGCGAAATTATTTTTCTCAAGAGGTTCCAATCCACTCCGGCGCTACATCAAATGTTGTTTTTAATTTGATTGAGGGAAGTGAGTCTACCCTTCCTCCTATAATCAATTCTTTCAAGTATTACCAGCGACTTCAATCAGACTACCCAACATATTCTCAAGATATTGATGCTCTTAACACTATCGAAAGTAGAGTCGACATAAAAGATTGGATTTTTACTGACCCTTGCTATTTGATACTGTGGAATGGACTTCGTTGTGATAAAGCTCCGGGGAAATAAGAATTTCTGAAATAGATTTGTCGGGAAGGGATCTAACAGGATCGGTGCCTAGCGATTTTGTAAACTTGACTCAATTAGTTAATCTGTCTCTCGACCATAATCTCTTCACGGGACCAATGCCAAATTTGGCCAATCTATCCAATTTGGAGCGATTATATTTACAAAACAATAAAATGAAACGATACTTTCCAGAAACTGATCTTCTAGACGTTATCTTAACGCAGGATTACATTGAAAAGCATTGATGTTACATGCAAGATGTCATCATACTAGCAAATGACAGGGATGTAATTGCCAAATGTTGAATGTAAAACGATTCATCTGCGTATTCATGATCCAAATTGAATGAAAGTGGCGTTATGTCTTAGGTGGCAGTCACTGCATACTTTGGCATTCGATCCAAAGAACATATGTGGCGGATTTGACCAAGATTTTTGCTTTAAAATATTGGAGACCTTTTCCCTTCTGTAAGTGGCAAACGCATCTCCAGAAATTTGATGGCGGTGTACAAGAAAGAGTTCAAGGCAATGAGTGGTTATTTGACAGATTCAGGAGAGGCAATTTTGAAGCGAGTGGAGCATTTTATTCAAGCTATTGGGTCCTATGAGGATAAATATTTCAAAAGTGGTCTTGCCTACATCAGCGCCAGATGGAAAAAGTCAAGCGCGAGAAGGCTCAAAAAAGGAATGGAGATAATATGGATCCCAAAATCAATTCTAAATTCTTAGTTCCAGTGATGCCTTATCATAAAGCATGTTTAGCTTCCAGTCCTCAACTATCACCATATCAGGTGGAGCAACCAAATAGTGGTCAGCTGGCTGCTCAGACTATCCACCGGGAAGATCGCCTGGTTCATGCAACAAAGCTGACACGGGTTAGCAAGCAGCGCAACAGTGTTGCTACAGCCATTGTTAGAGCTGAAGAGGAGGTTGATGCAGAATTTGAAAGGGAGGAATAAAATGCAAAAACAACTTTCACTACTGTCCCAAACATCGCTGAAGAACTTCACCTATAAGAAAAGGATTGAAAGATATACATTGGGGATATTTGAAAATATGCGATTTCAGAGCCCTCAGCTTTGCAAGGCCTCCATAGACAATGAAGAGAGAAAATCCCCAAAGGCAGTTCATGTATCCAAGTCAAGTGCCAATTCAATTAAATATTTTGATTTTTTTTATCATTGGTAGTGGAGTGGCTGGTCTTAGATATGCCCTTGAAGTTGCAAAACATGGGTCTGTGGTAGTCATCACAAAAGCTGAACCACATGAGAGTAATACAAATTATGCACAAGGTGGTGTTAGTGCAGTTTTTGCTCCTTCAGATTCTGTTGAGAACCACATTCGGGATACTATTGTTGCTGGTGCATACTTATGTGATAAAGAGACTGTAAAGGTGGTATGCACAGAAGGCCCAGATAGAGTTAAAGAGTTGATCACCATGGGTGCATCCTTTGATCATGGTGAAGATGGTAGCTTACATCTTGCTAGATGGGGGGGGGGGCATTCTCATCACCGTATTGTTCATGCAGCAGATATGACAGGAAGAGAGATTGAGCGAGCTCTGTTGAAGGCTATTGTTAATAACCCCAACATCACCACGTTTGAGCATCACGTTGCCATAGACTTGCTTACATTTGAGGATGGATCAAATATTTATTGTCACGGTGTAGACACATTGAACACTGGCACTAATGAGGTGGTCCGCTTCATTTCAAGGGTAACTTTACTTGCATCTGGTGGGGCTGGACATATTTAGCCTACTACCACAAATCCTTGTGTTGCAACTGGTGATGGTATTGCGATGGCAGATAGAGCATCTGCAGTTATTTCAAATATGGAGTTTGTACAATTTCATCCAACTGCATTAGCAGATGAAGGTCTACCAATCAAACCTCATACACGAGAAAATGCATTTTTAATAAGTGAAGCTATTTGTGGGGCTGGTGGTATTCTTTACAATCAAGCTATGGAAAGGTTCATGCCACAGTATGATTCTAGAGGAGAACTTGCACCTAGAGATGTGGTGGCACGCAGTATTGACGATCACTTAAAGAAATGGAATGAGAGATATGTTCTATTGGATATAAGTCACAGAGCCAAGGAGGAAACATTGTATCATTTCCCAAATATTGTTGCTGAGTGTTCGAAGTATGGCCTTGACATAACAGAAAGTCCTATACCTGTAGTGTCAGCTGCACATTATATGTGTGATGGGGTTCAAGCTAAACTTCATGGAGAGACACCTATAATGGGTCTATATGTAGCTGGTGAAGTTGCCTGTACAGGACTTCATGGTGCCAATAGGCCTGCAAGAAACTCATTACTTGAAAGCACTTGTGTTTGCACAGAAAGTGTTGAACACATCAGTATTGTTGTAAGCAATGCATAAAGGAGAAGGCCTTGAATGACACAAAAGGTGAAAAAGTCGAGAACCAAGCGGTGAAAAAGGCACAGGGAAGGAAAAAATTCAGAACCCGAAAAGACAAAATCTAAATCAGAGGCATCCACCAGGGCAGAGAAACAAGATTCGATTTCCTATTCTTCACTTCAGTTATGATCTGCGGCTACAGTTGTCGCCTTTTTATTGGTCATCAAAGAGTTTCAAGTGGAATAATGAAACGCTGTTTTGTCTATAGAACAGATGGACGGTTCATTTCATATCCTCAAGATTTTAGTTGTAACAGCTCTCCATTTGGATCGATTTGTTTTCTCATAGTGGAGCTTATTTATTGCATAAAAAGTCATTTGTAAAGGGTTCTGAGTTCTGGGAAACGGTGGAGGAATAACTCAGTGTGTGGCTGTACAGATTAACAGAGAAATAATTAAATGGTGCAACTCTGATTTATAAGATTCTTATGGTATGAGTTTTGGCATGTGCTTTTCTCTCTGTTTCATATGTATCCTGTGATGTCTTGCATTTCATCCATAATCATTTTCAGCTGAATGATTTTAAGTGAGAAAGGTAGAATTCAGTCATTGCTCTGCCTTGAGGAACTGTTCAGTCTTTATGTGTTTCTTCTGCCTGGAAAGGGTTCATACATTAATGCCCTTTTCATCTTTCTTAAACAGTCTTTTCACTCCATTTAGTTTCAATTCGATTGCTAAAATCTCATGCTTATCTTGCCTTATGAAATATCCTGTACCTTTGGTTAAATCTCTGCTCATGCTTTCCTTTGTCCCATACAACCCAACAACTTAATCATTAAATCAAATATCCCTCATTCAAATTTATTTATTAGCCTAAGATCAGTTCCCATTTTAAGTCATCTCAAACCATTTTGCTTATGCATCGCTGAGTGTGACTCGGAGAGAACCCTCTCCTGCTCTGGTAGGGCTAGCTACCAGACTGAGCGTGGTTTGTGGTTACCCTAATTTTTTCCTTCTTTAGCCTAAGGCAGATTTAGGTGCTAACATAATGGCGACTCCGCTGGGGACGAAAATGGTTTTCTTGAAGATTGTTTTGCCCTAGTACATATCTCAAGTCCAAAGCTGATTGTTGATGGTGAACAACGATCAGACATAAGAAGACGGCTGAAATCATTCACCTGGCGACTCCTTTCACTGAAGAATCTAGCAACCGGTGCTTCATGGTGACTCCACTGCAGAGAGGTCAGTAGCTTTGACATTTTTAAGATGGATCGGATTGCAAGAAGATACGCTCCCATGAGTCGAGATCACATCCCAGGTTTTTCGAATAAAATGCCCAAGGTAGATTGGTCAAAGAATTTGCCTGTGTTCATAAATGTGGGAGGTAATGACACTGCTCTTCATCTGGTGAAATTTCACATTCATGTGCGTAGATTAAAGATCAATTTTTGTGAAGACTGCTTGATGAAAATGTTTATGGCTACTCTGGAAGACGAAGCCCGATCTTGGTATGAAAGTTTGCCACATGCTTCCATCTATTGTCTAAAGGATTTTCATTCAATATTCTTTGAGAAGTATAAAGAATCTTATCCATCACTAAATTTAGTTCAGGATTGTTGCAAGCATGCTTATAGTTTTATTGAGAGCCTTGAAAAATACTATGAGGATGATAATTTTATGGACATAAGCATTGTATGAAAATCCGTTTCAGCAGTCTACAGAACTCTTATAGGAAACTTTGAAGCAGGATCAAAATCAACAGGTTAAAGATTTCCACATGACTGAAAATGATGAAAAAGGAAGTCCTATTTCAGATCTAGTTGAAATAAAAGAGGATACGCAGGAAAATGATGTTCCAATCTCAGAAAATGATGATGATAAACCAGATCGAGAGACGGATTGTGATGAGGAAAAATATGTTGTTCCAGATCTCACAGAAGAGAATTGCATTATTGAGGCTGCCTCAAATGAAAAAGACAGAGTTACAGGCCTAACTGCCCTCATCTCATCAGAACACAGCCTTCCTACCAAGGTAATTCAGTGAATTCATGAACCATAAGAGGATATCTTCGTTCAAGTAGGTGAAAAAGTTCCTTTGGATGAATCTTTAGTAGATGGTAGAAATATCATTTGTGCGCTTCAAGAATCATATGAAGTTTCTCTTCTTATGATTAATGAATGTAATAAGGAACATGAAAACTTGGCTATCATATCATTTGAAAATGACCTACAGTACATTCACACCACAGAAGATCAAAACATTCCGGATTTCCGCTCAAATTCTTCTTCATATGTTTCATGTGTTGAAATGTTTTTCCAAGAAGATATCTTCTCATCTACCTGTTCAGAGTTTTTTAAAGCCCAGAAGCATACTTTCACTGAAGTACATGATGAAGGAAGATCAGAATTTGAAGCAAAGGACACCTTGTTTCTTCAGAAGGAGGTGGCAATAGCAAATCTTCATGTTTTTCATGATCCAATGGAAAATTTGTTGCAGCCAGTAGTGAAGGTGATTGTTGCAGTATTTGGTGAGGAAGGAGATCATGGTCAATTAGCTTTTGGGATGCCCAGTTACAAGTATCTACTATTGACCTGGAAATCTGATCAGGAGAATCAAGCAAGAAGGCATCTGCTTGATTGGTTACATTGGAATTTT
The DNA here is from genome assembly GCA_031772625.1 of Pinus tabuliformis. Taxonomy (NCBI): domain Eukaryota; kingdom Viridiplantae; phylum Streptophyta; class Pinopsida; order Pinales; family Pinaceae; genus Pinus; species Pinus tabuliformis. Next base: position 1,252,478,412 of record CM062817.1, on the reverse strand, counting down.
GATATAGTTTGATCGCATATTGCCTTGTAAGAAACACGGGTGGCCAAGTATTGCCACCCAGCTTTAAGTTTTAAGTTTAGGTCTTAGTGTTTTTAAGTACAGTTTGTCGAGTCAGTTGTAGGAATTTACAGGGTAAGTTCCTCAGATAGAACACCAAAGGACACCGCTCACAACTAGATCGCAGATCAATACACTAGTATTTTGACGTGGTTAAAACCCTCAAAGAGGGAAACAGTCCACGGCCTGAGCCAACGCGGCCACTTCAGGCAATTTATTAATAAAAGAATGAAAATTTACATATGCTTCTCTCATGCACGGATTACCCTACAAATGACCCTCCATGCACTTTAAATAGAAATCATGGAGCAATCGGGTGTCAAGCCACGGATCAAGTGTCAGTAATACCGAGGAGAGAATGAACCGTCGGATCACTACATATCGTGACCGTCAGATTGTAAGTTACAAAATGTACAATGGTAAAGAAACACACTTTACCTAACTCTATACCTAACTCTATACTAGACCAAGTTGTACTTAACTATTTCCTATGTGTCAGAATATCCTAACATCCCCCCTTAAGAACAACTTGGGATAGGATTGAAGGATTTACAAATATGACACAATAGGAGAAGGAATGAGGCACTAGAGCCTATCCCCCCTTAGTGACAACTTCCTGAACTCCAACCATAAATCGAAGTTTAGTGAACTTCGCCTCTGTGAGAGCCTTTGTAAAGATGTCTGCAACTTGATCATCTGTAGAACAATATTGCACTTCAAGAACATGGTCATGGATGAGCTTTCTGATGAAGTGCATGTGCAGTTCAATGTGTTTATTGCACTGATGTTGGACTGGATCTTTGCATAGCTGATTGGCACTTTGATTATCACACCAAAGTGTAGTCGGATGCTGCTGCTGAAAGCCAAACTCTGACAGGATCTGACGAAGCCACAAGGCTTCCTTACTAGCTTCTACGGCACCACGATACTCTGCTTCTGCTGATGAAAGAGAAATGGCAGCTTGTTTCTTACAAGCCCATGTAATAGGTCCTGAACCAAGAGTGAACACATAACCGGCAGTAGACTTCCGATCATCAGGGTCACCAGCCCAATCAGAATCAGTGAAACCAACCAATAGAGGAGCTGCTTCGGCACTCTAATGAATCCCGAACTGAACTGTACCTCGAACATAACGAAGTATTCTTTTAGCTTCTTTCCAATGACTTTCACGTGGGTTTTTCATAAACCGAGTAACAAGGCCAACAGCAAAGGAAAGGTCAGGACGAGTATGAGTTAGATACAAGAGTTTTCCTACAAGTTGACGGTATAAGGTAGCATCAACTTCAGGAGAAGTACAAGTGACTGAAAGTTTCACTCCAGACTGAAAGGGAGAAGGGGCTGGCTTACAGTCTTCCATGTGAAAATGACGTAGAATATCACAAGCATACATGGACTGGGAAAGGGAAATACCCTCCTTGGATTGCAAGACTTGAAGACCGAGAAAATAGTGTAAGTGTCCTAAGTCTGTCATTTCAAATTTCCTTTTAAGGCTAGACTTCACATGGTTTATAAGGTTGGGATCACTACCAGTAAGGATAAGATCATCAACATAAAGAACAAGGATGATAAGAGAGTTGCCCACTTTCTTGGTGTAGACAGTATTGTCAGAATGACACCTAGAAAAGCCAGATTCTAAAAGAAAGCTATCCATTTTGGCATACCAAGCCCGAGGAGCTTGCTTGAGACCATAAAGGGATTTCTTAAGTCGACATACAAGGTTGGAGTCTGTTTGTATGAAGCCAATGGATTGTTCCATATAGATTTCTTCATGCAAGTCCCCATGCAAGAAGGCAGATTTAACATCCATCTGATGGACTTCCCATTTGAAAGAGGCAGCAAGGGAAAGAACAAGGCGGATAGAGTTCATTTTGGCAATAGGGGAGAAGGTTTCAGTGTAGTCAATGCCTTCAACTTATGAAAAACCCTTAGCAATAAGACAAGCTTTATGTTTATCAACTTTCCCATCTGGTCCATACTTGGTTCTGTAAACCCATTTGCATCTAACAAGTTTTCGTCCCTTTGGTAAAGGAACAAGATCCCATGTATCATTTGCCAACAATGAATGATATTCTTCATTCATAGCTGCTTCCCAATCTGGATGGCCTGAAGCTTCTGCAAAGGTGTCAGGATCATAATTTACTGGAGCTTGAGCCAGTAAAGAAGAGGCTCTCTCGAACTGAGAATGTGTATGTCGCTGATCTGTAGTATCACCGGCAAGATCACCTGCTGCATCTCGAGTAGCACGAACCCATTTTGGAAGCTGAGGAGCTGAAGGAGGATCCTGAGATGGTGGGGGAGGATTGTCATCCTCACTTTCATCATCTGAAGAAGAAATGTTTTCAAAAGTAGAAGAGATAGGGAGAGGTGGCACAACTACCGGACTAGGCTCGCAGGCTGATATATTTTCATCAAATTTTACATCTCTTCTAATGATAACATTTTTGGACTTAAATGGAATAAGTCTATAGCCTTTGACATCTTCAGAATATCCAACAAAAGTACATTTTTCACTCTTAGGTTCTAAAGCTTTATGCTTTTCATCTGGAATATGGGCCCACGCTTCACTTCCAAAAACACGAAAGTGACTTACATCTGGTTTGATTGAGCTCCATGCTTCTTCTGGAGTGATATTCTTTAAAGCCTTAGTAGGAGTGTGATTTATTATGTAATTTGCACAGTTAATTGCTTCTGCCCAAAAACTAAGACCAAGTCCTTTAGATTGTAGCATACAATTAGCCATTTCCTTTAAGGTGCGATTCTTTCTTTCAGCTACACCATTTTGTTGTGGAGTATATGGAACCGTATGTTGCATTTGTATTCCATTCTCAGTGCAAAAGTTGATGAATGTGTTTTTAACATATTCTCCGCCATTATCAGATCTTAGCTTAAGAATTTGATGTCCAGATTGTTTTTCAACAAAGGCTTTGAAGGCCAAGAATGTGTTAAATACTTCACTCTTGAGTCTTAAGAAGTATACCCAAGTGCGTCTGGAGAAATCATCAATGAAAGTTAAGAAATACTTGCAGCCAGAGAATGAAATAACAGGAAGTGGACCACATAAATCACTATGCACAATCTGTAAAGGGGCTGAGGCGTGCCAAGAGGCACATTTTTCAAAACTGTCCCGATGATGTTTTCCGAGTACACATCCAGAACAAACACCATCTCTGCAAGATACCATAGGAAGACCTGTCACCATATTTTCTTTACATAGATGCTGAAGGGAGCGATAGTTTAAGTGACCAAATCGCTCATGCCAAAGTTTGCTCACTTCATCGTTATGAGCAAAAAATACTGAGAGAAGATTTGATGACCCAAAGTTGTGAAACTTATACAACCTTGTAGAATCATTAGCAATGCCAGTAGCTAAAATCTTTTTAGGATCTCTTAGGTCCTTGATTACAACATCATGAGGTGAAAATTCAACGATTTTACCTTCACCTGAATGAGTTATCTAATATACAGATAGAAGGTTGCAGGATAAGGTTGGAACACATAATACATCATTAAACTGACCATTGTCTAGATGAACAGTTCCAGTCCCTACAACACTAAGAGATCTATCATCACCAACATATATATTTTTGGTGTTACAATCATTTAAAGAAGAAAACATGGCTTTGTTTTTGGCCATGTGATAAGAAGCTCCAGAATCAATGAGCCACTCATGAGAATGAGAAGAAGAAGATACATTTAATGCATAGCCAGACCGAGATGCTTGACAACCACATGCAGAAAGTGCCATTCCTAAAGATGAAGTTGAAGTTGAAGATTGCCCCAAATGGATGTTATGCTTCTTCATTGCTGCTTCCAAGGCTTCCATCTTCTTAAAGCATTTTGATTCTAAGTGGCCATCTCGATTACAAAAATTGCAATGTCTATCAGTCTTCTTCCCTTTGTTTTTATTTGTTTTATCATTTTGTTGAAATGATTTTTCATTTTGGGGCTGAAATTTCTTAGGACCCTTGTTTGGTTTAGGACCATTCTTTTTAGGATATGACTTCTTAGGATTATTTTAATTTGGTTGCTGTTGGGCGGCTAACGCTTTCTTGGAAGAGTTTCCAAGATTAAGAAGACCAAGGTGTAAGATTTTTTCTTGTTCTCTTATTAAAGAATCACAAAAAGAGTCAAAGGAAGGGGGCTTGTAGTCTGTTCCTTGAGAAATGAAGGCTTCTCTTGTAGAATGGAAGGTGGAAACAAACACAGAGTAGGTTGGTCCCAACTTAGTAAGAATGGAATAGATAAGGTTACTATCTTCTTTCTTAACTTTAACACCTTCCAAGAGATATCTAAGGGTCTTGAATTTGGACAAGAAATATTTAATGCAAGAAAAATTACTAGGGTCCAATGTAAGTAACTCATTTTCAAGTTGATGGGCTCTAAGTTCATTTTTAATCCCAAAAACTTTATTGATTTGTTTCATTGCTTCATCAGGAGTATCAAGTTCTGCAATATGGAATCTAAGATCTGGAGAAATAGACATCCCTATCAATCCACGTGCTTGATCTTGCCTATTTTCCCATTTATCAGCCTTATCTTCATCCTTTGGTTTCTTTTCTTGGCCTGAGGCTATTCGGTAGAGACCTTTACTTCTAAGTAAATCCTCAATGTAGGACAACCATTTGAAGTAGTTGGTGCTGTCAAGGGTAACTTGGTATTGACTTTCCATTTCAACGGAATCTGAAGCTAAAGATGCTAAGAATAAGTGTTCCAATGGATAGATCTCAAAAAATTAGTCTGGTTTAAAAAAAACGGCTTTGAAAACGGCTTCCGGATGAAGAAGTTATGGCTAAATAAACCGAAACCGAAATAAGCAGAGAGAAAATAACAGTAAACTGCAAATAAACATTGTATACCTCCAGATCTTAAAAATGACGCAGCTAGGGCTACTAGAAACCTTTTCGCGTGAAACGAAAGGGGTTCCTCACTGGAACAGGTGCTCCCAACACAACAGAGCAGTCCTCTCGGCCCGAAAGCAGTCAAAAACAGCAGATCTAGGAAACAGCAGTCGGATGCAGTTCTACCAGCTTCAGATTTGGATCACCAACGGACGCGGCCCTCAAATAGCTCCGATACCATGTAGGAATTTACAGGGTAAGTTCCTCAGACAGAACACCAAAGGACACCGCTCACAACCAGATCGCAGATCAATACACCAATTTTTTGACGTGGTTAAAACCCTCAAAGAGGGAAACAGTCCATGGCCTGAGCCAACGCGGCCACTTCAGGCAATTTATTAATAAAAGAATGAAAATTTACATATGCTTCTCTCATGCACGGATTACCCTACAAATGACCCTCCATGCGCTTTAAATAGAAATCATGGAGCAATCGGGTGTCAAGCCACGAATCAAGTGTCGGTAATACCGAGGAGAGAATGAACCGTCGGATCACTACATATCGTGACCGTCGGATTGTAAGTTACAAAATGTACAATGGTAAAGAAACACGCTTCACCTAACTCTATACCTAACTCTATACTAGACCAAGTTGTACTTAACTATTTCCTATGTGTCGGAATATCCTAACATCAGTTTTTCAGTCATTTCAGATTTACAATTGAGTCGTTTGAGTCCAGTTTCAGTCAATAAATGAGTCAGAGTCTTGTGTGGTTTGTCAAAATAATGACTCCATAGCCCAATGGACGAAGGCACTGTCTGCTCACCCAAATATCTGCAGTTCTTGGCACCTCCAAGGAGCTGGAGCTGCCATCCCAATTGGAGCCAATGTTAGACTCGGTCTTGTCAGCCCTCTGTCAAAGTCAAATTCACCAAGGTTCATTTCTCGTCATTTGCAGCCATCAAATGCCATTTTAGTCAACAAAGAGTAATTTAGCTCCTAGGTCTAGGGTTAGTTGATTTGGTCTTCAACCATGTCCAACAATGCCAGTAGGGAGGTTCCTAATAAGTTTTCACTTCACAATTTTCATCACCAATAAAGCTGAGAATGTTTCTTCTTCAAAACCCTGTTTTGAAGAAGAAATCGTTAAAATTGTTTCTTGTAATAAATATGTAATTTTTCAGTTCTACAGCTTTGCATGTGCAGCCTCAACCCTCATTTTGCGATGTGGATTACACTCTTCAGAAAGCTTCATCAAATAATGTTGGATAATCCAAGCAGGAGCATAAAATTGCAAGTCATTTCTACAATTAATTTAATTGTAAGAAAGAGTCACCCAGGCATAGAACGAGAACAATTTGGTCAAATATTATTTTACAGAAGCTTGTCTAAAATTTTACGGAAGAAAGTTGGTGAAAATGTACAGTTGCAGGCAGTTCACATTTTGTTCCTCCTCTTAAATTGTCCAACGTTGTTTAAGCTCTTCTGTGGCTGCAAAGAAGATATTCAAATGCATTTCAACAATAGCAATATCAGCATGGGAATTTTAGGGATGGGAGGCACATGTGAAATGGTTTTGCAGGCTCTAGCCACCTTGCCAAACTTCATGCTAAACATCCCTGCAAGCAGACAAAGAGTCTCATTATAAAAAAAAATAAAAAATGAAAAAAATCGTAAAACAGAGTTTGTATCAAAGTTGTCAAAGGGCCAAGTTCTACAATGTAAACAATGGGTTTTGAAGAAACAAAGATTAAACCATGTCTATATAAGATATTTCTTAAAGCCATTCATTCATTTGCATCAAGAGTATTTAGAAAATCCAAGTGAAAGTCGAGTTTTAAGTTTGGAGGGATGGACATGCGTTTTAGAAGGACAGTCTGGGCGACTTTGTTAGCATGCGGCGCACACACGAGGAGGCGTGACGCACTGGGAGCCCGGCCACAGTGCAAAAATACCACTGGCGCGACGCACTCAGAGTGCGCAACGCATAAGCCTGTAACGTGAATTTTCTGCCAAACCTTCTCCGAGTTGGATTTCGCTTTCTATCTGTCTATTTGACAGTGTTGCTGGTGTTGAGCCGTAGTCAGAGACTGTATGGAGACAAGCAGATATGTATGGTGTTCCCAGAATTTGTTTTGTTAACAAAATGGATCGACTTGGAGCAAACTTTTTCAGGACAAGAGACATGATATTAACAAACCTAGGGGCAAAACCTCTTGTTCTGGAAATTCCCATTGGGGTGGAGGAACATTTTCAGGGACTTATTGATTTGGTGAAAATGAAGGCTGTGTTGTGGTCTGGAGAGGAATTGGGTGCGAAGTTTAGGTATGAGGATATTCCATCCGACCTTCTAGATTTAGCCATAGAATATAGGAATCAAATGATTGAAACCACAGTAGAACTTGATGATGATGCGATGGAGAAATATCTCGAGGGAGAGGAACCCGACGAGAAAACAATAAAGAGATTGATCAGAAAGGGCACCATATCTATCAGTTTTGTTCCTGTTCTTTGTGGCTCAACATTTAAGAACAAGGGTGTGCAACCTTTATTGGATACTATTGTGGATTATTTGCCTTCCCCTGTTGACTTGCCACCAATGAAGGGAACATATTTTGATGATCCAGAAGTAACCCTAGAAAGGTGTGCTAATCATGATGAACCATTTGCCAGACGTGATTTTAAAATTATGACAGATCCCTTTGTAGGATCTCTTACATTTGTCCGAGTTTACTCTGGCATCCTCATAGCTGGATCATATGTACTTAATTCCAACAAAGGGAAGAAAGAAAGAATTGGGCGTTTATTACGAATGCATGCAATTAGTCGAGATGATGTCAAGATTGCTGTGACAGGGGATATAGTAGCACTCGCTGGTTTGAAAGATACAATAACAGGAGAGACTCTTTGCGATCCTGATAAGCCAGTTGTGCTGGAGAGAATGGAATTTCCTGAACTTGTTATTAAAGTCACAATTGAACCAAAAACAAAAGCTGATGTGGACAAGATGTCTATGGGTCTTGTCAAGCTTGCTCAGGAAGATCCTTCTTTTCACTTCTCAAGAGATGAAGGGAGCAATCAAAATGTTATTGAAGGTATGGGGGAGTTGCATCTTGAAATCATTTTTGACCGTTTGAAGAGAGAATTCAAGGTCGAGGCTAATGTCGGTGCTCCTAAAAGTAAACTATAGAGAAAGCATCCCAAAGATTGCAGAGATCAAGAATGTGGCTATGTCTGAAATTGAGATCATTTTTGTCGAGATAGATGGTGTAAAGGTGTCCGAAACCATTACTTCAGTGCAAAATTATTTTGCTCAAGAGGTTCCAATCCACTCTGGTGCTACATCAAATGTTGTTTTTACTTTGATTGAGGGAAGTGAGTCTACCCTTCCTCCTATAATCAACGCTTTCGAGTATTACCAGCGACTTCAATCAGACTACCCAACATATTCTCAAGATATTGACGCTCTTAACGCTATCGAAAGAAGAGTCGACATAAAAGATTGGATTTTTGCTGACCCTTGCTATTTGATACCGTGAAATGGACTTCGCTGTGATAAAGCTCCAGGGAAATAAGAATTTCTGAAATAGATTTGTTGGGAAGGGATCTAACAGGATCGGTGCCTAGCGATTTTGAAAACTTGACTCAATTAGTTAATTTGTCTCTCAAACATAATCTCTTCACGGGACCAATGCCAAATTTGGCCAATCTATCCAATTTGGAGCGATTATATTTACAAAACAATAAAATGAAACGATACTTTCCAGAAACTGATCTTCCGGACGTTATCTTAACGAAGGATTACATTGAAAAGCACCGATGTTACATGAAAGATGTCATCATACTAGCAAATGACAGGGATGTAATTGCCGAATGTTGAATGCAAAACGATTCATCTGCGTATTCGTGATCCAAATTGAATGAAAGTGGCGTTATGTCTTAGGTGGCAGTCACTGCATACTTTGGCATTCGATCCAAAGAACATATGTGGTGGATTTGACCCAGACTTTTGCATTAAAATATTGGAGACCTTTTCCCTTTTGTAAAGTGGCAAACGCATCTCCAGAAATTTGATGGCGGTGTACAAGAAAGAGTTCAAGGCAATGAGTGGTTATTTGACAGATTCAGGAGAGGCAATTTTGAAGCGAGTGGAGCATTTTATTCAAAGCTATTGGGTCCTATGAGGGTAAATATTTCAAAAGTGGTCTCGCCTACATCAGCGCCAGATGGAAAGAGTCAAGCGCGAGAAGGCTCAAAAAAGCAATGGAGATAATATGGATCCCAAAATCAATTATAAATTCTTAGTTCCAGTGATGCCTTATCATAAAGCACGTTTAGCTTCCGGTCCTCAACTATCACCATATCAGGTGGAGCAATCAAATAGTGGTCAGCTGGCTGCTCAGACTATCCACCGGGCAGATCGCCTGGTTCATGCAACAAAGCTGACACGGGTTAGCAAGCAGCGCAGCAGTGTTGCTACAACCATTGTTAGAGCTGAAGAGGAGGTTGATGCACAATTTGAAAGGGAGGAATAAAATGCAAAAACAACTTTCACTACTATCCCAGACATCGCTGGAGAACTTCACCAATAAGAAAAGGATTGAAAGATATACATTGGGGATATTTGAAAATATGCGACTTCAGAGCCCTCAACTTTGCAAGGCCTCCATAGACAATGAAGAGAGAAAATCCCCAAAGGCAGTTCATGTATCCAAGTCAAGTGCCAATTCAATTAAATATTTTGATTTTTTTTATCATTGGTAGTGGAGTGGCTGGTCTTAGATATGCCCTTAAAGTTGCAAAACATAGGTTTGTGGCAGTCATCACAAAAGCTAAACCACATGAGAGTAATACAAATTATGCACAAGGTGGTGTTAGTGCAGTTTTTGCTCCTTCAGATTCTATTGAGAACCACATTCGGGATACTATTGTTGCTGGTGCATACTTATGTGATAAAGAGACTGTAAAGGTGGTATGCATAGAAGGCCCAGATAGAGTTAAAGAGTTGATCACCATGGGTGCATCCTTTGATCATGGTGAAGATGGTAGCTTACATCTTGCTAGATAGGGGGGGGGGGGGGCATTCTCATAACCGTATTGTTCGTGCAGCAGATATGACAGGAAGAGAGATTAAGCGAGCTCTGTTGAAGGCTGTTGTTAATAACCGCAACATCACCACATTTGAGCATCACGTTGCTATAGACTTGCTTACATTTGAGGATGGATCAAATATTTATTGTCACAGTGTGGACACATTGAACGTCGGCACTAATGAGGTGGTCCACTTCATTTCAAGGGTAACTTTACTTGCATCTGGTGGGGCTGGACATATTTAGCCTACTACCACAAATCCTCGTGTTGCAACTGGTGATGGTATTGCGATGGCACATAGAGCATCTGCAGTTATTTCAAATATGGAGTTTGTACAATTTCATCCAACAACATTTGCTGATGAAGGTCTACCAATCAAACCTCTTACACGAGAAAATGCATTTTTAATAAGTGAAGCTATTTGTGGGGCTGGTGGTATTCTTTACAATCAAGCTATGGAAAGGTTCATGCCACAGTATGATTCCAAGGAGAGCTTGCACCTAGAGATGTGGTGGCACGCAGTATTGACGATCAATTAAAGAAACATAATGATAGATATGTTCTATTGGATATAAGTCACAGAGCCAAGGAGGAAACATTGTATCATTTCCCAAATATTGCTGCTGAGTGTTCGAAGTATGGCCTTGACATAACAGAAAGTCCTATACCTGTAGTGCCAGCTGCACATTATATGTGTGGTGGGGTTCAAGCTAAACTTCATGGAGAGACACCTATAATGGGTCTATATGTAGCTGGTGAAGTTGCCTGTACAGGACTTCATGGTGCCAATAGGCCTGCAAGCAACTCATTACTTGAAAGCACTTGTGTTTGCACAGAAAGCGTTGAACACATCAGTATTGTTGTAAGCAGTGCATAAAGGAGAAGGCCTTGAATGACACAAAAGGTGAAAAAGTCGAGAACCAAGCGGTGAAAAAGGCACAGGGAAGGCAAAAAGTCAGAAACCGAAAAGCCAAAATCTAAATCAGAGGCATCCACCAGGGCAGAGAAACAAGATTCGATTTCCTATTCTTCACTTCAGTTATGATCTGCAGCTACAATTGTCGCCTTTTTATTGGTCATCAAAGAGTTTCAAGTGAAATAATGAAACACTGTTCTGTCTATAGAACAGATGGACGGTTCATTTCATATCCTCAGGATTTTAGTTGTAACAGCTCTCGATTTGGATCGATTTGTTTTCTCATAGTGGAGCTTATTTATTGCATAAAAAGTCATTTGTAAAGGGTTCTGAGTTCTGGGAAACGGTGGAGGAATAACTCAGCGTGTGGCTGTACAGATTAACAGAGAAATAATTAAATGGTACAGCTCTGATTTATAAGATTCTTGTGGTATGAGTTTTGGCATGTGTTTTTCTCTCTGTTTCATATGTATCCTGTGATGTCTTGCATTTCATCCATAATCATTTTCAGCTGAATGCTTTTAAGTGAGAAAGGTAGAATTCAGTCATTGCCCTGCCTTGAGGAATTGTTCAGTCTTTATGTGTTTCTTCTGTCTGGAAAGGATTCATACATTAATGCCCTTTTCATCTTTCTTAAACAATATTTTCACTCCATTTAGTTTCAATTCGATTGCTAAAATCTCATGCTTATCTCACCTTATGAAATATCCTGTACCTTTGGTTAAATCTCTGCTCATGCTGTCCTTTGTACCATACAGCCCAACAACTTAATCATTAAATCAAATATCCCTCATTAAAATTTATTTATTAGCCTAAAATCAGTTCCCATTTTAAGTCATCTTAGACCATTTTGTTTATCCATTCGCTAAGTGTGACTCGAGAGAGCCCTCTCTTGCTCTGGTAGGGCTAGCTACCAGACTGAGCGTGGTTTGTGGTTACCCTAATTTTTTCCTTCTTCAGCCTAAGGCAGATTTAGGTGCTAACATAGTGGCAACTCCGCTGGGGACGAAAATGGTTTGCTTGAAGATTTTTTTTCCCCAGTACATATCTCAAGTCCAAAGCTGATTGTTGATGGTGAAAAATGATCAGACATAGGAAGACGACTGAAATCATTCACCTGGCGACTCCTTTCACTGAAGAATCCAGCAATCGGTGCTTCATGGTGACTCCACTGCAGAGAGGTCAGTAGCTTTGACATTTTTAAGATGGATCAGATTGCAAGAAGATACGCTCCCATGAGCCGAGATCACATCCCAGGTTTTCCTAATAAAATGCCCAAGGTAGATTGGTCAAAGAATTTGCCTGTGTTCAGAAATGTGGGAGGTAATGACGCGGCTCTTCATCTGGTGAAATTTCACATTCATGTGCGTAGATTAAAGATCAATTTTCTTGAAGACTGCTTGATGAAAATGTTTATGGCTACTGTTAGTTTCAGTCTTTCCAGCCTTCCTCCAGTGATCAAATATGCTCTTACAAAGTGGTCTCAGAGTGTCAAGGTCAAATTTTGTCATTTCAAAGAGTCTTCAAGCAAAATTTGGTCACTAGGCATTAGGTCTAGGGTTTGCTTTCACTCCTTCTAAAGTTGTCCAAATGTCGGTCCATGTCATCATTCAGCTGAGTCTATCATCATTCATAGGGTTTTTCTCATCATGTCAGGTTCCATTGGGTCATTTTACACCTTGTTCATGCTTCAGTTGCGCCTAGGCAAGGTTCATTTCCCTCTCCTAGGGTTTTGGAGGTAAATTCTCTTGGAGGGTCAAATCATCAGAAAAATTTGTATCCTAATGTTCATACACCTTCCCCTATCATTAATGTACCTTATTAAACACTTCCCATCACTGAGATTCCCCAAATTCCTCATTTTTCCACAAACCCTAGTTTCTTGCCACAACTTGACAATTTTCTAGGCTAGGCCTGTGTTTTTCCCTTTTGGACCCCTTACCCTCACTCCATTTCTAAGATTCCACTTTCCCCTACTTCCTAACATCCCTCCCTACTTCCCAAAATTTCCCCAAGAATTTACAAGCCCCTCATCCTCTTCATTTCGCTTCATTTCCACAAAATTCCTTGTTTCACACATCGGGATAAGTTTCACTCAAAAGATGTTTCAGAGCAATAAAAGATGAATTTTGGAAAACTGAGAGAGGTTTTTGTCCAAATCATGCCAAATAAGAAAACCTCCCTCAATTTTTACACAGGTGTCATGGTTTTAGAGAAATGTCAAAAATACAATCGCCTCGGGAGAATTGATGCACCTCTGAAGTGACCTTGGGAAAATCAGGTTTTCTCCTATCTTGGTTGGCCAAATAACTTTCTTGATGAGTCAAAGGATAACTAGACAAAAATATCTTTACAATGTGCTATCATGAGCTCAATTTGGAGTTGAGGAAGGCATTCAAAAGTTGACTGCAACAGCACTCTCCCTTGAGGCAGCCTCATTTGGCACATTTTGACCAGTCTTGGGATATTTGATTTTTGACAAGGCAAATGAACTCCAAATTGAAAAATTCTGGTTGGGTTGGAAAGTAGACTCAAAGAACTTTCCAACGAGCTATCCTGCACCTAATTTTGACACCGAGAAGGCCTCCGAAATCCTCCTGAAAAATTCACTATGTGGCACACGACGCATTGGCGGCGCATTGAGCAAGTTTTTACAGTGTAAAAATACACTGGCATGACGCATCAGCGGCACGCGGTGCGTTGGGCAGGCGCGCGACGCATACAACCAACAAGCCCAAAATCTTCAAAATTTTTCTCCAAAATTGCCCAATATGCTTGGATCATCATTTGTACAAGTAGGTAGGGCCTCCATCTCTGTTTTTTTATCCAAGTTTGGTGCTTACTTCATGGTGTTTGATGAATGGTGATTATTTAAGAAATCAAACCCTACTTCTTCATAATTTCCAAAGCAACAGTGCTAGGGTTATGATTGACAGTTTTGCTACCAAGTTTATCATTCCTCCATCACTCCCTTATTCCATTTGTCCATTCATTTCCTTATTCCCTAAGTTCTCCCACCCCCTAAATTCACATGCCCTAATCCTATACCCACTGTCCCTATGTACCACAACCCCTTCCTACTTGGCATATTTTGACAATTGAAACAAAAGGCACCAAATTCTCATTTCATACACTTGGAAATGGAGATAAAGGTACCAATTTCTCATTTTCAACGAGCTGAACATATCATTGGCATAGACTGGTAACACCATGGAGACGGACACCGACACATCATACAACCGAGACAGTGATTCTACCACAGAACTGCATGTACCAGAAGGGCACTAAAATGTCGAAAAAGGGAGGATAGACTTCGAATCTTGGCCGAAGATTCTTTGGCTGAACATGGCACTTGATGAGGCGCCTTCAGCCCAAATTTCAAGGAATTTGGAGAAAATTTTGTCAATTTTAAATTTTTGGCTTGCAAAACAGGTTTTTCAGCTCAACGCGTAGCGCGCCGCGCGCGACCCATAAGATTGGGAGGTCCAAATCACAAATGGTTTGCATTTTTGGATTTTTCATGATGAAATATACATGCTCAGCTATTGCCAAGGCATTTCATCAAGGTTTAGGTCTCCAAAAGGTCAAAAAACATGCAAAAAATGACCTCACTGCCCCTTTTTGGACACACAGGAAGCAATATTGGGAGAATGAACTTTTGGAGAGGCAAATGGAAACCAAATTGGAAAATTACACTTGGGTTGGAAAGTAGACATCCAGACCTTTCCAACGAACTATCGTGAGCTCAATTTGGATGCCAGGAAGTGCCCCAAAAGGAGGTGGAAAGGCGTGCGGTGCATAGGGCTCAGGCGTGCGGCGCATCAGGGTTTTTTTGGCACAATTTTCATCTTCAGCTCAGGAAACGAAGCCAGTTTGACCAGTTTTGACTTGTGATGGATTTTTTCACTCCTATTGATGTAATTAATGAAACATGATGTAATTTTGGCACTTTATTACTTGTTCTAGAAGATTCATTCACTAAAAAGTGAAAATTAAATGAATGAATCAGTTTCCTACCTTATAGAGGCAAGTTGTTTTGACTGCCTAGATTGTAGTGCTTTGTTTAGAATTGGTTGAAACAGCTCCTAGAATGATGAGCTCGACCCCTAGAGGCAAGGAAAGGGGGTTAGGATGGTCTATATGATGTAATTTCTCAATCATTTTCAGAGGTTGGAGAGGTTGGACTCTTTGGGGAAGAGGCTTTGAGACTTTATTGTACATTTTACTTCAGCATTTTGGCAAAGGAAAGACCAGGGTTTTGCAGCACTGTTTGGAATTCTTGTGGCTTTATGTCTTGATGGTGTGCTTCTTTCAGTACTTGTAAGTTTGTTATGTGTATCATTTTCCTTCTCTCATCTTCTGCAATTGAACAAATGAAGTGTTAAGGTAGAATTCATAATCTGTAATGCTCTGCCTTTAAGTTTGTTTGATCTCCTATATTTTCATCTATTTAAGGAGAACTCTTGAGGTTTTCTTGCTCTCCTTAGCTCCTCACCTGTCTGATCTATTCACCTCATTGCTTTTAAGGCATCAAATAATTGCCTACCTTGCTCCAATCAGACCTCTGCAGAAACTGTGTCTCATTCCCGCACCCAAAATTGCCTTTCCCTGTGATTCAACAAAAACCCTAAAAAAAATCACCTTTAAACCCTTGCACTTAATATCTAGCCTAAGATTAGTTACAATTTCAGTCATCTCGAGCCTCATTGATTATATTTTTCCGAGATTGACCCGAGAGAGCCCTCTCCTGTCCTCGTAGGGCTAGCTAAGATGCTGAGCATGGTTTGATGTTGCCTTGAGTTTTGCCTCCCTCAGCCTGGGGAAGATTCGAGCGTTAACAACTACTCTGGAAGATGAAGCCCGATCTTGGTATGAAAGTTTGCCACCTGCTTCCATCTATTGTCTAAAGGATTTTCATTCAATATTCTTTGAGAAGTATAAAGAATCTTATCCATCACTAAATTTAGTTCAGGATTGTTGCAAGCATGCTTATGGTTTTATTGAGAGCCTTGAAAAATACTATGAGGATGATAATTTTATGGACGAAGAAATCATGGAAGCATTGTATGAAAATCCATTTCAGCAGTCTACAAAACTCTTAGAGGAAACTTTGCAGCAGGATCAAAATCAGTAGGTTAAAGATTTCCACATGACTGAAAATGATGAAAAAGGAAGTCCTATTTCAGATCTGGTTGAAATAAAAGAGGATACGCAGGAAAATGATGTTCCAATCTCAGAAAATGATGATGATAAACCAGATCGAGAGACGGATTGTGATGAGGAAAAATATGTTGTTCTGGATCTCATAGAAGAGAATTGCATTATTGAGGCTACCTCAAATGAAAAAGACAGAGTTACAGGCCTAATTGTCCTCATCTCATCAGAACACAGCCTTCCTACCAAGGTAATTCAGTCAATTCATGAACAACAAGAGGATATCTTCGTTCAAGTAGGTGAAAAAGTTCCTTTGGATGAATCTTTAGTAGATGGTAAAAATGTCATTTGTGCGCTTCAAGAATCATATGAAGTTTCTCTTCTTATGATTAATGAATGTAATAAGGAACATGAAAACTTGGCTGTCATATCATATGAAAATGACCTACAGTACATTCACACCACAAAGATCAAAACATTTAGGATTCCCGCTCAGATTCTTCTTCATATGTTTCATGTGTTGAAATGTTTTTCCAAGAAGATATCTGCTCATCTACCTGTTCAGAGTTTTTTAAAGCCCAGAAGCATAATTTCACTAAAGTACATGATTAAGGAAGATCAAAATTTGAAGCAAAGGACACCTTGTTTCTTCAGCAGAAGGTGGCAATAGCAAATATTCATGTTTTTCATGATCCAATGGCAAATCTGTTGCATCCAGTAGTGAAGGTGATTGTTGCAGTATTTGGTGAGGAAGGAGATCATGGTCAATTAGCTTTTGGGATGCCCAGTTACAAGTATCTACTATTGACTTGGAAATTCGATCAGGAGAGTCAAGCAAGAAGGCATCTGCTTGATTGGTTACATTGGCATTTTGATATAGTTTGATCGCATATTGCCTTGTAAGAAACACGAGTGGCCAGGTACTGCCACCCAGCTTTAAGTTTTAAGTTCAGGTCTTAGTGTTTTTAAGTATAGTTTGTCGAGTCAGTTTTTCAGTCATTTCAGATTTACAATTGAGTCGGTTTGAGTCTAGTTTCAGTCAATAAATGAGTCAGAGTCTTGTGTGGTTTGTCGAAATAATGACTCCTAGCCCAATGGACGAAGGCACTGTCTGCTCACCCAAATATCTACAGTTCTTGGCACCTCCAAGGAGATGGAGCTGCCATCCTAATTGGAGCCAATGTTAGACTCAGTCTTGTCAGCCCTCTGTCAAAGTCAAATTCACCAAGGTTCATTTCTCATCATTTGCAGTCATCAAATGCCATTTTAGTCAACAAAGAGTCATTTAGCTCCTAGTTCTAGGGTTAGTTGACTTGGTCTTCAACCGTGTCCAACAATGTCAGCAGGGAGGTTCCTAATAAGTTTTCACTTCACAATTTTCATCACCAATAAAGCTGAGAATGTTTCTTCTTCAAAACCCTATTTTGAAGAAGAAATCGTTAAAATTGTTTGTTGTAATAAATATGTAATTTTTCAGTTCTATAGCTCTGCATGCACAGCCTCAACCCTCATTTTGCAATGTGGATTACACTCTTCAGAAAGCTTCATCAAATAATGTTGGATAATCCAAGCAGGAGCATAAAATTGCAAGTCATTTCTACAATGAATTTAATTGTAAGGAAGAGTCACCCAGGCATAGAACGAGAACAATTTGGTCAAATATTATTTTACAGAAGCTTGTCTGAAATTTTACGGAAGAAAGTTGGTGCAAATGTACAGTTGCAGGCAGTTCACATTTTGTTCCTCCTCTTAAATTGTCCAACGTTGTTTAAGCTCTTCTGTGGCTTCAAAGAAGATATTCAAATGCATTTCAACAATAGCAATATCAGCATGGGAATTTCAGGGATGGGAGGCACATGTGAAATGGTTTTGCAGGCTCTAACCACCTTGCCAAACTTCATGCTAAACATCCCTACAAGTAGACAAAGAGTCTCATTATAAAAAAAAATCAAAAATGAAAAAATCTAAAAACTGAGTTTGTATCAAAGTTGTCAAAGGGCCAAGTTTTTCAACGTAAACAATGGTTTTTGAAGAAACAAAGATTAAACCATGTCTATATAAGATATTTCTTAAAGCCATTCATTCATTTGCATCAAGAGTATTCAGAAAATCCAAGTGAAAGTCGAGTTTGAAGTCTGGAGGGACGGAAATGCGTTTTAGAAGGACAGTCTGGGCGACTTTGTCAGCATGTGGCGCACACACGAGGAGGCACGGCGCACTGGGAGCTCGGCCACAGTGCAAAAATACCACTGGCGTGGTGCACTCAGAGCACGCGGCGCATAAGCCTGTAACGTGAATTTTCTGCCAAATCTTCTCCGAGTTGGATTTCGCTTTCTATCTGTCTATTTGACAGTGTTGCTAGTGTTGAGCTGCAGTTAGAGACTGTATGGAGACAAGAAGATAGGTATAGTGTTCCCAGAATTTTTTTTGTTAACAAAATGGATCGACTTGGAGCAAACTTTTTCTGGACAAGAGACATGATAGTAACAAACCTAGCGGTAAAACCTCTTGTTCTGCAAATTCCCATTGGGGCGGAGGAACATTTTCAGGGACTTATTGATTTGGTGAAAATGAAGGCCGTGTTGTGGTCTGGAGAGGAATTGGGTGCGAAGTTTAGCTATGAGGATATTCTAGCTGGCCTTCTAGATTTAGCCACAGAATATAGGAATCAAATGATTGAAACCATAGTAGAACTTGACGATGATGCGATGAAGAAATATCTCGAGGGAGAGGAACTTGATGAGAAAACAATCAAGAGATTGATCAGAAAGGGCACCATATCTATCAGTTTTGTTCCCATTCCTTGTGGCTCGGCATTTAAGAACAAGGGTGTGCAACCTTTATTGGATGTTGTTGTGGATTATTTGCCTTCCCCTATTGACTTGCCACCAATAAAGGGAACAGATGTTGATGATCCAGAAGTAACCCTAGAAAGGCGTGCTAATGATGATGAACCATTTGCCAGACGTGCTTTTAAAATTATGACAGATCCCTTTGTAGGATCTCTTACATTTGTCTGAGTTTACTCTGGCGTCCTCATAGCTGGATCATATGTACTTAATTCCAACAAAGGGAAGAAAGAAAGAATTGGGCATTTATTACGAATGCATGCAATTAGTCGAGATGATGTCAAGATTGCTGTGACAGGGGATATAGTAGCACTTGCTGGTTTGAAAGATACAATAACAGGAGAGACTCTTTGTGATCCTGATAAGCCAGTTGTGCTGGAGAGAATGGACTTTCCTGAACCTGTTATTAAAGTCGCAATTGAACTGAAAACAAAAGCTGATGTGGACAAGATGTCTATGGGTCTTGTCAAGCTTGCTCAGGAAGATCCTTCTTTTCACTTCTCAAGAGATGAAGGGAGCAATCAAACTGTTATTGAAGGTATGGGGGAGTTGCATCTTGAAATCATTGTTGACCGTTTGAAGAGAGAATTCAAGGTCGAGGCTAATGTCGGTGCTCCTAAAAGTAAACTACAGAGAAAGCATCTCAAAGATTGCAGAGATCAAGAATGTGGCTATGTCTGAAATCGAGATCATTTTTGTCGAGATAGATGGTGTAAAGGTGTCTGAAACCATTACTTCGGTGCGAAATTATTTTGCTCAAGAGGTTCCAATCCACTCCGGTGCTACATCAAATGTTGTTTTTACTTTGATTGAGGGAAGTGAGTCTACCCTTCCTCCTATAATCAACGCTTTCGAGTATTACCAACGACTTCAATTAGATTACCCAACATATTCTCAAGATATTGACGCTCTTAACGCTATTGAAAGTAGAGTCGACATAAAAGATTGGATTTTTGCTGACCCTTGCTATTTGATATCGTGGAATGGACTTCACTGTGATAAAGCTCAGGGGAAATAAGAATTTCTGAAATATATTTGTCGGGAAGGGATCTAACAAGATCGGTGCATAGTGATTTTGCAAACTTGACTCGATTAGTTAATTTGTCTCTCAAACATAATCTCTTCACAGGACCAATGCCAAATTTGGCCAATCTATCCAATTTGGAGCGATTATATTTACAAAACAATAAAATGAAACGATACTTTCCAGAAACTGATCTTCCGGAAGTTATCTTAACGCAGGATTACATTGAAAAGCACCGATGTTACATGCAAGATGTCATCATACTAGCAAATGACAGTGATGTAATTGCCGAATGTTGAATGTAAAACGATTCATCTGCGTATTCATGATCCAAATTGAATGAAAGTGGCGTTATGTCTTAGGTGGCAGTCACTGCATACTTTGGCATTCGATCCAAAGAACATATGTGGCAGATTTGACCCAGACTTTTGCATTAAAATATTGGAGACCTTTTCCCTTCTGTAAAGTGGCAAACACATCTCTAGAAATTTGATGGCGGTGTACAAGAAAGAGTTCAAGGCAATGAGTGGTTATTTGACAGATTTAGGAGAGGCAATTTTGAAGCGAGTGGAGAATTTTATTCAAGCTATTGGGTCCTATGAGGATAAATATTTCAAAAGCGGTCTCGCCTACATCAGTGCCAGATGGAAAATGTCAAGCGCGAGAAGGCTCAAAAAAGGAATGGAGATAATATGGATCCCAAAATCAATTCTAAATTCTTAGTTCCAATGATGTCTTATCATAAAGCACATTTAGCTTCCGGTCCTCAACTATCACCATATCAGGTGGAGAAATCAAATAGTGGTCAGCTGGCTACTCAGACTATCCACCGGGCAGATCGCCTGGTCCATGCAACAAAGCTGACACGGGTTAGCAAGCAGCGCAGCAGTGTTGCTACAACCATTGTTAGAGCTCAAGAGGAGGTTGATGAAGAATTTGAAAGGGAGGAATAAAATGCAAAACCAACTTTCACTACTGTCCCAAACATCGCTAAAGAACTTCACCTATAAGAAAAGGATTGAAAGATATACATTGGGGATATTTGAAAATATGCGATTTTAGAGCCCTCAACTTTGCAAGGCCTCCATAGACAATGAAGAGAGAAAATCCCCAAAGGTAGTTCATGTATCCAAGTCAAGTGCCTATTCAATTAAATATTTTGATTTTTTTTATCATTGGTAGTGGAGTAGCTGGTCTTAGATATGCCCTTGAAGTTGCAAAACATAGGTCTGTGGCAGTCATCACAAAAGCTGAACCACATGAGAGTAATACAAATTATGCACAAGGTGGTGTTAGTGTAGTTTTTTCTCCTTCAAGTTCTGTTGAGAACCACATTCGGGATACTATTGTTGTTGGTGCATACTTATGTGATAAAGAGATTGTAAAGGTGGTATGCACAGAAGGCCCAGATAGAGTTAAAGAGTTGATCACCATGGGTGCATACTTTGATCATGGTGAAGATGGTAGCTTACATCTTGCTAGATAGGGGGGGCATTCTCATCACCGTATTGTTCGTGCAGCAGATATGACAAGAAGAGAGATTGAGCGAGCTATGTTGAAGGCTGTTGTTAATAACCCCCAACATCACCACGTTTGAGCATCACGTTGCCATATACTTGCTTACATTTGAGGATGGATCAAATATTTATTGTCACGGTGTGGACACATTGAACACCGGCACTAATGAGGTGGTCCGCTTCATTTCAAGGGTAACTTTACTTGCATCTGGTGGGGCTGGACATATTTATCCTACTACCACAAATCCTCGTGTTGCAACTGGTGATGGTATTTCGATGGCACATAGAGCATTTGCAGTTATTTCAAATATGGAGTTTGTACAATTTCATCCAACTGCATTAGTTGATGAAGGTCTACCAATTAAACCTCATACACGAGAAAATGCATTTTTAATAAGTGAAGCTATTTGTGGGGCTGGTGGTATTCTTTACAATCAAGCTATGGAAAGGTTCATGCCACAGTATGATTCCAGAGGAGAACTTGCACCTAGAGATGTGGTGGCACGCAGTATTGACGATCAATTAAAGAAACATAATGAGAGATATGTTCTATTGGATATAAGTCACAAAGCCAAGGAGGAAACATTGTATCATTTCCCAAATATTGCTGCTGAGTGTTCGAAGTATGGCCTTGACATAACAGAAAGTCCTATACCTGTAGTATCGGCTGCACATTATATGTGTGGTGGGGTTCAAGCTAAACTTCACGGAGAGACACCTATAATGGGTCTATATGTAGTTGGTGAAGTTGCCTGTACAGGACTTCATGGTGCCAATAGGCCTGCAAGCAACTCATTACTTGAAAGCACTTGTGTTTACACAGAAAGCGTTGAACACATTAGTATTATTGTAAGCAGTGCATAAAGGAGAAGGCCTTGAGCCTTGACTGACACAAAAGGTGAAAAAGTCGAGAACCAAGCGGTGAAAAAGGCACATGGAAGGCAAAAAGACAGAAACCGAAAAGCCAAAATCTAAATCAGAGGCATCCACCATGGCAGAGAAACAAGATTCGATTTCCTATTCTTCACTTTAGTTATGATTTGTAGCTACAGTTGTCGCCTTTTTATTGGTCATCAAAGAGTTTCAAGTGGAATAATGAAACATTGTTCTGTCTATAGAACAGATGGACGGTTCATTTCATATCCTCAGGATTTTAGTTGTAACAGCTCTCCATTTGGATCGATTTGTTTTCTCATAGTGGAGCTTATTTATTGCATAAAAAATCTTTTGTAAAAGGTTCTGAGTTCTGGGAAACGGTGGAGGAATAACTCAGTGTGTGGCTGTACAGATTGACAGAGAAATAATTAAATGGTGCAGCTATGATTTATAAGATTCTTGTGGTATGAGTTTTGGCATGTGTTTTTCTCTCTGTTTCATATGTGTCCTGTGATGTCTTGCATTTCATCCATAATCATTTTCATCTGAATGCTTTTAAGTGAGAAAGGTAGAATTCAGTCATTGCTCTGCCTTGAGGAAGTGTTCAGTCTTTATGTGTTTCTTCTACCTAGAAAGGATTCATACATTAATGCCCTTTTCATCTTTCTTAAACAATCTTTTCACTCCATTTAGTTTCAATTCGATTGCTAAAATCTCAATCAAATATCCCTCATTCAAATTTATTTATTAGCCTAAAATCAGTTCCTATTTTAAGTCATCTCGCACCCTATTGCTCAATTAATCGAGATTGACTGGAGAGAGCCCTCTCCTGTCCTCGTAGGGCTAGCTACGAGGCTGAGCTTGGTTTGATGTTGCCTCAAATTTTGTCTTCTTTCAGCCTGAGGCAGATTCGAGTGCTAACAAGCTGGTGAGACTAGATTCAATTTTTAATTCACAATTTTAATTCAAGGACAAATTAAAATTGGAATATTCTGGATTCTATTTTTATCATTTCTTGTTGCTATTTTCAACACTCCCTCTCAACAAGAAAGGAATTCAACTCGATCTTGATCATGAACCTTTGGAATGTTATGCATGCAACACTTCTCTCTAGTGTTGTTGCTACAACAACTCCAGAAACAAAAAAAAGCATCCAACTTGAATCAGTATGATGCATCTGCCATCAAATTCTTCGACTGCTATTTCCTTTGTCAACTAAAAACTTTGCGCTTCTACTGACTCTGCCTTTTTTCACTATAGTCAATCCTTCTCTACACTCTTCAGTATCTGATTTCTCTAGCCTCTGTCACTTTGATCTCTGACTGCATCAATCCCACTGATTCCTCCTGCTATTATGTACTTTGGGCTCTGGTAGCAAGGTACGATCCTTGAGATAAAACCTCTTAAGGGATCCTGCCCAATTTCAACCTTCTTGGGACTATCACTTCACATTGCCCCACCTCACACTTGGAGGTATGGCTGCATGTGATCCCTTTGCCCACTTCTCAAATTGTGGCTCCTCCACAATTGTCTGAGACTTCTTCTGGGACTGCATGTTGAGAGGTAATTTACTCTCCTTCTCAACCACCAAGTCTCTAACATTTTCCTTTCTCCTCAAGGATTTGCATGCATCTTGAACCTCAAGAGCATATAGGTTCTTAACTTGTGAACCAATCTGTTTCACCTGTCCGATGTTGATGCGTCTAAGGAACGTCTTTCCTTTACTGAAGACAACATCATAGCCTTTGTCCTCCAATATCACGACCGATACCAAGTTCTTCTTCAGTCCAGGCACATACTTCACATTTGTCAATGTGATAGGAGCTCTATGCTCCCTCTGAAAAGAAACTGTGCCCACTCCTGAAACACTATATCTTTCATTGTCACCCATCTCTATGCACATCTTGAGGTCTTTCTCCTCCAAGGTACTGAATAAACTTTTATCATCAGTCATGTGGAGTGAGGCTCCACTATCAAGATATCAGACACAACCCATCATCGATGAAAACCTGGATGCGATGAGGGTAAAGTCCATTTCAAGTTGAGAGGCTAATGCCTCACCTTCTGATCCTTCCGATGAGCCCTTCTTGGACTTCTTCGATGGGAAATTAGTCACATAATGTCCCATCTCGTGACAATTAAAACATCACACTTTAGATATGTCACCCTTCTTCCCTCCATGAGAAGAATTCGTTTTGGAATGGGAATCCTTTCCCTTCCCTTTCCTTGCCTTACTTGCTAAGGCCATATTTTCTTCATCATCATCCTTGGATGAAGAACCATCTCGAGTGCTCCTCCTGATTTCCTCCTGCATCAGATCCGACCACAGTCGTTCCCAATCTGAATGTTTCTCCGTTCCATTCATAGAGTCCTGGTAGCTATTCCAGCTCTTTGGAAGGCCAAGGAGAGTGAGACTCACCATATCATCATCGGCAGTAGTTATTCCCACACTACTAAGCTCATCTTTGCAAGTGCTGAGCTTGTTTAGATATGTGGAAATAGTATCGCCGTTCTCCATATTGATTCTTTGAAGCTTATCCTTGAGCACCAATTTCCTCTGGTCGCTACTGTTCTGGTAGAAGTCCTTCAATTTCTTCCACGTTGAATATGGAGTATCCTTCCAATGGAGACTCGAGATAATATGGTCCCAAACTCCCTCAAGGATGATCTAACTCGCCCTCGCCACACACTTCTTCCACTCAGCCAACTCTTGTGCATTAGTTGAACCTGGCTTTGGGATTTCTTGATCAATGAAATCCTTCAAGTCGTTGTCTTCTAATACAACCTCCATTATATCTTTCCATGCTATGTAATTCAAGCTGCCTTCCAAGGCATACTCGAGTCTCAAGCCATAGAATTCCATTGGCCAACCTTGAAGTATGATATGAATTCGATTTGCACCTGCAACCCCAAACTTCAAACTTCAAATTCTCTTCTCCATATACTGTTCATAACTTCAATAAACTAGGCTCCGATACCGTGTAGAAATTCTACAAATTCTCTACAAATCTCACTCTGAGACCATATAGAAAATCTTACTATAGATTAACCAGATAACGCAATATACTAAAGCAAAATACTATAATCTACTTCTACTATCAAACTTGTGGACGCTTAAAGATTGAGAAAGATCAAGCTGAACACATATAATCAGAAGAAGAAGAATCAATGCACATGGAACACAGAAAATACTCAGGGGAAAGCCTCAGCTAAAAACCCCACTATCTGTATTATCATACAAGGTGGAAATAAATTATAATCATACAAATCCTTAGCTCTCGTAGCTAGCCAACTCTCAGAACAATCCTCCTGGATGCTCACAGGAAATCAAAGCTTTTCACAAGCCTTCTCCTCTACCCTCCAAGCTCATATTTCCTTGCGTAGTTTCTCCTGGGTTATCCTCCTGTAACCAAATGGAACACTGATCTCACACACTACTCTAACACACTGTCAGAACTGCGCAATCCTCAAGGAATGATTCCTTGACTGCATGCATGAGTTTTCTTTATAAGAGAAAACATGCAACTGATAGTACATTGTCCTTGACATTTAGTTCAACTGGGTCTTTCTCAGAATAGGCATGCATGAGTTACTGATGAGGGAATCTTCAGTTATCTGGAGTACACTTGTTGACTGCATGCATGCATCAACTGACTGATAAATCACAATTAGTTCCTCAAATAGTTTGGAACTAATTTAACTGGACTTAACTCAGTAAACTGAGCTAACTAATTAAAACTCAAATATAACTCAATCTTATCTCCTTAATTAAGGGATAATATCCTTACTTTAAGGGATAACTGTTGCATGACTTTAAAAAGACTTATAACTTGAATTTATCCCACTAATTAATCCATAATGAATTAATTAATTATTTCCAAGTAGCTGGTGAGACTAAATTCGAATTTTAATTCACAATTTTAATTAAAGGACAAATTAAAATCGAAATATTTTGGATTCTATTTTTATCATTTCTTGTTGCTATTTTCAACACATGATACATCATTTCAAGCTTCATAGGCCATCTCCCTCTTACTTAGATCATCAAAGGCTCTTCACCTATCAATAGTAGACCATCAAGTTATAAAACCAAAACCATAGTCAAAGTCGAAGCCATACCTTGGAACTCATCATCCCAACTTCATCAAATGACTGTCCACTATGAGATATCTGAATTGGGGAGAAACAATATCTATAGGAATAATTCCTTACAAAGCCAACATAATTAGCCTTATATAAATCAATGTTGTACCATCACATCAACAAAGTCAACTTATCAAATCTTAGAAGTCAGATCACAATAATTATCAAAGTCATCAACATCACAGTGTCAATTCCTTCAACCAGGAGATAGGTAGAGCACATATCAAATCTTTACTTCATTTATTATTATGCCAACAAGATGTGATCAACCATGTAATGCCATTCCAAACTTCATCAATTCAATCTCATAATCATAACATTAGTCATTTTGTCACTAGGTGCAAATGCATACACCAAGGATGAGTCATGCAAGTTCCATTTTCATGCTGAATCCCAACTATCATTACCTCAACTATTGTTCTAGGAATGAGGAGGCCAATACAGAATCATTTTTCCAAATAATCACATAAGTCATTATGCCTACATAGCATAGACATCAAGGCAAATCAACAATAATATTTTCGATCATTAAACATTAGGTCAAGTCCAAATTTGTTATCATAGAGAGATATATAGTCAAAGCATATCTCAATCATCAATTCAAATTTATTGTCAAGCATCATGAAAAAACATTGTTCATCTATATCAATAAGCCAAATCATGCCAACCTCTTGTAGCACAAACATAGTGACATATCTATATGTATGTCTTGGTCACCTATAAACACGAGTTCAGTATCCATGTTCATGTTATGGAAAATATTCAATATTTTACTGCTTGCAGATCTTGCTATCTGCAACACATCTGTGGATTTGACATCTTCCAAGTGAACATCCGATGCACAATACTTCATTTTAATTTTATCATCAATTTAACCCAACAACTTAAGGAATCAGATTACAGAGGCATAATTTGCCAGAAACATCTTGATTCAAAGTTCAAACAGCTTCATAAATATTCAGATGATGGTCAACTATAGTCAAACCTATGGAAGCTCCCTTCAGGTTAACATGGGAGAATATTTAGCTGCCCAGATTCTCTCTAGGACTTAGTGTTGAAGGAAATGTAACTAGGTTTGGTCTTCATAGATGTATTTTTGATATCTGTATTTATTCAAGAAAATAAATATTATTTTTATAATATATGTCAATGAGTTTCTTTCTCATTGAAATAGGTCTAGCACTAGTTAAAGTGCTATTGGTGAGTCAAATAGTCAAAAGAAAATGTTGAAGACCTTAAGGTCATGTTGCACCATGTATATGTTTGTATAGAAGTCAAAGGATACTCCTCCAAGCAAAGTCAAGTCTCCTCCTAGCAAAGACACCATCAAAAGAAGCAATGGCACCATTACAAGCACTTATCGCAACAAAGAAAGTCAAGTCGGCCTCAAAGAAGAAAGTTAGACTAAAGGAGGGAAAACCCTCTATATATAGAGGTTTTCCACTCCTCTAAATATAGTGAAGATGATATATGAAATTAGCAAGCAAGTGCAGTCAAATAAAAGGTGGAAAATTCAAGTTTAAGGGAGCTTCTAGAGCAACGAAGAAGGAAGAAATATATCTTAAGTATAAAGGATTGTTTTAGGGTGAATTATAGCCACATGTGCGAGGAATAGAAGGGATGATTGTGCTCACTACAAAAAAAACATTAAAGTTTCTCATCTATCATCGTTTGGGCTACAAACTAGGCCTACTAGGCCTCCTATACAAGCGAAGAAGGAAAGACATCAAACGAAGGAAAAAGAACCATAGAACATCAACAAGAACTCTAACACCTGCGAGTATTAGGGTTGTAGTGCTGTCACACTAAGAAGGGACTCAGTTGATCAAGAGAAGGAAGGAGTATTATTAGTTAAAGGAGATCACTATAGAGAAGTATCTCTTCCAGAAAGACTACTAATAGTGTAAGGAAGAACGAAGTGCCAGGAGGAGGACGAAATGTCGGGGAACAAAGTGCCAGAAGAAGGTGGACAAAGTGCTAGGAAGACATAGTGCAGAGAAAAGGAAGGACTTGACTTGTGCTTGGAGGATCTTCTAGTCAAGGGTCTAGGGTTTGGCATTGATCAAGAAAGAAGCTTCAATAAGAAAAAACTTACAGAAGGGCTTTCCTCTCAAGAGAAGAGAGGTTTTGGCCCTGGAAGAGAGCCAAAATATTGTGTTATTGTTTTTATGTTTTGATAACAGTTTGATGAAGCACACACACATGCATTAATAAGAAAATAAGAAGATTAATCTAACAAAGAAAAATTGTAAAAATACTTCACAAATTGTTATCTTGTCATGAAGAATCACTCTACACCTAATTTCCCTAGATTATTTAAAATGCTATCAGAGCTAAGGTGACAAATCAAGGAAATGGAAACTCAAGAACACTCATCAAGGAAAGACATATACAAGGTTGAAGCATCAGGTCAAATCTACTCAAGGAAAATAATGCCTACCGTCTATCATTCATCAAGTAAGACTACATAGCAAGAAGAATATCCTTACACAAAGGCACCTACAAAGAAGAGAATATATAAAAGGGACCTACATCATCTACAAGTTACCAAGAAAATATCTTCATCAAGCAAGTCCACTTGGAGAAGGAAACTTGAAGAACATCAAGATTGAAGGAAGGAAAGCCATCAAGTCTTCAAGGAGGAAGCAAATCCATTACATCTAAAAGTCTATCAAGTAAGTATATGTCCCCTTATGAATATACAACCATGTCTTTTTGCAAGGAAAGAAACAAATTGGTAGGTACCAATAACTTTCTTGCATGGAAGAAGGGGACTCATTTACTTCTCAAGGAGAATGAACTCATAGAACATGTCAACGAGAATATCAATATCCATGCTAAGGAACAAACTCAAGCCTTAGCCATGTAAAACAAGGATGAGAAAAGAGATCAAAGGATTCTAATAGGATCTATCAAGGACTCTCTCATTCCTTATGTCTCCAAATTTGAAACATCAAAAGAAATTTATGATAATCTAGTAGATCTATTCTCGATATCCACAACGAGAGAAGTGATATCTCTAAGAAATTAATTATACAAGATGAAGATATCCAAGGAAGGAATAACTCCCTATTTCATGAATATCTCTAATATGAGGGATCAACTTCAAGAGCTTGGGGAAGTCATATATGGCAGAGAAATGAAAATTATAGTACTCAATGCTCTACCTGAGGATTGGGGCAACTTCAAATCAAGCATATATGCCAAGAAGGAAACAACCACACTCAGTGAAATTTGGTCTCTATGCAAGACAAAGGAAACCAAACTTAAAGAAAAGGAAGATGTGGGATCAAAGAAGCAAGCATTTTCTACCATGGCCAAGAGAAAGGGTAAAATTGGAAAATTTGGTCCATGAAGAACAAACAACAAAGACATGTCCAAAATCCAATGCTATTGATGCCAAGAATATGAACACTACAAAAGGAATTGCCCTAAGATTAAGAAGGACAACAACAACAAAAGAAAGAGGGAAGAAGATCACACGACTCAAGAGGTGAAAGAAGAAGAAAATAAGAAAAAGAAGGAATAACCTCTGGATCTCTACTATGATAAGTCAAACACTTTACTTCAAGTCTTCTTTCAAGGTTTTGAGTAGAATAGGAGCATGTAGAAATTGCATGGCTAGAAACATATTCTAGAATCTAGAAGTATGTACATAGAGTTCTAGATACTCATGTAGACTCTAGTATTTATAATGAGAAAAAATTCATGGTTAGAAATATCTTCTAGAATATATGAGTGTGGTAGATATAACTCAAGATATTCATGTAAAAGGAGCATACCTAGTATAGGACCTCATCCATGATGAAATAAAATTGATCATGATTAAGAATCTTAGAAAACTATTACACAATATTTTGTCACGCCTCCTGCAATTCCTTGTGTCATACCCAAAAGTGCCCGAAACTTGGCAATCATGCAGTGTACCCACCCTGATATGCAGCTCAGATCCTCCATGAAACACTGATGGAAACATTCCTTGAGCCTTCCCTGAAAAAGTGAACTCTAAAACCCTAATTTTAGGATCAGCACGACCCTGACAATGGAAACTCGTGTTGATCACTAGTCGCACTATACTAGCCTGGCAATGCTAGCATTATTTTTTCTTGGATACCCATGTTGATTCCTAAAAGGCAAGTTTTCCCAAAGAGGAAAAGAAGCTTCGTGATCTAGAGGCTTCCAAAATGATGAGATGGAGGTTGTTCAGTGTGGATGTGGTTGAATTCTCCCAATATTTCCCTTTGATCTTAACCCTATGAGATACTTCCTTGAGATGAGGGCCCTCTCCTATCTTTGAGAGATCCTAACTCCCTTTCCCTACCTATATATTCATCCTCTCCCATTCCCGAATGGTTGGTCTTTGGATATTTTCACCCTTATGTTGAGATAGTGCCTACATGCTACTCATTTGGCTTGGAGAAGGAGTGCTTGGATAGCTTGAGATTGGACTTGGATATTCACTCAAGGAGAGCTTATTGACATCAAGGCTTGGTTATATGCTTCCTCCTTTATTTCATTAAAATATAAAACTATTGGTTCACTTTCCATAAATGTTTGTGTTAATGCTTCATTTAACTTAATGCTCCTTGATATGTCAAGTGGATTACTTTCGATTATGCTTGTTGTATGTGTATGATTTGTTGTGTCTTCGATCTCTTGTGCAGATATTCAAACACTGTGAACAGTAGAGCTTAGACTGAGGCACAAGTGATTTGAGGTCTTTAACAAAGGAGTACATTATAGCATGAAAACGAGTTAGACCATATTCCTCTTCTCTCACTTCGATTGAAATTTAGGAAAGTGTCCTTTTAGATTTTCATGTAGGTTGCTAGTCCCACTCATTGGGCTAGAAGGATCATCTCTGTCTGCAGAGAGGATTTGCCTAGAAAACAAATGGTGACTCCACTAGGGTTGTTATA
This sequence comes from Pinus tabuliformis, assembly GCA_031772625.1. Taxonomy (NCBI): domain Eukaryota; kingdom Viridiplantae; phylum Streptophyta; class Pinopsida; order Pinales; family Pinaceae; genus Pinus; species Pinus tabuliformis. Next base: position 1,252,447,027 of record CM062817.1, on the reverse strand, counting down.
ACCCTTTCCATCCATTTCTTCAATCAAATTCTCTGATGAGATTGACCAACTGTTAATATCTTGAATTGTGTCTATCATTGTAGCTATTTAGCCTACTCTGATCTTGAAGATTTTTTTTTCCCTTAGTTTTCTCGCCCAACGTGTTTTATGCTCCAATAGAAGCACTGTCAGCACTGGTTCTTTAATTACAGTTGCGTTGATCTGCCTTGCATCGCCCTTTTGCCTTTAATAGGTACGTGGATCCTAGAGGATAGAAGAAATTAGGGTTTCTTATTGTTTTAAGTTTTGACCTCTATCAGTGATTTTCCAGTGTGAATGCAATGTATTTGTCTTGATTGATATGCTTGTACAATAGAAATTGTGTCTTGTCTTTGTTAGTGTGTGTTTGATGCTTAATTTCCTTCTAGGGTTTCTAGGGTCTCTAGGTCACCCTCTACTCATTGCTTGGTCTGCTTTTCTGATATTGATTGCTTCCATTCAGGAGTCTTCCTACAGTCAGGACATCTTTTTCAAGTTGCTTTCAGTTTTTGATCGTAAAGTTATTTTCATTAGTATTGAGTCATTTTGATGCTTTGAAGATTACTTTTGCTCCATTGTCAAGCATAGATTACAGTTGCATGCTTTGGAAGGACTGAAAGTGAATGCTTGTTTTATTTCTTTGTTTCGAAAAGAAAAGTGAACGATTTCCTCATTTAAGTATTTTTGAAACAATTTTCATTCGAAACCATAAGTGAATGAAAGTTTCATTTTGGTTGTTTTGGATTGCATTTTCTCTTTTTCTCATTGCATTAATTTTCATTGTTGAATCAAAGTGAAAGCAAAAAGATAAAATTAGTGCATCTTAGTGAAATAAAAGTGATTTTTGTTTCTCTTAGGATTGCATCTTGGTATTGAATTTGTTTTTGAAAGTGAAAGATTAGATCTCGTTTTTGAATTTTTCATTGGAAAGATAAAGAGTTGTGTTTTGATGCATTTTTCTTGATTGATGCATTATTTGGTTGTCTCTCTTCCTTCATTATTTTAGCCTTCATCGAATGAAAAGGTTTCAATTTTATCATTTAGTTGCATCATAGGTACAGGTGGCATCTTTGAGCCATCAAACTAAAACTTAATTGAAGATAAACTTGAAATTTACCTCTATTAACCTAAGGATCATTTGTAAGCTAATGCAAATATCTAGAGATCTAGGCTAGAGACATGTTCCGAAATCTTTAAAAATAGTAGTTATCATTAACTACGTGTAGTGTATCCTAGGGGTGAATTCCTGTCCCAGTATGGAAGTATATAGAAGGTTCTCTAGTACTTTTGGCTATATAGGAGGCACTTCAGTATGGTAAGTATATAGGGACGCTCTTATTGAATGGTTCTGCATTAGATAACACTAACATGTACTTATTCTCCCCGTACCGTCGAGTATATATTGGGATGTTGGGTTTGGAGCCTAATTATCTTCTTTATTCAGAGGTATTGTCAGATTGGACCCCAATTCATATTGTGGCGGCAATGCCGCCCATTTATGTACACTGCTAGGGGGTTCCAGGGGGGCAACAATGATTATTTGGAGCCCCCTTGGTGGGGGATCAGGGGCAGCACCCCAGAAGCTAAAAATAGATGTAAAATTGCCTTGTAAAATGTTGTAATTTCGTAGTCAATCTGGGTCATTCATTAGGTGGAAATATGACGGTAGAAGTTATTTTTAATTTAGGGTTTTTTTTTTTCCCTAGAAGGCAACCCCTCACTATATATGAGGGAATTGTATTGCGGCTATGTAGATCTGTATTTTGAGCGAGAAAGAGAGAGGAGATTGTGTGAGAGAGAAGAGGGAATTACAATAGATTTGTTGTAGGTTGTATCTCTTCATTTTGATGGATAATATAAAAGGAAGGATTGGTTGTTTCTTAGTGGACATAGCCCAAATTGGGTGAACCATGTATATCTGTGTCTCTCTTTTTTTATGTGTTTTTTGTGTTTAATTTCTGCAATATATTTTATGTGATCCATTTCTAACATGGGAGACCCCACTATGTTTCTATCTTTTAGCCACAAGTAACCTAGTCAGCCACCTTGTAAACGTGATACACTGAACACAACAGTCGGGGAGATTGGCCATCGCATGTCAACTCCTTCGTTTTAGCTAAGGTGTATATAACAGTTCATGGATACTTGGTAAACCCTCTTGCCTGGTATTACCCATTTTGATTTATTTGTTGTTTTGTATCATAAAATTAACTACCAATGATAACATGTTGAAACTGTTAGCGTATGTTAGTCTTGTCAGTCACCAATGATCAAATGTAATTTTTCAATATGGTTGATAGGGTCCGAGGTCAAATTTTTATAGTTTCAATAGGTTTTCAAATAAAAATTTAATCACTGGTCAGTGTGTCTAGGTATGTTTCTACTCCCTTCATTTCATGGTCAATTTGTCATCTGAATCATGCCATCACTCATTATGATGAGTCATCAGTGAAGTGTCTTGATCACCTTCTCAGTCATCATCTCATGGTCATTCATGTTTCAAGGTCCAAATCATCAGTTTCATACTCCATTAGATGTCATCATTAGGTCAAGTCATCAAAAATGTCAAAATAGAGTCATGATATCATCTAGATCATCATTGTGGGAGTAGTAATAGGGACAAGTGTTCTATAATGATATATAAAGTGCATTTTGATCTTTATTAAGATGTAATTATGTATAATAAGGTTTGAAGTTGCAGTATGTTAGCATTTCATATCATTTTGTGAAAAGACAAGGTGGGGCCACATCACCACCTAAGAGAAAATCGACCCCCCAACCTATAAGAAGATCAAAGTGTAGAAATTTTGAATAATATGAAACTTATTCATAAAGATTATCCCGATTATACATTATTGCGGAATACATTCATAATACATAACCTCCTCTACGTTGATCATTAATTTAGCAGCATAAAAAACAATGAAACATCAATCGCGTGCACACATTAACACAGTATGTAACCGGGGGAAATCTTACAGCTGAAAACCCCACACTATCTGTATATTAATCATTGAGAACATGTAACAATACATAGTACAATACTCCTCACAAGTATCTAGCACTATCTCCACCTATTACACAAAACTAGCTCAGATCCGAACAAGTCACAGGTTCAAATCTTCTCCACTGCTTTGCCTGCCTCTATTACACAATACCAAGTGAAAATCATGTGATCACAGGCTATTTCACTGGGCATATACTGCGAATCCTCATGGGCATACTCAATCCATTGATTGTGCAAGATCTCATGCACAACTATAGTCACAACTGATAGTAATCTCGACCTCTAACACCTGTCTCCACTGAACTGTACATGCATTGAGTTAACTGATGTATTCTTCAGTTGCATTATGAGTTAATAATTAGTGAATTAATTTAATAAATTAATTCACATCACTCATCACTAGTCTATTTGCAGTTAGACTAATTACAACTAGTTTAACCAAGTCAAACTAAACACAACTCCATCAACTCCACAATCAACTCCACAGAACTCACATGCATGAGTTCTAACTGAAGTCCTGCATGCAATAGCTCAACTCACCCACAAGGAAAGTGTATTTCCTTCTAACAGCTGCATGTGCCACATCTGTAGCTCAAACTAAAGTGCTCCAAGAGGATAAGATAATGTTTATAGTCTAAATATTATTATGAGACAATAATATTTGACTTTTCTATTTTTAGCCTTGCAGTTTAAAAATAGACTCTGATCACTCCGCTGTGAACCAGAAATAGAAGTCCATCTATTTTTCCCAACATGACCAATCATCCATAAACAACATCCTGCAACTCATAGACCATGATCCATATGTCTAAAAATAGACATAGTCTAAAATAGACTTTGTGCCAAAAATACCTTGCGGGCCCACTTAGTGAAGGCGACTTCTTTCCACTAAGCTCCATCATCTTGTTGCATTCTCAACACTCCCTCTCAACAAGATATGGATTATCAGCAACCCCTATCCTGCCTCGGTGGTATTCAAATTTGCTCCTGGTGAGCGCCTTCGTCAAGATATTAGCATTCTAATCCTCCGTTGGAATGTATGAAAGTAACATGATTCTCCGCTGCACACAATATCTGATATGATGGTACCTGATGTCAATGTGCTTAGATCTATCATGAAATACAGGATTAGCCGAGAGTTTAATGCAACTCTGGTTATCACAGTAAATCACAGTATGCTCCAAGTAAGAACCAAACAAACCGACCAGGATCTTCCTCATCCATATAGCCTCTCATGCAGCCAAAATTGCTGCCATATACTCGGCCTCTGCTGAACTGAGTGCCACGGATCTCTGCTTCCTGCTGTACCAAGAAACTGCTGTCGACCCGATACTGAAGACCCCTCCTGATGTGCTCTTTTTGTTCGTTAGGCTCCCTGCCCAATTTGCATCCGTGAAGCCACATAGCTTCACCTCATCCTCCTGTCTGTACCACAATCCATATCTCGATGTGCCTCTAAGATAACACAATACATGCTTGCCTGCCTTCCAGAAGAGCTTGGTTGGCTTAACCATAGCTTGTGAAAGTTGGTTAACAGCATAGCATATATCGGGTCGTGTATTGACCAGATACATAAGCGACCCCACCAACTGTCGATAAACAATGGCATCCACTTCTTTTGCTGAAGTGGCATCCTCCTTCCTCCAACCTCCAAGAAGAGGGGTATCAATAGGCTTGCAGCCATGCATGTTGAACTTCTCCAGTATCTCCCAAGCATACTTACCCTGCGAAACAATTAGTCCATCACTGCGCTGCCAAATTTCCAATCCCAGGAAATAATGAAGGAGGCCCAAATCCTTCATCTCAAACTCCTTAGCAAGATCATCCTTGCATGAAAGTATCAACAGCTCATCACCCGTTAGAATCAAATCATCTACATAAAGTACAATGATAAGCAACTTACCCTCCACCACAATCTGGTATAGGTTAGGATCCGCCTCACTCTTGGAGAATCCAAGTCCGGTGAAATAATTGTCTATCCATGTGTACCAAGCACGTGGTGCTTGTTTCAACCCATACAACGCTCTCTTGAGCCTGCACACATGTGACTCCTTGTTGAAGATCTCAAAACCTTCAGGCTGCTCAATTTACACCTCCTCCTCAATGACTCCGTTGAGGAACACAATCTTCACATCCATTTGATGAATGTGCCACCCCATCTGCGCTGAGAGAGAAAGAATCGTCCGTATGGAAGAATACCTTGCGACAGGTGCAAAGGTCTCCTCATAATCGATCCCCTCTATCTGTGAAAAACCTCGGGAAACAAATATTGCCTTGTACTTCTCCACATTCCCGTCAGCTGCCTGCTTAACTTTGTAGATCCATCTCAAACCCACCACTGATTTCCTTCCCGGTCTAGGAACAATCTCCCATGCACTGTTTCTGACAATCGAATCATACTCTTCCACCATTGCGTCTACACATGTGAGATCCTCCACAACTTCCTTGAAAGAGGATGGCTCAGTCACAACACATTTTCTCATAAGAGCCATGTATCCAGTGTACCGATCAGGTGACTGTCTCTGTCTACGTTGGGCTGTAGGTGGTCCTACAACTTTCTCTGCATATTGAGCTAGTCGCTCAGCTTCTGTCAAGCGCTTTCACCCTCTGATGGTTGGCGTTGCATGAGTGGTCTCTTCCACTCCATGAACCTTGTCCTGTGGCTGATCCACGTCCTCAAGCTCATCTTTAGGAACTAATAGCTCCTCATTTGCATGCAAGTGTGGCTCCCTCTCAAGCGAACACTTCATGGCTTTCTCCTCCTGAAATTTTATATCCCGTCGCACAACAGTCTTGCCACTGTCTGGCAAATACACACGATAGTTGTGGGGCGTATCAGTGTACCCCACAAATATCCCAACCTCAGCGGTCGACTCCAACTTCTTCCTGGCATCCTTCGTCACATGCATGTAAACGTTAGCACCAAAAATTCTCAAATGAGAAAGATCAGGCTTCTCACCAGAATAAGCCTCCTCAGGTGTACTCATGCCAAGTATCCTGTGAGGACAACGGTTCTGCACATATACTGCTGTATTGCATGCTTCTGCCCACAAGTGAAGGGGTAGTCCCTGATCATGCAACATCGCCCGTGCAACACCCACGATCATTCTATTCTTCTGCTCAGCAACCCCGTTCTGCTGTGGGTTATGGGGAGCTATGAGCTCTCTTCGAATCCCTTCTACTTTGCAGAAATCCTTGAACTTGCCAGAGATGTATTCACCACCATTATCGCTCCTAAGAGCCTTCACCTTCTTCCCTGACTCCTTCTCGGTCAGTGCTTTGAACTCACAGAACTTTGAGTATGCCTCACTCTTCTTCTGCATGAAGAAGATCCAGCACTTACAAGAGAAATCATCAACAAAAATCACATAATACCTCTGTTTTGCTATCGAAGCTACTGAGAAAGGTCCACACACGTCTGTGTGAATTCTCTCAAGGATCATCGTGGCGCGACTATCCTTCTTGTGAAAGGTGGCTTTCACAAACTTTCCCAAAGTACACCCCTTGCACTGATCTGACTGTGCAAGAGTGCCTTTAGGAAGCCCTGTAGTGATCTGTTGCAGTATCTTCAAGGCTCCATGGTGAAGGTGACCCAATCTCCTGTGCCACAGCTCACCATCATCTCGGATCACCAATCCTTCTGCCTTGCATGCCATTTCTACGCAACCATATACATGCAACTGATAAAGGTTCCTCAATCGAACCCCTATCTTCCGGGTTACTCCAGTTGTCTTGCTGCGCAGGAAAGCCTTTTCCTCGCTGAAAACAACATCATATCCCTTGTCTTCTAACATCGCCACAGAGATAAGATTCTTCTTCAATCCTGGAACATGCATCACTTCCTTCAATACAAAGGGTTTACCAGACTCCCTCTCAAAGGAAATGGTACCGATACCGGTCACACTGTATCTACCATCACTGCCCATCTCGATGTGCACTCCAAGATCTTTGTCCTCCAGATTAGAAAACAAATCTCGATCTCCTGTCATGTGAAAAGATGCACCACTGTCCAAGAACCACATTGATCCCATCACACTTGAAACCAATCATGCGATCAATGAAAAATCAAGCTCAAACTACGAGGCTAGAGCCTCTCCTACTACAGATCCAGCAGCTTACTTGTTCTCCTTCTTCTGCGGGCAATTAGTGGCATAGTGTCCGTGCTGGTGACAGTGAAAACACTTCACCTTGGACATATCCTGCTTCTTGCCTTTTGCACCGAAATGAGAAGCCTTCTTGTTCTTCCCCTTCTTTTCTTTGGCATCCAAAGCGCAATTTTCTTCATCAGGTACCTTTGATGAAGATCCATCCCTGGTATTCCGCCTGATCTCCTCCTGCACAAGATCTGATCAAAGTCTCTCCCATCCTGGCAATTTCTCCCGACCATTGACAGAGTCCTTATAGGAATGCCAACTCTTCGGAAGACCAAGGAGAGCCAAGCTCATCAAGTCCTCATCATCGACAGTCACCCCCACACTTCCCAGCTTATCCCTGCACTGAGTGAACTTTGTGAGATACTTGGGCTTACTGTCTCCCTTATCACATTTGATGTTTCCGAGTTTATCCTTGAGCGACAACTTCCTTTGATCACTCTTGCATTGGAATAGATCTGTCAATGCTTTCCACATCAAGTATGGAGAAGCCTTTCCATGCAGGCTAGAAAAAATGTGATCCTTCACGCCCTCTAATAGAATCCTTCGACACTTTGCTGTCTTCTTTTGCCAAACCTCAGCTTCGGTAGCATCAGTAGGCTTTGGGACCTTAGCCTTTATGAACTCCTTTAGCCCATTATCATCTAACACCACCTCCATCCTGTCGCTCCATGCAATATAGTTCAAGCTGCCCTCAAGAGCATACTCCAATCGCAATCCGTTGAAAGACATTGCAACGTTGACACCAAGAAAACATTGCTGCAAATTCGAATTCCACCAGCTCCAAACTCAATCGCCTCTGATCTAAGATTCGTGAGAACAAAGTATTTCTTGTACAAAGATTTAATGTATGGGCTTTTACCAGATATCTCACCTTTCAAAGGAAGGATGAATCCAGAGATTACCTGGCCTGATTTCAGACTCTGCCTGAAGAAATAGAATGTAAACACTTTCTGAATAGTAGATCTAATGATCAACCCCTCTGATACCATGTAGAAATTTTTAATAATATGACACTTATTCACAGAGGTTATTCTGATTATACACTATTGCGGAATACATGCATAATACATAACCTCCTCTATGTTGATCATCAATTTAGCAGCATCAAAAACAATGAAACATCAATCGCATGCACACATTAACATAGTATGTAACCTGGGGAATGATTACAGTTGAAAACCCAACACTATCTGTATATTAATCATTGAGAACATGTAATAATACATAGTACAATACTCCTCACAAGTATCCAGCACTATCTCCACCTGTTACACACAAAACTAGCTCAGATCCGAACAAGTCACAAGTTCAAATCTTCTCCACTACTTTGCCTGCCTCTATTGCACAATACCAAGTGAAAATCACGTGAGCACAGGCTATTTCATTGGGCATATACTACGCAATCCTCATGGGCATACTCAATCCATTGGTTGTGCAAGATCTCATGCACAACTATAGTCACAACTGATAGCAATCTCAACCTCTAACACCTGTCTCCATTGAACTATACATGCACTGAGTTAATTGATGTATTCTTCAGTTGAATTATGAGTTAATAATTAGTGAATTAATTTAATCAATTAATTCACATCACTCATCACTAGTCTATTTGCAGTTAGACTAATTACAACTAGTTTAACCAAGTCAAATTGAACACAACTCCATCAACTCCACAATCAACTCCACAGAACTCACATGCATGAGTTCTAACTGAAGTCCTGCATGCAATAGCTCAACTCACCCACAAGGAAAGCGTATTTCCTTCTAACAGCTGCATGTGCCACATCTGTAGCTCAAACTAAAGTGCTCCAAGAGGATAAGATAATGTTTATAATCTAAATATTATTATGAGACAATAATATTTGACTTTTCTATTTTTAGCCTGGCAGTCTAAAAATAGACTCTGATCACTCCGCTGTGAACCATAAATAGAAGTCCATCTATTTTTCCCAACATGACCAATCATCCATAAACAACATCCTGCAACTCATAGACCATGATCCATATGTCTAAAAATAGACAGTCTAAAAATAGACTTTGCGCCAAAAATACGCTGCGGGCCTACTTATTGAAGGCAACTTCTTTCCACTACGATCCATCATATTGTTGCATTCTCAACGCAAAGGAGCAAACCATTTGCTCATTCCACCCCCATAAGACATCAATCCACCAACAAGAATCATTTCCACCCTCTGAAAATAAATTTCTTGCCAAGAAAGTGCCAAATTTCCTCCCTTGTTGCGCTCTTGTTAGTTGCGCTGCACTTTTCTCCAAATTGCTGCTTTTTTCTCAAGGGAGAAAAACATACCTTTTCAAGAGATTTTCTTCATCAACCATAGGTTGTTGGAAATAATACTGAGAGGGGGTGTGAATTAGTATTATCAAATCAATAAATTTTTCATTTCATACTCAGATTTATATACGCTACTTCAATGAACGTGACTCGCATGTACACGCAACTGTCTTTAAAGCAACCAGCGTATATACAACAATCTTATGATTCAGTTGATTCATAATATGTTGATCTTTAATTAGTGCATCAGTACTTCATTAACCATATAAACAATAACCATGTGTAGTAATAACATAATAAACCTTCGCACATAAGAAATACACATGAACACCAAGATTTAAGGTGGAAACCCAATGCGAGATAAAAACCACCTATTGCTGTCTTCTTTTAATATAAGAAAAACCTGTTTACAATCTTGTATTGGTGCAAACTTATACCAGTACACAGGGACCCACCTACAGAAGGCTACAACCTTCTCTCGTTCCCTAGCTTCTACTGGAAGGGAGCTACAACCCCCTAGCTCTTGTACTAGCCGATCTGTTTTCTAGTACGTAGGTGCCAGCTTACAGAAGGCTCCAACCTTCACTCATTTTCCAGTTGCTATTCGAAGGGAGCTCCAACCCCGTGGCTCTTGTACTAGCCGATATGTTTGCTAGTACATAGGAGTCAGCCTACAGAAGGCTACGACATTCTCTCTTCCTCCAGGGACTACATTTCATAAATTTTCAGACTGGATACTGCTGGAATACAATACCACAATCTGAAGGCCACGTTTCATCCAATTTTCATACTGGACCCATCAGCAACATTTAAGATCATAATCAATCACCACTGCAATACAACCAATCACTGAAAACCCATCATCACTGAAGAAAATCGCAATCAAACAATCTGAACATTCAGAACATTGTCACTAAAACACAGTCACCAGAACACAGAGCAGAACCTAGAACTCTGAAACAACAACTAGAACCAACTCCAACTTCAAACATCATATTTCATAATGTATACACTACTTTGATGTGCCGAACTAGCATGTATACGTGCTTTTAACAAAGCGAACCAGTGTATAGATATGCAAATACTAACTTAAAACTTCACAACTATTCCAGACTTCAGTCATACCCAGATCATAACATTTACAGAATAAAACATGTGTTAGTATTCAGATCTAGCCCAATCAACATCAAATCATGCAATGATAAGTCATTTCAGTTCTTATGATCCTGATCTAACATTGTATCCAAGGTGCACAAAATATTTCAGATCATCTCATAATCATAGCCCCTGCAACATAACATATACTTCAGATAGAAGTATTCCTCAGAAACCCATTCACTTGCACACCATGGCCTAATGATCTTCTCCTCCTTATATAGTTTTAGGCCTTTCTCAATACCTCAGACCAAAACCACTTAGGATCAATACCTCATACCAAAATACCTCGGACCAAATACCCCAGACCAATACCTTGGACCAAATACCTCGGACCAATACCTTGGACCAAAACCTTGATTTCCATCCCATACTCACTTTTCATTCTGTGAAAGTATGTTCATATGTATACACTCCTTTTTTTCTATTAACCGCGTGTATATGCTACTTGGACAGAAATAAACCAACGTATACTTCTTAAACCATTTCTGGAGTCTGATCTGTAATCCTTTGTTGTTAACCTGTTGCACTGTGAACTATCATCTATGTGAGTTGTCATCATGGAAAACACCAGTATCATAATGCCAACACAGGTTCCATCACATCAGTAACAAGTAAGTGGGATTAATTTTCCCCTCCTCTACCTCTCTTTTGCTTCAGTTCATCCTTGAAAGCTCAGAAAACCACCCTCTCCTAAGGTTTTGCTGTGCTTTTGGTCTCATAGTGTTTTTAATTCATTTTCTGTGAAAAAACCTAAATCTCATGTTCAAACACCCTCCCTCACCCTCCATACACCTTCCTTGAAACTTCCCTTCACCATTTTCCCTCATTTCCTTCATTTCCCTACAAACCCTAGCCTACATTACACTTTCCTAAGCTAGGACTATGTTTTTCATTTTTATGCCCATTCCCATTAGTCATTTCCCAAAATTTTACCTCCCTACACTCCCTAACATCTATCGCTACCCCCAAAAATTTCCCTAAGAATTTAGACACTCTCAAACCCCTTCATCTCCTTCCATTCACAAAACTTCCCCAATTCCCCTGTTTTCCTAACACTAAACCCTAATTTCCCTTCCTAGTGAGCTATAGTTTCACAGTGGATACAAAGATGACAACCACTGATTAGAGGAAGCATAAAGGAGGTTGTATTATTAGGTATGAACCCAAAAAAGTACACGATATCATGGCTTCACCATTTCTCAAGAAGTCATTCCAAGATGCGGGCTGCCTTGTTTTCTACAAAAAGATTGAAGAACTAGGTTTTAGCGATAAATTAACAAGCACCTTTGCCACCAGTATAAGGAGGGATAATGAAGCTATTGCAGGGGTCACTTTTACCATTTTAGCAGAGGCCATTTCCATAGCCACTGGGCTCCCAAATCATGGAGAGGTTTGGTTCAAAAGGACAGACCTAGACATTGAAAATTATAAAATGTTTTTGAAGCCTCCTTACAACGCTGCTCCAAAGCATATTTTTCTTTTTATACACTTGCTTGATAAGTATGTCCCTCTCATAAATATGACCACGAAATACTTCACATGTGAGGGTAGGTTTTCAAGGATATATCAGTACCATGTTAGATTACTGATGCATTTAACAAGTGTTAAACCTCTTAACATACCTCACTACCTCTACATAAGCTTGGTAAAAATGGTAGAAAAGGTACATAGAAAAGGAAAAGACCATCAAGCAAGCTTGTTACATCATGGCTTCGTGAAAATCATTGTCTGCCATCAGCTTACATAGGTCAACTTCTCTTGGGAGGAATTCATGCAGTCAACCTCCGTTTTTCCTACTCCAACTCAATATATGAGTCAGTCTACACCTTTGGCATCACCAAGGCCACAAGAAGTGGGTTCTACAAGTAGACCTGTAGCAAGAACATCTAGTGCTGAGGTGACTAAGGAATATGCTAGAGGAAAGAGGCTTGTGTTTTTTCCTAGCAGTGTGGAAAGGGCCAAGCCTACTTCAGTTGAGAAAGAGACATCAACACATCACCATGAGGCACCTTTGCAAGAGGAAGAACAGGTAGAATTTGACACCTATATGGTAGATCTAGCAATGCATGAGGAGGACAAGTCACATGAGAAAATCATCAAAGAGAAACAGGTAAAATTAAAAGGGCTAAAGGATAACTTGGAAAAGGTCAACTATATGACTGCATTTCTATAGTAGGAAAGCATGAAGCTAAAGGTAAAACATCTCTTGCTCAACAAACCTATATTTGATGTGGTGGAAGAGCATGACAAAGTAAAGTTAGTGATTCATATAGAAAATATTGAAGACACAGAGTTTCAGTTCAAGTTCATAAGGCCAAAGAATAGAGGTTTACAAAGATAAGAAGGGCAAGGGATCGAGTCATCTCCTCCATTAGGTCAACAAGACATTGGAAAATCATTTGCAGCAGATTTTGAAGAAGATAAGGAATATTGGCTTGAGAAGATCAATGATCATTTGGAGATGCTCCTGAAGAGGGAAAAAAATTCCACCAACCTACAGAGGTGCATGGCAAGGCATTACTACACTCGACACTTGATCAGTCAAATCAGGGTCAAAAACTTGAAAAGGAAATTGAGGAAAAACCTAATTAAGAAAAGGAAGAAGGATAAGATTGTCCTGTTGGCTAAGGCCTCTCTAATTTCCTAGCACATCACTTTCCAACTCAAAGGAGAAAGTCAGAAATATTTTTGAAGAAATTTTTGAAATTTTGAAATTTTATGACTTTTGGCTATAAAGGGAAATTTCAATTAGCCAAAAGTGCAACACCCTGGTGCCGCGCTTTTCCCTGAGGCGTCCAAATCACAAAAGGTTCATATAACTCGATAGATTTTGACCTTCAAGTATCAACCATGTAGTTTGTGTGCCATGGCATCCTTCTCGTCGGAAGAAAAATGCCAAAAATATGCCAAAAAACCACTTTCTGCCACTGTTTTCACCCTGGCACTGCGCTTTTAGAGTGACCTTGGGAGAATCCATTTTTCTCAGCCTTGGAGAGGCCATTTTTCATTCTTAAGGACTCTATGGACAACTAGACATCCTAATATTTCCAATGATTCCTTCATATTATAATTTGGAACACTGGAAGTCACTCAAAACTTTCCTCCGAGTTGGCACTACGCTTTTCCCAGATGGCGCTGCACTTTTCCCAGAATTCGCTTCGCTTTTCCTAGAAAGACAGGAATTCAGATTTTCTCCAGTCAAAGTCAAATATGTTGGTAAAATTAATCCTCCATGGTAATCATGCAATGTAATTAAATGTAAACGAGGTGGACGTAAATTTCATTTAGGTTCATGCTTACTTATGTTTGTAAAGTCAAAATGAATCATTTTGTCTAATTAGGGAGTTTGTTTTTAACTTCCCTAGGTTTAGGTTTGGTTAGAGATAATCATGTAAACTATTCCTATCATGAGGGATTTGACCCCTGAGAGGGGGAAAGAGTTGTTTTGGTCTATATCTACCCAAGTCAAACTCAAGGGAAGGGTTGGAAATCAGAGAGTAAAAGGCTTTGGAGCTTGTATTCATCATATTTTTACAAGAAATTAACAGGCCAGTTGCATCTATTATTTAGGAATTATTGTGGTATGATTTTGTGACATTGTTTTTCTTCTGTAAATCACTTAAATGAATGATTAGTTATCCTTCTTTCCATATATTTTATTTCAGTGATCTTCCTATGAGGTTCTAAACAAAATTCTTAAGCTTAATCTCTGTTTTGTTAGGAATTTCATGTTTATGTTATCTATCTTCTCATAAATGAATTCATGATATTCATGCTCATTTTGAACCTTTTATTTTTCAACCCTACACTACATCGAAAAACATCAAAGTGTCACTGAAATATACCTACCTTTCTCCTCTATATCCCTTGGAACTGAATCTTTTGAAACTTGACCTAGTTCCCTAACCTCTACTCCTGATCCAACAAAACCCTAAATTTCAAAACCGTAGAGATGAACATACCTAGCCTAAAATATTTTCCTCTTCTAGTCATTCATTGGCTATGAGTTCATAGAGAGAGCCCTCTCTAGTTTGGTATGGATAGCTGCCAAATCCTAAGTGGTTTGAGGTTACCTCTGTCAATCTCCTTTCTCAGCTTTGGGACACTGAGGAGTGCTAACATTTTTGGTGACCATACTGGGGATGTGAACAATTTCATATTCCCCAGGAAATATCATCAAAGTTTAGATCTGATATGATGATGGTGGACAATGGTCAAACACATATGAAGGCTGAACCATTCACCTAGACTCCAACTTGATCTAAAGACTCCACTGGCAGCAGGATCCAAAAGTTGAGATGAGTTCTATATCAGTAAGGTATGCTCCTTTAAAAAGAGATCACATTCCAGGTTTTCCAAACCGCATGCCTTGTGTAGATTGGCAAACTTATTTGCCAAAGTTCAAAGACGAGAAAGGAGATGATGCTGCTCTACATCTTGTTAAATTTCACATGCATGTGCATAAGCTAAAGGTTCAATTTCCTGAATATTGTATGATGAAGATTTTCATGTTAACCTTAGAATGAAAAGCATGATCTTGGTATGAAGGTACTGCATCTGTTAGTATTTATTCTCCTAAATATTTTCATTCAACACTTTTTGAAAAATATAGAGAGTCTCATCCTTCTTTGTCATTCGTTGAGTATTATTGTGAACATTTTGAGGTTTTCACTCAAAATCTAGAGAATTCTTATGGTGATGAAGAGTTCATGGATGAAAATGTCCTGGAGGCTTTGTATGAGAACCATTTCCATCACCAAGAAGAACAAATTTCTTCTCCCTTGGATGAAAGTAAAACTAAGAAAGATCTATTTGATGACATTAAACAACCTGTAGACGTTTCAGAAGAACAAGGGAACATTCAAACCTGTTTTAATGAAGATTCGATGTTTATGTATGATAATCATGTTCCAGCCTATGAGTTTGATGAATCTATGCAACAAATTTGTTAGTCTTTTAATGATCAAAGTTATGAGGATAGTCATCCATATCTCTCTTCAGATTGTTATATCTCTGGATTTTTATTTCAAGATCAGGTTTGTGAAGACCAAGATGAGGTTTCTGATGAAATGCATGAACAAGGATCTCTAGACATTCACTACTCATATGTCTCTCCATCTCATCCATTTTCTGAAGCACTATTTCAAGGGCAGATTGTGAATCATAATTTTGAATTGGCATGTGTGGAGGTTTCAGACAGTGTAATTATGGCATAAAATAATCATCAAACATTGCAAGCAGAGTATGAAGAAGAGAGTAGCGATAAATAAGAGGTTGTTTTAGAGTCTCTCACACATGAATATCTTCCTCCAGGATCAGAAAATGAAGAGTTTGTTGAAGAAGAGCAGTTTATCCCAAATCCTATGGATGTGCATATTTTTTCTGTTGATAATATGGTTGCCTAAAACATAGATTTTCAAGGACAAATTTCCCTTTCTCTTGATGCGAATGAAAAAAATCATGAACATATTTTCTTACTTCATCCTGATAAAAAAATTTCATTGGAAAATGAAGAGCGTCCTTATATTTCTACCGAATTTCAAGACATGGTAATGTTCCATATTATTGAAGACCCTATTGCTAATTTGTTGCATACATCTGGGAAGATGAATTTTCTTGTATTTATGGATCATGAGCACATGTTCAGTAAACACTTAGAGTGGCCTATCTTTTGTCTTTTCTGACTGCTCAAGGAAAGTGTGAGAAAGATTCAAGTAAGTAGCCATTTGCTGGATTGATTACACTGTAGGGATCATTTCACATGATTGTATACATATCTTCAGCAGGTGGTGGTTATCATCAGGATTTGAAGCCCGAGGTGAAGACCCTAAGATCCGAATGGTCTGCTCAAGTCAAGTCAAGTCAATTTCAATTTTTCTTAAGTTTAGTCAGTTAATCGTTTGTGTGTCAAGTGTTTTATTTTAACTCCATCACCCAATGGATGATGCTACCTTGTCTACGATGTTCTTGACACCTCCTAAAGGAGCTGTCATCCCTAGCTGGAGCAAATATTAGTGATTGTTAGTCCTGTCAGTCACTAGTGACCAAATGTACTTTTTCAATATGGTTGATAGGGTCATAGGTCAATTTTTTATAGTTTCAATAGGCTTTCAAATGAAAATCTGATACTGGTTAGTGTGTCTAGGTATGTTGCTACTCCCTTCATTTCATGGTCAAATTATCATTTGAAACATGCCATCACTAATTGTGATGAGTCATCAGTGAAGTGTATTGATCACCTTCTCAGTTATCATTTCATGGTCAGTCATGTTTCAAGGTCCTAATCATTAGTTTCATACTCCATTAGATGTCATCATTAGGTCAAGTCATGAAAAATGTCAAAAAAGAGTCATGATATCATTTAGATTATCATTGTGGGAGTAGTAATAGGGAAAAGTGCTCTATAATGATCTCTAAAGTGAATTTTGATTTATTAAGATGTAATTATGTATAATAAGGTTTGAAGCTGCAATATACTAGAATTTAATATCATTTTGTGAAAAGACAAGGCGGGGCCACATCACCACCTAAGAGAAAATCAACCCCCCGAGCATATAAGAAGACTAAAGGAGAAAAATATTTTCTCATTCCACCTGCATAAGACATCACTCCACTAGAAAGAAGCATTTCCACCCCCTGAAGATAAATTTCTTGCCAATAAAGTGCCAAATTTCCTCCCTTGTTGCACTTTTGTCAGCTGTGCTGTGCTTTTCTCCAAATTGTTGTATTTTTCTCAAGGGAGAAAAATATAATTTTGAGGGGTTTTCATCATCAACCATAGGTTCCAACACATCATTAACAAGAAAGTGGGATTCATTTTCCCCTACTCTACCTTTATTTTGCTTCAGTTCATTCTTGAAAGCTCAGAAAATCGCCCTATCCTAGGGTTTTGCTGTGCTTTTGGTCTCATAGTTTTAATTAATTTGGTGTGAAAAAACATAAATCTCATGCCCAAACACCCTCCCTCACCCTCCATACACATTCCTTGAAACTTCCCCTCACCTGTTTCCCGCATTACCTTTATTTCCCTACAAACCCTAACCTACATTACACTATCCTAGGCTAGGACTGTGTTTTTCATTCCTATGCCCATTCCCCTCACTCATTTCCAAAAATTTCACCTCCTTACACTCACTAACATCTATCCCTACCCCTCAAAATTTTCCCAAGAATTTTGACACTCTCAAATCCCTTCATCTCCCTCCATTCACAAAAATGCCCCAATTCCCCTGTTTTCTTAACACTAAACCCTAATTCCCCTTCCTAGAGAGCTAGGGTTTCACAATGGATCCAGAGAAAACAACCATAGATCAGAGGAAGCATAAAGGAGGTCATATTATCAGGTATGAACCCACCAAAGTATGGGATATGATGGCTTCACCATTTCTCAAGAAGTCATTTCAAGATGCATGTTTCCTTGTTTTCTACCAAAAGATTGAAGAACTAGGTTTTAGTGATAAATTAACAAGCACCTTTGCCACCAGTCTAAGGAGGGATAAGGAAACTATTACAGGGGTCACTTTTACCATTTCAGCAGAGGCCATTTCCATAGCCACTGGGCTCCCAAATCATGGAGAGGTTTGGTTCAAAAGGACATACCTAGACATTGAAAATTATAAAATGTTTTTGAAGCCTCCTTACAAAGCTGCTCCAAAGCATATTTTTCCTTTTAGACACTTTCTTGATAAGTATGCCCCTCTCATGAATATGATCATGAAATACTTCACATGTGAGGGTAGGTTTTCAAGGATATATCAGTACCATGTTAGATTACTGATGCATTTCACAGGTGTTAAACCTCTTAACTCACCTCACTGCCTCTACAGAAGCTTGTTCAAAATGGCAGAAAAGGTACATAGCAAAGGGAAAGACCATCAAGCAAGCTTTTTCCATCATGGCTTAGTGAAAATAATTGTCTGCCCTCATATTACATAGGTCAACTTCTCTTGGGAGGAATTCATGTAGTCAACCTCTCTTTTGCCTACTCCAACTCAATCTAGCAGTCAGTCTACACCTTTGGCATCACCAAGACCACAAGAAGTGGGTTCTACAAGAATACTTGTAACAAGAACAACTAGGATTGAGGTGACTAAGATATATACCAGAGGAAATAGGCTTGTGTTTTCTCCTAGCAGTGTGGAAAGCGCCAAGCCTACTTCAGTTGAGAAAGAGACATAAACACATCACAATGAGGAACTTTTGCAAGAGGAAGAGCATGTAGACTTTGACACCTATATGGCAGATCTAGCAATGCATGAGGAGGAAAAGGCACATGATAAAATCAGCAGAGAGAAAGAGGCAGAAATCATAGGGCTAAAGGATGGCTTGGCAAAGGCCAACTATATGATTGCATTCTTACAGCAGGAAAACATGCAACTAAAGGTAAAACATCTCTTTCTCAACAAACCTAAAACTGATGTGGTGGCAGAGCATGAAAAAGAAAGGCAGGACTGATCTAGAACAGATTGAAGACACAGAGTTTAAATTAGGTCAATTTCATAAGGCCAATGACCAGAGGTTTACAGAGACAAGAAGGGGAAGGGAGTGAGTCATCTCCTCCATTAGGTCAGTAAGGCATTGGAAAATCATTTGAAGAAAATTTTGAAGAAGATAAGGAATATTGGCTTGAGAAGGTCAATGATCATTTGGAGATGCTCCTGAAGAGCAAAAATAGGGCCACTAACCTACAGATGCACATGGCAAGGCATTACTACACTTGACACTTGATCAATCAATTCAGGGTCAAAAACTTGTAAAGGAAATTGAGGAAAACCCTAATTAAGCAAAGGAAGATGGATAAGCTTGACCTATTGGCTGAGGCCTCTCTAATTTCCTATCACATCATTTTCCAACTCAAAGGAGAAAGTCAGAACCATTTTTGAAGAAAATTTTGAAATTTTGTGACTTTTGGCCATAACAGGAAATTTCAGTCAGCCACTTTTCCCTAAGGCCTCCAAATCACAAAAGGTTTATATACCTGGATAGCTTGTGACCTGAAAGTATTAGCCATGTAGTTTATGTGCCATTTCAGCCTTCCCATTGGAATAAAAATTCAAAAAAACCACTTTTTGCCACTATTTTCACCCTGGTGCTGTGCTTTTAGAGTGACCTTGGGAGAATCCATTTTTCTCAGCCTTGGAGAGGCCATTTTGCATGCTTAAGGACTCTATGGACAACTAGACATCCTAATATTTCCAATGATTCCTTCAAATCAGAATTTGGAACAATGGAAGTCACTCAACACGGTCCTCCAATTTGGAGCTTCTCTTTTCCTAGATGGCTCTGTGATTTTCCTAGAATTCGTTGTGCTTTTCCTAGAAAGACAGGAATTCAGATTTTCTCCAGTCAAAGTCAAATATGTTGGTCAAATTACTCCTCCAGGGTAATCATGTGATGTAATTAAATGTAAATGAGGTGGAAAATGTAAATTTCATGTAGATTCATGCTTACTTATGTTTGTAAAGTCAAAATGAATCAGTTGGTCTAATTAGGGAGTTTGTTTTTAACTTCCCTAGGTTTAGGTTTGGTTAGAGATAATCATGTAAATTGTTCCTATCATGATGGATTTGACCCCCTAGAGGGGGAAATAGTTGTTTTGGTATATATATACCCAAATAAAACTCAAGGGAAGGGTTGGACATCAGAGAGTAAAAGGCTTTGGAGCTTGTATTCATCATCTTTTTACAGGAAATTAACATGCCAATTTCAGCTATTATTTAGGAATTCTTGTGGTATGATTTTGTGACATTGTTTTTCTTCCATAAATCACTTAAATGAATGATTAGTTATCCATATTTCCATATATTTTATTTTAGTGATATTCCTATGACTTTTTAAACATAATTCTTAATCTTAATCTCTGTTTTGTCAAGATTTTCATGTTTATGTTATCTATCTTCTGATAAATGAATTCATGATATTCATGATCATTTTGAAACTTTTCTTTGTCAACCCTACACTACATCAAAAAAACTCAAAGTGTCACTAAAATATACTTGCCTTGCTCCTCTAAATCCCTTGCAACTGAATCTTTTGAAACCTAACCTAGTTCCCTGACCTCTACTCCTGATCCAACAAAACCCTAAATTCAAAACCCTAGCTGAACATACCTAGCGTAAAATATTTTCCTCTTCTAGTCATTCATTGGCTGTGAGTTCATAGAGAGAGCCCTCTTTGGTTTGGTAGGGCTAACTGCCAAATCCTAAGTGGTTTGGGGTTACCTCCGTCGGTCTCCTTTATTAGCTTTAGGACACTGAGGAGTGCTAATAGAACCCATGCAGTTGCTTCTTGGCCCCATATTGAGTAAGTTCCTTGTAAATTTTAATTTTAATCAAACCTCAACGAATCATCTATTATCCTTATGCTCTTGAGAGAAATTCACCATTGTTGAACCATTGAGTTCACCTCATAGTTCCCATTCGTTGTCTAATGCTGAAGGGTCTTCACAAGGAGTTCACCCTAAACTTCCAAAGTCACTTGAAGCTCAAGGCTTTAAACTTGGAATTGTCGCAAGTATCCAACCCCTTGCTTCTCATCCTCCACTTCGAGATTCATCATCATCTCAGGAGTGTGATCTAGACACCCCTTAGAGTCCACAGAGGTTTATTTTATACCCTTCGAATTTGCTATTTGTTCCAATTGTGATATCTCCTCCACACCCTTATAGTCCATACAATCAGCCGGGTGTTCCTTTGGAGTTATCTCTTTGTCTGTCTCGGATTCCTCCTCACTAACTATTTCCACCTTTAGAAGGTGAGATTCCAACCTTTCCTCGAGGTGCTCTGGAAGCCTCTGCTACTCACACTTCCAATGTTGATAATGAGTTTGAATATGAATTTCCTCTGGAAGGTTTTCCTTATGAAGGAATAGGTCCATCTCAACTATCTCCTGAAAATAGTGGGCTTATGCTTCCAAATGGTTATAAAACCTTGGCTCAATTAGTTTCAGGAACTCCCAGTGCTTCCTCTTTATACCGAAATCCTATTCGGTCATCAAATGTTATGCCTACTTCTGGTCTGTTTATCACTAACATGACCTCTCAGATACTTGTGCAAACTGTCGTCACATCGGTTACGATTCAACCGATGACTCTATCATAACCGTTACCATCATTTCAACCTTCGATTTTGATGAAACCATCAGTTTATTTTTATGCGTCTGTAATTTCTTTAGTCCCTCCATTAAGTGGACAGAATGTACCACTACCTCATTCGCAACCTGGGGGGCAAAATCCAAATATTCCTCTTGTGTCTGGTGGAACCCATGTGAGTGGATCACAACCTCACATGGTTGGAGTGAATCAGCCTAATTCTAGTAGTATTCCTAATCACGTTGCTCCATTCAGGGTAGGTAATATCTAGTATCAATATCCTTACATGGCCCAGATACCCCTCCAACAATCTTATGTTCCATATGGTTCACAAGCACTCCAAAATCCACCTTATATTCCACAAGTAGGTCCTCGTGTGAAACCTAGTCAAAATTCTATTCTTGGTGCATATGGTCAAATCCCATTTGGAAATTACCAATACCCACAGGGAATCCCTCAAGGAACTGTTCAAAAACCTTTACTGCAATAAGGGAAACCTTTTCAGTAGCAGGGGCAACCTCTGTTACAGTCTCAACAACTTTTGCAACAATAAACACAGTTTGTTCAACAACCCAACCAACCCTTATATCTGCAAGGTCAACCTTTGGAGCAGAAAGCTCAACCTGCATATAAACAAGGTCAAACCTTCCACGCACAAGGAAAACCCTTGTAGCAATAGGGCTTGCACCTTTATTACCAGGGTTAGCAGGTGAAACAACCTCACAATCCATATGTCACACATAATGTTTATCATCCTTATGGTTACCAATAGTCTATGGCAGGTCAATATCAACCCTACCTTGGTCAAAATCTGCCTTATGGTCAAGGTACCCCTTAGTGGGGGAAAAATCAAGCCCCTTATGGTCAAAATCCTTCACTTTGGGGGCTGAATCCTTACCAACAAGGTTGGAACTTGCAGATTGGGCCTTATCAAAGGCCTTATATGCCTTTTAACATGCAATTGCCATTTTTAGCAACTTTGGAACCACGTGATGTATCGAGGCTTACTAATGATCCAATTCTTCATTTGCCTTATTGGGCTCTAGTTCCCACTAATATTCCAAGTGATTGCCCCAAATTTGATGGAAAAGCTAAAGAGGACCCTCAGGCCCATGTGACATATCACTTATGGTGTTTTTCCAATTCCTACGTTGACAATTCTGTTCATCTTCACCTCTTTCAACGAACCTTGACAAGTGCTACCACAAAGTGGTATGTCGAGTTGCCTCGAGGTACCTATGCAGACTTCAACTCTTTGGCTATGACATTACTCACCCACTTCTAGCTACCAATTCATTATGAAATTGGTACTCATTTTCTCACATCTCTGAAGTAGGATACTATGACTCATATCTATGATAATATCCATGAATGGAGACATTGGCGTTGCCTCATAAAATTTGAAATACCCAATGAGTTGTTCACTGAATGGTTTAGCAAGTATTTTGTAAACAAAATCACTAAAGATATAGAAATGGGTGGTTGTGTTACCGAGGACCAAGCTATTGCCCATGCCCATTATTTGAATTTGGTTTATTCCCAATTCTGCATGCTATATGAAATGTTTCCCAATGCTCCAAGACCATCTTCTGATCTCACATCTTCGAAGTCTCTTGATGTACCACCCATTGATGGTATAATTGAATCGGTATCGAATACTGGTTCTAGTCATCCTTTGAAAAACCCATCAAATCCTTGAAAAACCTCTGAGGTCAATTCCGTTAAGTCTAGCATGGCAGATAAAGCCTCGAAAGGTAAGAAGAAGGGTAAAGGTAAAGAAAAATCTGATACCCTGAAATAGGATCCTCCTAAGTCATCTGCTGATGATTCCTCTAAACGAAAGCCGAAATATCCTTGCCTCATTTGTGGGGAATATCATTATACTAAAGATTGTCCCCGACATGCCAAAGTGAGTCATTTATTGAAAGGGACCCCGACTATTTTGAAAGAGCTATTCCCATCTCAACAGACTTAGTTGGTAGACCAACCGCAATCATTTGCCTCATCTAGTTCTCAGGTTTACATGATGATGGGTTATTTACCTATCTCTGTAGCCACTCGATAGAAATATTATCAAACTCCTCAAAATAAGATGGTGGAAAAAGAAGTCACTGATATACCTTCTACTTTCGCTCCACCTAGTTATGGTTCTCTCCATATCGAGAGACCTAATAATGAATATGTTATCTGACCACCTTCCAAAGGTGTGCTTCAGAAGTCATCCTATAATCCAAACGCTAGAGCTACGCAAAATTATAGTATTGTTGAATATTTATCCCAAGCACCTTCGACGACGTTTGCTTTGGAAGTTCTCCAAACTGGTCCAAAGCAACGAAAATCATTATTATTTGCTATTGGAGGCATTGATCCTGCTGATTTTAGCTTGATTAATTTCGATCTTGAAAATCATGTTCGTCGTCTTCCTCATCAGATTTATTTTATGATCAAAGTCATTATAAAAGGAAAGATGATCCATCAAATGGTTGTTGGTGAAGGTGCTTCCACCTACATCATGTCTATTTCATGTTGGAAAGCTATTGCCTCTCCGTCTCTTAAGCAGTCCCCAAATACCTTGAAGGCCTTTTATGGAAGAGGCTCCCATCCTTATGGTATTCTCATAATTTTTCCTATCACTTTGGAAGGGAATAATATCGAGTTAGAAGTGGAAGTTGTAGATGCCAATCTCAATTACAACCTTCTACTTGGGCGAAGTTGGACCCATGCCATGTTTTTTGTGGTTTCCTCTTTGTTCTGGGTGATCTGTTTTCCTCATGAAAGAAAAATTGTCACCGTCGATCAATTGTCCTTTTTCTCTTTTGGTGCCTTGAATGGAAATGTCCCATATGTGGGAAATACCAATATTCCATATGAGAGCGTGGGGGAAGGTATTTTTAAATATTCTACTTTAATGGGAACTTTTTCTCTCCCACCTCTGCATGTCACCTCGATCAACATGATATTTGTTTCTATAGGCCCATGGACTATTCCTTCTCTAGATCAGGTTGATTCATTTGGTGACGCTATTCTGCTAAGTCCTTTGGAACAAGCTTATCATGAAATTTTCTCGGCTTCTATGGCTGCTTGAGAAAGTCATGTTATTCTCAATATGTACTTGGATACCTATTCACAATCTCCTTGGCTTGTTTCTTGGGATTATCTGGATCATTTGAACAAGATATTCCCCATCGACGAGAGTGTTGTTGAGGTTATGTCTCTTGATGAAACTCCTTGGGATGATATCCATCATCGTTCCTCATTTCTTCCAAGCATATGTAGAAATTCTCACTCTATATTAACCTGATAATGCAATATAACTAAAGAAAAATACTTTAATCTACTTCTACAATCAAACTTTCCGAAGCTTAATAGATTTGAGCAAGATCAAACAGAACACATATAAATAGAACAAGAATCGATGCACATGAAACATAGAGGAATACTCAGGGGAAAGCCTCAGCTAAATCCTCCACTATCTGTATTATCATACAAGTGGAAATATATCAGGATTACACACAACTTTAGCTCTCAAAGCTATCCAGCTCTCAATACAATCCCTCAATAATGCTAACAAACAAAATACACTGCTCATAAAGCCTTCTCTTTGCCCTCCAAGCTCCTATTTCCTTGTACAATTTTCCATGGGTGATCTAGCTATTACCAAGTGTAACACTGATCTCACACCCTGTAAAACTGCACAATCCTCAAGGAATAAATTCCTTCTCCATGCATGAGTTTTCCTTATAGGAAAATTCTTGCAACTGATAGTACACTGTCCCTGTCTTTAATCTCAACTGGGTCTTTCTTTGAATAGACATGCATGAGTTATTTATGAGAGAATCTTTGGTTATCTGGAGTACACTAGTTTGATGCATGCATGCATTAACTGACTGAACTCACAATTAGTTCCTCAAACTGTTTGGAACTAATTTAACTGGACATAACTCAGTTAACTAAGCTAACTAATTACAACTCAATTATAACTCATCCTTATCTCCTTAATTAAGGGATAATCTCCTTAATTTAAGGGATAACTGTTGCATGACTTCACAAAGACTTCTAGCTTGAATTTCTCCAACTAATTAATCCAAGATGAATTAATTAATTATTTTCCAAGCAGCTAGTGAGGCTAAATTCGAATTTTAATTCTCAATTTTAATTCAACGACAAATTAAAATTGCAATATTCTTGTTGCCACATTTCAACACTCCCTCTCAACAAGAAAGGGATTATCTTCCACCCTGATCCTGTCTCTATGGAACTCGAATTTACACTTTGACAATGCCTTAGTCAAAATGTCAGCATCTTGCTCCTCGGTCGAAATATGCTGCAACAACATGATCCTCCTCGCTACACAATCTCTAAGATGATGATATTGGATATCGATGTGCTTATACCTATCATGAAATACTATATTCTCAGAGAGTTTGATACAACTATGATTATCACAATAGATCACAGTTGGATCCATCCTCTGATCAAACAAACCAACTAAAATTTTCCGCATCTAGATGGCCCCACATGCTGCCTGAATTGCAGCCATGTATTCGGCCTTTGCCATGCTGAGTGCAACCGACATCTATTTCCTGCTATACCAAGAAACTGCCGCAGACCCAAGGTTGAAAATTCCACCTAATGTGATCTTCCTTTCTACTTGCCCAATCTGCATCAGTGAAGCCCTCTAGCTTCACTCCCTTTGTCCGTATGTACCATAATCCATACTAAGATGTGCCTCTGAGGTATCTCAATACATGCTTTGCCACCTTCCAAAAAATCTTGTTAGGCTGAACCATAGCTTGACTCAGCTTGTTCACAACATATCATAAATCTAGTCATGTGTTCACTAAGTACATCAGTGAACCCACAAGATGCCTATACACAGTAGCCTATACTACTTCTCCTAAAGTAGCATCCTCCTTCCTCTAGTTACCTACTAGAGGAGTCTGCATGGGCTTGCATTTCTCCATGTGGAATCTCCTGAGTATCTCATTGGCATACTTGCCCTGAGACACAAACAACTCCCCAACCTTCTGCCACACTTCTATGCCAAGGAAGTAATTCATGAGACCCATGTCTTTCATCTTGAATTATCTTGCAAGGTCCTCCTTTCAAGACATGATCAATTGATCATCACCTGTCAATATGAGATCATCAACATAAAGTACAATGATCAATGGCTTACCTTTCACCATGATGTGGTATAGGTTCACATCTGCTTCACTCTTTGTGAAGCCCAACTCGGTGAAGTAGTTGTCTATCCTGGTGTACCAAGCACGAAGTGCTTGCTTCAGCGCATACAAATCTATCTTGAGTTGGCACACATGTGACTCACGATCGAAGGTCTAAAAACCTTCTGGCTGCTCTAAGTACACCTCTTCCTCAATCTAGCCATTGAGGAATGAAGTCTTCACATTCATTTGATGGATCTTCCAACCCATCTGTGCTGATAGTGCCAACATCGATCTAATAGATGAGTACCTTGTGACAAGTGAAAAAGTCTCATCATAGTCAATCCCCTCAACCTGAGAAAAGCCACGGGCAACAAATCTTGCCTTATGCTTCTCCACACTACCATCAGTAGCTTGCTTTACCATGTAAAGCCAACGGGAACTCACAATTGACTTGTTCTCCGGTCTTGGAACCACATCCCAAAAACTATTCCAAACTATGGAGTCATACTCCTCCACCATAGCATCAACCCAAATCAGTTGTTGCACTGCTTCCTCAAAGGAAGATGGCTCGGTCTCAACACATTCCCCAACAAGGGCCATGTATCCAGTGTACCTCTCAGGTGACCTCCTTTGTCTATGCTGAGAAGATGGTTCTCCCACATTCTCTCTCGCATTCGACAACAATCTGTCAGCTTCTCTTGTGCACTTCCGTCCATCTCTGGAAGACTCTGCTTGAGTGGATATCTCCACTCCTGGAACCCCTACATGTGGCTGCTTCGCATTAGTGTGAGGCTCCTCCTCCTTAGGAACCAATAGTTCCTCCATAGTCTGTAGTTCGAGCTCCCTCTCAAGGGAAACTTGCATGGCCTTCTGCTCATCAAACTTGAGATCTTTGTGAACCACTGTCCTCCAACTAGTAGGCAAGTACACCCGATAGTTGTGGGTTGAATCAGTGTACCCCACAAGTATCACCAACTTAGTTGTCGGCTCAAGCTTCTTTCGTGCATCCTTTGTCACATGGCAATATACCGATGAGCCAAAGATCCTGAAGTGACCCACAACTGGTCTCTTACCGAAGAAAGCTTCCTCTGGTGTTTTCATCCCAAGTATATGATGCAGGCTTCTATTTTGCAAATAGACCTCTCTATTGCATGCCTCAACCCACAAATGAAGTGGTAGGCCTTGGCCATGCAACATCGCTTATGCTACACCTCAATCGTTCTGTTCTTCCTTTCAGCTAGCCCATTTTGTTGTGGCTTATGAGGTGCCATCAACTCCCGTTTAATTCCTTCCGCTGCATAGAAGTCATTAAACTCTTGAGAGAAATTCTCCACCGTTGTCACTTCTCAAGGCCTTGATCTTCTTCCTTGATTCTTTCTCAACCAAAGCTTTGAAGTCACAAAACTTTGAGAAGGTTTGGTCCTTCTGCATGAAATAAATCCAGCATTTACGAGAATATTCATCAATGAAAATCACATAATACCTTTGATTTGTGGTGGATACCGTTGAGAATGGTCCACACAAATCAGTATGAACTCACTCTAAGATAACTTCTGCTCGACTGTCTAGATCATGAAAGGAAGACTTGGCGTACTTTCCCAAGGTACAACCTTTGCATGTTTCAATTTGCTCAAGTTTACTTTGGGAAGTCCTATAGATATCTACTCCATTATCTTCAAGGCCCCATGATGCAAATGGCCCAACCGCCTGTGCCATAACTCGCCAACGTCTTGGCTTTGTACCAATTTTGCTTTTGAACTCAATGAAACATAGTCATCTACCTCTAGTTTATAAAGATTCTTCATTCAAATCTCGATCCTCTTGGTATGAACTGTGGCTATGTGTCTTAGGAACGCTTTTCCTTTACTGAAGACAAAATCGTAGCCTTTGTCCTCCAACATCACGATTGATACCAAGTTCTTCTTCAGTCTAGGCACATACTTCACATCAGGCAAGGTGAGAGGAGCTCCACGTTCCCTCTGAAAAGCAACCGTGCCCAATCTTGAAACACTGTACTTTCCATCATCACCCATCTCTATGCGCATCTTGAGGTCTTTCTCCTCCAAGTTACCGAATAAAATTTTATCGCCGGTCATGTGGAATGAGGCTCCACTGTCAAGATACCAAACACAAACCACCATCGATGAAACCATGCATGTGATGAGGGTAAAGTCCATTTTGAACTGAGAGGCTAATGCCTCACCTTCCGATCCTTTTATGGATCCCTTCTTGGACTTCTTCGATGGGTAATTAGCTATATAATGTCCCATATCATGACAATTAAAGCATCTCACTTTAGATTTGTCACCCTTCTTCCCTCCATGAGAAGAATTCAATTTGGAATGGGAAGCCTTCCCTTTCCCTTTGCTTGCCTTACTTGCTAAGGCCAAATTTTCTTCATCATCCTTCTTTGATGAAGAATCATCCCGAGTGCTCCTCCTGTTCTCCTCCTTCATGAGATCCAACCACAGTTGTTCCCAATCCGATAGTTTCTCCCTTCAATTCACAGAGTCCTAGTAGCTATTCTAGCTCTTTGGAAGATCGAGGAGAGCAAGGCTCACCATATCATCATGGACAGTAGTTATTCCCACACTATGAAGGTCATGTTTGTAGGTGGTGAGCTTGTTCAGATATGTATAAATATTATCACCCTTCTCCATCTTGATTTTCCGAAGCTTATCCTTGAGCGCCAGTTTCCTCTGGCTGCTACTATTCTGATAGAGGTCCTTCAATGTCTTCCAAATCGAAAATGGAGTCTCCTTTCCATGGAGACTTGAGACAATGTGGTCTTGAACTCCCTCTAGAAGAATCTATCTCACCTTCGCTACACACTTCTTCCATTCAGCCAATTCTTATGCATTAGCTGCAACTGGCTTGGGGATTTCTTGATCAATGAAATCCTTCAAAGCGTTGCCTTCTAATACATCTTCCATTCTATCTTTCCATGCTATGTAATTTGAGCTGCCTTCCAAGGCATACTCGATTCTTAAGCCGTAGAATGTCATTGACCAACCTGAAGTATGAGATGAATTCGATTTGTACCTGCAATCCCAAACTTCAAACTTCGAATTCTCTTCTTCGTATGCTGTTTACTGCTTTGATAACCTTTGCTCTGATACCATGTAGAAATTCTCACTGTATATTAACTTGATAATGAAATATAACTAAAAAAAATACTTTAATCTACTTCTACAATCAAACTTGTGGAAGCTCAATAGATTTGAGAAAGATCAAACATAACACATATAACCAAAACAAGAATCAATGCACATAACACAGAAGAATACTCAGGGGAAAACCTCAACTAAAAACCCCACTATCTGTATTATCCTACAAGTGAAAATATATCAGGATTACACATAACTTTAGCTCTCACAGCTATCCAGCTCTTAGTACAATCCCCCACTAATGCTCACAGAGAAAATAGACTGCTCATAAAGCCTTATCTTTGCCCTCCAAGCTCCTATTTCCTTGCATAGTTTTCCGTGGGTGATCCAGTTGTTACCAAGTGTAACACTGATTACTCACACTAATCTCACACCCTGTAAAACTATGCAATCCTCAAGGAATAAATTCCTTCTGCATGCATGATTTTTCCTTATAGGAAAATTCTTGCAACTAATAGTACATTGTCCCTGTCTTTAATCTCAACTGGGTCTTTCTCTTAATAGACATGTATGAGTTATTTATGAGAAAATCTTCAGTTATATGGAGTACACTAGTTTGTTGCATGCATGCATTAACTGACTGAACTCACAATTAGTTCCTCAAACTGTTTGGAACTAATTTAACTGGACATAACTCAGTTAACTGAGCTAACTAATTACAACTCAATTATAACTCATCCTTATCTCCTTAATTAAGGGATAATCTCCTTAATTTAAGGGATAAATGTTGCATGACTTCACAAAGACTTCTAGCTTGAATTTCTCCAACTAATTAATCCAAGATGAATTAATTAATTATTTTCCAAGCACCTGGTGAGGCTAGTTTCGAATTTTAATTCTCAATTTTAATTCAAGGAAAAATTAAAATTGGAATATTCTTGTAGCCACATTTGAATAGCCTATGTGAAATTCCTTCGTGTCTTGAAACTTTTTTTTCTCATAACCTGACGCATCCACTTCAAACACCTGTTCTAGTGCATGAATTTTTGTTCAAAGGTAATATGGGAAATATTACTGTAACCATTAACAATGATTAAATGCTTTTTCATGGAAAAAAAACTCAAAATTTTTGCTCAAAAGAGAAGTTTTCTCTTTAATTTTTCTACCTTGCGGCCAGTACGATTGTTTTAATTAATATCACGTTGGTAGTGCGAGAGCCTTTCAGGCTTAGGGGTGATCAACGTGGATCCGATGAGAAAACCCGTGCTGATCGCCCCCGATTTAGAATTTTAAAATCCTCTCTTCTAGCTGATAAAAACCATAAGAAATAACGTGAAGATAAACTAAAAAGCAAGAGGAAAGGAAGAGATCTTACCTGTAGCTGATAGTCATGAAATGGTGCCTTGGATCTCCCACACTGCTCGGCTGAAAAGTCAAAGAAAATGGGGTAAAATTCACTCTCCAATTTACTCCAAGTGAAATCGTAAAAATGATTTTAATTTTGGTCTATTTATAAGATTTAAACATATTTTTTCCAATATTTTATTATTTTCCTCTATATCAATGATGTGTGGTTGTCTTTGTGTAGTTATAGGTTCTTTTCGACAGTTACAGTGATCATTTTTGACTAATTCAATGAGTTTTTGTTTTATCCCTTTTTCAGACTCGTTAAAAATAAACAAAAAAGGAACCCCCCTGGAGTCATCTTTAGGCTCTTTTCTGACTCTCGAAATATGAAAATATCGCTGAGTACTTGTCTTTTCGAATAGTTAAATTAAAAGAATTAACGTCGTCTTAGTATATGTTTACCCCTTTTTCGGGTTGAGATTGACTATTTACGAAAAAGGTACACCTTGGTCGGTATGGTCAAGAGGTTCTCTCGAATATTGTTTTCTACCTTTCCAGGTTTGAAAGACAAATTACGAAAAGGGACATAATGGAGTTTTATTTTTAGTCTCTTTTTCAAACACTCTAAATATGAAAAAGATACTGAGTTATCCTTCCATTGGAATCATTAAAAATTTAACAGCGAAAGACTCATCACTATGACGAGACCGAGTTTCTCATTCCTAGGGCTCGTAAAACTTACTAGGATGGATTCATTTGAAGAATGAACTTATACAACAAGCATATTCTATCCCCTTCAAGCTTGTGATAAAAATAATTGGGGTACTCACTAGAAATAGTGGGGAAAACTGAAAGTGAAACATCTCTTGTATAGGTAACATGTCTCTCTTGAACATGACACTCAAATGCATCTCGTGTCGATTTTGGGATATCCATGCTTCGTCACTTGTCTTTCTAGGTTTGGGTGATTCATTTTGCCTCTCATATAACTATTCTATTTCATCCCATGGTCCTATGTTGAGTCCAATGCTGCCAAACTCCAAAGTCATGTCGCCGATATGTTCAAGATAAGTCATATCTGTAGTTTGTTACCTATACATTATCTGACCTGTTGCTACAGTCTTGATCATACTCATTCATTTCTCTTTATTCCTTGTTTCATGTCGCTGATGGGGGAATCATCATGGCCCTCCTTTGATGGGTCACTTCCTGTCGAATTCAGCTCATTATCTAGGAATATGACTTAGAAACTCCCTTTCAGTACCTTGGATCTTGCATGCATTAATGACAAGTTCTTCACATCTGATGAAATGTTTACATCATTGGCCTTTGATAAGATGATTCCACCAGTGTTCAACATCAGCTTCACTTTCACATTGACGGATCATATTGTTGTACCTTGAGGACCACTGTCATTCTTGGTGGTTTCTCTTGTGCTTGTTAATGGTACACATCATTGGCCGATAATCAGTTGATTTTTTAGCATGTTCGAATTTGACACATTCATTTGCATGTTATAATTCGTACTTTGATCGGGTTGGGATGGAGCACAAGACCCTGAATCTTGTCTGATATGACTCAGACTATGTGGAGTTATGTATTGTTCATGATTGTAGACATGTTTCTTCTATATGGATGGCTGTGACCATACCATGGGACTTTATATTTATGATGATGATCCTTCTATATTGGATGGTTGTGTCCATGCCTTGGATCTTATATTTACATATGATCCTTTTCATTTGGATGGCTGCACCCATAATGTGGATTATTTCACATAGTCCTTTCTATTTGGATGGCTGCATCCATACCATGGATTCATGTTTGGATATCATATATGTATATGTATATGCATCCTTGATTTGCAGGCCTCCTGACAATGTTTTTTCTTGTCCTTGCAAAATATCTTAAAGCATCTCAGCTATCACTCTCTATTTTGCCTTCATGCTTTAGGGGGAATTTGTTACACAATATTTTTTCACGCCTCCTGCACTTCCTTATGTCATACCCCGAAGTGCTTCAAACAAGAAATCATGCAGTGTACCTATACTGATATGAAACTCAGATCCTCCCTAAAACACTGATGGAAAAATCTTGAGTCTTCCCCGAAGAAGTGAGCTCTAAAACCCTAATTTCAGGATCATTGCGACCCTAACACTAGAAACTTGTGTTGATTGCTAGTTACCCTATACTAGCCTTGTGATGCCAACATGATTTTTCTTGGATATTGTGCTGATCCCTAAAAGGAAAGTTTTCCCAAAGAGGATAGAAGCTTCGTGATCTAGAGGCTTCTAGAACGACGAGTTGGAGGTTGTTCGGTGTGGATGTGTCAAATTCTCCCAATATTTCCTTTTGATATTATCCCTATGAGCTACCCCTTTGAGATGAGGGCCTTTGCCTATCTTTGGAGAGATCCTAACTCCCTTTCCCTGCCTATATATTCATCCTCTCCCATTCCCGAATGGTTGTTCTTTGGTTATTTGCACCCTTATGTTGAGATAGTGCCTACATGCTACTCATTTAACTTGGAGAAGGAGTTCTTGGGGAGCTTGAGATTGTACTTGGACATTCAATCAAGGAGATCTTATTGACATAAAGGCTTGGTTGTAAGCTTCATCCTTTATTTCATTAATATATACAACTGCTGGTTCACTTTCCATAAATGTTTGTGTTAATGCATCATTTATCTTAATGCTCCTTTATCTTTTAAGTGGATTACTTTCGATTATAATTGTTGTACTTATATGCTTTGTTGTGTCTTTGATCTCTTGTGTAGGTATTCAAATGCTATGAGAAGTAGAGTTGAGCCTAAGGCACAAGAGATTCGAGGTATTGAACAAAGGAGTATGTTATAGCATTAGAACGAGGTAGGCCATCTTCCTCTTCTCTCATTTCGATTGTAATTTATGAAAGTGTCCTTGTAGATTGTCAAATAGGTTTCTAGTCCCACTCATTGGGCTAGAGGCATCGCTTCTGTCCATAGAGAGTATTTTCCTAGAAAACAAAGACCTCCATCATCAAAAGGAAAGAAACATTTGCAAGGTAAGGGTCTTCAAGATCCTATGATGGAATATTCAAAAGAAGATTCATGATTAATAAGTAGATGTATCATTAGGAAGTTGCATTCATAGGATTCAAGAAAAGGATGATGTGTAGGCAAGCTAAGATGAAGCAAAAAGGGCCACACCATGAATAATAAAATAAAGTCAAGATGATCAAAGGAGAATCAAGATGAGGTATGTATGCATCAAAGTTTAGTCATGTGTATATTATTAAGTCATGGTAATAGTTCTATAACATGATAAAGTAGTAAAGAATCTCTTTCTCTTGTTAGCGCTTGAATTTGGCCTCAGGCTAAAAAAGACAAAATCCAAGGCAACATCAAACTACTTAGCCTCGTAGCTAGCCCTACGGGGACAGGAGAGGGCTCTCTCCGGGTCTATCTCGGCAAAAGGTCTTCAAAGGGCTGAGATGACCATTAAAGAACACTGATTTTAGGCTAGTAAACTGATAGGGAAAGTTTGATTTTAGATTTTTAGGGTTTTGTTGGAAAACTGAGCGCGGCAATTTTGGGTGCGGGGATGAGACACAGTTTTTGCAGAGGTCTTTTTGGGGCAAGGTAGGAGATTGTCTTGATGCCTTTGAAATAAGTGAATGGATAGATATGACCGGTGAGGAGTCAAGGAGAGCAAGAAACCATCGAGAGTTCTCCTTAAACAGATGAAAACATAGATATAAAGCAAACTTAAAGGCAGAGCATAGAAACCATGAATTCTACCTTAACACTTCATTTACTTAATTTGCAGAAAAGAAGAGTGGGAAAATGATACACATAACAAACTTACAAGTACATGAGAGAAACACACCATCAACAAAAATCACCACAGGAATCCCAAATAGTGCTGCAAAACCCTGGTCTTTCCTTTGCCAAAATTGCAGAGATACAAATAGTAATACAGTCTAAGCTTATCCATCAAGAGTCCAAGCATGAAAATGACTAAGAAAGTACATAATATAGGCAAGCTAACACATTTCCTTGCATCTAGGGGTCGAGCTCATCATCCTAGGAGTTGTTTCAACCAATTCTAAACTGAGCACTACAATCTAGGCAATCAAAACAACTTGCCTCTATAAGCTAGGAAACCAATTCATTCATTAATTTTTTGCCATTTTATGAATGAATCTTCTAGAATAGGTAAAAAAAGTGTCATGTCAACATGAAATTACATCAATTACATAAAAGAGGATGAAAAATCCCACCAAAAAGTCAAAACTAGTCAATGCAGCATTTTCCTGAGCTGAAGGTGCAAAACTGGCAAATTTTCCCAACGCGTAGCGCACCATTTCTCAACGCGTAGCGTGCCATTTCTCAACGCATAGCGCGCCTTTCAGTCCACTTTTGAGGAACTTCCCGGCATCCAAATGAGGCACAAGTGGGCTTGTTGGAAAGGTCTAGACGTCTACTCTCCAGCCCAAGTCGAATTTCTCAATTTGGTGGCCATTTGCCCCTCCAAAAGTGAAATCTCCCAAGACTGCTTCCTGTGTGTCCAAAAAGTGGCAGAAGGTCATTTTTTGCTTGTTTTTTGACCTTTTGGGGGCTCAAATCTCCATGAAACTTCTTGGCGGTGGCTGAGAAAGTGTACTTTGTCATGAAAAATCCAAAAATTCTGAGTTTTCGTGAAATGGACCTCCCCAACTTAAGGGTAGCGCGCGGCGCGCTACGCGTTGAGGGCAAAAACCTGTTTTTGGCACAAAAAATTCAAAATTGACCAAAATTGCTCCAAATTTCCTGAATTTTGAGCTGGAGGTGTATCATTGAGCACCATGCTCCCTCAAGGTGGCTTCAGCCAAAATTTGAAGTGGATCGGGCCTTTTCCTCCGTTTTAGTGCCTTGGCCAAGCGTGCTTTGAGTACCTTCATTTTTGCTTTGCACACATGCATGCGGGCCCAATAATGGTTCTTCATGTGGTGGAGCATGTCTTTGTCCCTATTTGCCTTGGATATCAACCTCTCTAAATGAGTTTTCACCTAAATGAGCATAGAGCTTTGCTCCTTAGGTGTCAAATCAACGGGTCTCTTGTGAGCCAAGTTCCGGTCTTCTCGGATCCTCCGCAACTCATCAAGAGTGTGTTCATCCTCTAATTTCTTGTTGCGCTACTCTAAGTATGTGATTGTCCAATTTGCCATTTCCAACTTTTACTGCAACAAGTCATTTTCAGCCCTTAGTTGCTGAATGATCTCCTTTGGCTCTAAGCTAGGAGAACTGATATCAAGGTCAACAATATCTATGTCTGGATCACCTGATGGCCCCTCATCAATCTTGGGCTGCTTGCCTCTCTCTTGTACCTGT
Source organism: Pinus tabuliformis (assembly GCA_031772625.1). Lineage (NCBI taxonomy): Eukaryota > Viridiplantae > Streptophyta > Pinopsida > Pinales > Pinaceae > Pinus > Pinus tabuliformis. The sequence goes on along the minus strand of CM062817.1, from coordinate 1,252,410,336 downwards.
GCTGCCGTCGAAAGAGAGGCCCCTTCCACCTGATGTGAAGATAACACTTGCTGTGCTGATGAAGAAGGCGAGACCCCTTCCACCTGAGGTGGAGATAATACTCGCCGTGCATATGCAAATAAGGCCCTGTGGCCTCTCTGATATGTAACACATGATGGAGGAGCGCTGACATGCTCTGTCTCAGGAATGTCAAACTGATGTGAAGGCCCTCCCTCATCATGGACAATCTCGGGAGGTGGCTGTGGCACCATGAAGAAGTCGCGAGAAATTAAATCCTCCCAAGCAATACCCTGCTGTGCCAACTGATGCATCACTATGATCTCGATCAGTGCTTAATGATATATACTTTTGAGTTGCTATGCGGGGTTCTTCCTTTGCACTACGGGCACCATCTTCTCTATATTTCGGCACATGAAAAATGGAATGTTCATCATTCGTACCCGGGTGAAATGCATCAACAAACGGATATGGTACGAATATAAACGTGAAAATCTTCCCTCACAAGTGAAATAGCGCATAATGAGCCTCATCAAGGGTGCATACTCATCCCTTAGGAATCTGAAAGGAAAAACAGCAGTAAGGTGCCTCATGCATCCGGGTTTGATGTATGGTTGATAATGAAATTTGTCTAGCAGCTTGCGCTTGGTCCACTCTTCCCCAACATTTGGTATCCCGGTGGCTTGAGCAACAATTTCAGGTGATAGGGTGAAGTCCACTCCTGCAAGGTTCACATGGCCATTGTGCAAATGTAGGACAAACAAGCGGACCAATTCTCTATGGTGTTGAATTTGTGAGATCCTCTCACAATATCCAAAGCATGATTGATACTAAAAACATGACATTGCAAGTGGACAGGCTTGCAATTGAGCCAAAGAAGTGGGCTCTTCCCTGACATGCCGACCACCCTTACCACCCTTGTGATGACTCCTTGGCACTTCTACCTCTGGTGTTGAATCACTGTTATAACTCTGCTCATAATCTGATTCGGTTTCTGACATGGTTTTGAAGGCAAGATGGCTGAAATGTATTGCTGACTTTGCACCCAATTAACTGCTGTTTGACTTTTTCAAATGTTGTCACCAAGGCGACATAAATGCAAGGGGATTGTTAGGGAAAGGGGAAAATGAGGGAATTAGGGACAATAAACATAAAAAAGGAATTTAGGGAAGGCAAGCATGGGAAATCACAAAATTATGGGATTTTAAAGTGAAGTAGGGTTTGGGAATTTAAGTATGTTTTAGGAATTTTAAAGAGGAGAATCATGAAATTTCATGGGAAAATTTGAAGGAGAAAGGTAATGAAAATGAGGGAAAAAGGGATTTACAAATGGGAAACCTTGGACAACAAGAGAAATTTGAAACCCTAGTACCTTTGATACTTTAAATTTTCCACAACAATATAGGATTTTGATTTATCATTTCATAGCATTTGAACATATTAATTTTCTCTTTCATCTTGCAAAACCAAATCTAGGCATGGAGGAGAAGCCTACCTGCAATGTGCTTGAGAGAAAAATCGATTTGATGGCTTGCTGGCAATTTTTTAAGTAGAAAACCCAACGCGTAGCACGCCTCTGACGTGTAGCGCACGTGCAAAATAAAACTAAGAAAAGCTCCCTGGCGCGTAGCGCGCCCCTCCTGATGCGTAGCGCGCCTCTGAAACTGCCCACTTTGCTCAAGAACTCCTAAAATCGCCTTTGCAAGGTTTCACTTAGCTTGTGAGAGGCAAATGAGTTGCTAATGAAGAATGATGTGCTTTTATAGGCTTGCTTTTGATTTTTACTTGCCCAAAACCCACTTTGTAATGTTTTGAGTGTTGACACTTTTTGAATTAATTGGCTCTGACTTTTTGTTTCTTTTCTTTGAAAAATTGGTTGAAATGATGGTTTCTTCTGAAATTTTTTGCAGGGATAGCTTTCTAGGATGCTTTGGAAAAGAGACCAAGGCTGCACTTCGACATTTGAAGAATTTGAAATTTTGAGAATTTTTACAAAAAATGAGATAATGACCTTTGTTTTCAAAAACAAAGTTTTTGAGAACAAGGTGAAAATTTAGCTGTACAATGATGAAAATTTTTGAAATAATGTTCAATGAAGGACATCCCTTTGGCCTGCTGGTCCTTTATGACCTCTCAAGACAAAAATGGACTCAACCCTAGACCTAAGACCTTAAAACTTAAAGCAAGATGAATGACCCTTTGAGGATTTTATTTACTTGAACAAACCTGAACCAGCAGTGCCAAACAAGAGGGGAATAAAGACACAAACTCCCTCCACTAGGATTATGGCATGCCTAACGGAATGCAACATGATCACACTGATGGGACACCTAATCATGAAATGCAAAGAGCTTTGATCTCTGGTGGAGGGCTACTAGACCGACTCTAACATATCCAGTGACATGCTCGAAGGCATGTACTACAATCCAATAAAGGTCAACAAAAGGATATGCTCACATAAGGAGTATAAGATTGTCGACTAAGAAGCAAGAAGAAATTCTGACTAGTCCAGGAAGCAAGCATTGAAGAAGTTCTCTCAAGGAGCATAACATGGTTGAGCAATTCATCCAATGAGAAGCAAATGAAGAAAGAGATAAAGCATGTGAATAACACCATGATCACTATCTGATAAGATATTTTGAAGATATCTCTCGAAAGAAGGCAAGACAACTCTGACAAAGGAAGGAAGGACCCTTGACACCTATGAAGGCCTTGGAGATATGAAATATGCATATAACTAATTCTACTCTACGAAGATGTCGTGATGAAGAAGAGATCCAGCAAAAGAAAAAGCAATGTTGAAGCAATATTAGGATGAAGTCATGATGGGCTACTAGGTCGAAGCATGTAAACAAGAAAGTATGACAAAGCATCCATGAAAATAATATTCTGAAGCATGGAAAAATGACAAAGGAGTAGTCAGATGACACGAAAATATGATGTATGACAAGAAAGCCACTTTCCACGAAGAATGCAATTACTTGACAAATGAGGAAGGAAAGTTATCGATGGATGGTTCCCTACCTAGAAGAAGTTCGAACAAAGACTTCATGACATCAAAGAAAGGGAGGAGATCAAAAAAGTTGAAGGACCCACGAAGAATAAGTTGTTGATGAATGAAAGAGTCCCTAGTTAAGAGGGAGCTCTGACTAGCCCCTAATCAAGAGTGAGTTTTGGATCACCCTTGATTACAAAGGAGTGAAAATTGTGTTTTTTCCATTTCATGGGTCACGCACTAGAATAGGACTAAAAACCGTAAGTCTAGATCAAGGCCATGAATGGAAATGTAGACACAAGATAGACAAAACATTTTTGTCTTCACTTGGGAAGAAAGAATGGGAGGATTGGGTAATCATCTGGCATCTAATACTCTTTGAGGATGTGTAGGGCATCCAAGACAAGAGTAGGAAAGAGGACTGATATTCTTTGAGGGCTGGGAACCCAAGATAAGAATAGTCCTAGAAGGTCATACTTAGTGAACACCCAAGTGGGTATGTACCTTGAGAGACAATGACTAAGGTGTCTATAAGTCACTGGTCTCACCAACATTGTGCTCTGATCTATTGAGAGATAGATCTTCCAGTCAAGGCCTTGTTGTGGAAACAATGTGGGTTATTATGATGCTATAACATATGGATTTCAAATCCAGTTTCTCTTACGTGAATTATTCAAGATTGACAATAGCCAAGCACCTTGTAATGTTGTATGAATACCTCCCTAGTTAAGAGGGAGTGTTGAAGGAAATGTAACTAGGTTCAGTCTTCATAAATGTACTTTTGATATTTTTACTTATTGAAGGAAAGAAATATTATTTTCATAATATATGTCAATGAGTTTCTTGCTCATTGAAATAGGTCTAGCACAAGTTAAAGTGCTATAGGTGAGTCAAATAGTCAAAAGAAAATGTTTAGTACCTTAAGGGCATGTTGCACTATGTATATGTTTGTATATAAGTCAAAGGACACTCCTCCAAGAAAATTCAAGTCTCCTCCTTGTTATCAGGAAATCTAGTGTCTATGCAGAGCTGCTAGTCCCACTAAGGCTGGTAGCTACCTTAGAAACAAACAAACTAAAACCACTTTCGTTTTCCTTTATGAGAAGTAGATAAGAGGGGAAAGAAGGAGACCAACCTCTGTCTTGCGCTTGGTTCCTTGCTTGATTCCTCTCCCTTCTGATAGATATTTTCCACTCGCTTCTTCGTCTACCCAGCTTTGAAGAGAACCTGCAGAATCAAAGAAACATAACACTATACAAGAACATAGATATACTATCATAAACAATATAGGACCAGATATATATTGACCACACAAATGCATATATCATCAATCATACAAGAATGTGGAGGAAAACTTGAATAGCTTTATTAATAATCAAGAATATCAAAAAGGATTACAACCAATTGTTCTGACCCAGCATCATCCTCTCAGCAAGAAAGCCCTTCTTCACCTCATGAAAAGCTTAGATCACCCAACACTATGATGTTACACCAAGAAACCAGCAACACTTCCTTATAAGATACAAAATTCCAGCCTCCAACCCCCGGATCTCTGGGATGAGAGATCTATATATAGATATTTGCAGAGGTGTGAGTCAGCTCTGGGTTTTTGATTAGTGTCTTCTCTCTGATAGTTCTTGATTCCACTTGGAGATCTCATTGATCTCTTACTCATCCTTGGGCAATTCTGAGAGGCAAGTGTCACAGGAGAAGTTTCTGGAAGATTCCATGATCATCCACCTCGCAAATTATCTCTGCCACTTGTCTATTCTCGTCCATCACACCCTATATAAGGGCTTTTTAGTATGCATCTCACCTCCCGTGTGCATTAGGTGGGATGCATCGCACTTTGACCATGGAGCAGGTGAGATGGTCTAGTTTTGACCAGTTTTGAGTAGTTTTTCATGGAGAACTTCTGGGAGATGATGTAATCTGCTGACCTTGTTCTTTTAGGGGTTGGAACAACACTTTTAGGGACTTAAGAGCCCTTGGTTTATGGACATTTATGATTGGGGTTACAGTGCCCAAAAATGTCTATAACAGTTGCCCCCCTAAAGCATGAGGTCAGTAATCTTTTTGATGTCGGGTGAAATGCTTTATCATGAGGATCCAAAGTTTTTTTAAGCTGGAAGGTGACCTGTAATAAGATACAATACAATACATTATCTTCATAATATTTTCATGATCTAGCTGAGGCAGGCATTCCCATGCTCAACTTTATAAATTCATTTTCATGTACATAAGATAGACAATTGTCTGAGTGCAGACTGATGATTCTGGTAGAGCCATAATCCCTTGGATTGGATGATTATCTGTGCAGTAATGATGTACATTAGATGTCTTTATTTTCCTGAATATATATCGCAGCCAGGATGGATGAAACTAGATCCGGGGTCTTCAATCTCATTCGATCTTCACTCAAAGTACAAGTCGATCCATGTGAGAGATGTTCTGGAGTCGAACATGGAAAGACATCACCTGGTTACGAGCCAATGATGTAAGCTGTTAACAGGTGCGAGAGGAATCACCGATAATGATGATGACCCTCAAGGTACTACAGTACAATTCACGTGGGGTGAATAAGGGACTTGGCATTGAACACCACGAAAAATCGTTCGGTCGAAGGCCATTGATGTAAACATGTCGCCGGAAGTGAGAAACTTGTCACTGAGGCATGCAAGCTTCAAAGTACTGAAAGGGTTGTTCCTAGATCGACTTCCTGGATAATGAGCTGATGTCGACAAGAAGCGATCCATCATAGGAGGGCCTTAGTGAATCCCACATCAATGACATGGAACGGAGCAAATGACTTTAATGGAGGTGAAAACGATCTGATGACATAAGGTTCAGGATGGCAGTCATGAAAGAATGGAGCGTAAATGTATTGCAGTGGATGAGACACAGGTGAATTCTCTGAGCGACTTCTCTTGAACATATCGGCGACATTGACATGATGGATTGGTAGCGTTAACCCCAAATATGGATGGTGATATTGACCAATGGTGATATGACCAGTGAACGGAACAACCCAACTCGACTCGAATGCGGAGTGAAAGTGTCATGTTCAAGAGCGACTTGCTACCAATAAAGTTTCTTCAAGTTTTCTTCCCAATTTTTCCCCAGTCATTGCTGACTAGTACCTCTTTATTTTTGTCAAGCTTGAGGAGGGTAACATATGCTTGTTCTATAATTTGCCCTTCGGGCAAACCCATCGCTATGTTTTAACGAGCCTAGCGACAGTGAAACTCGTTCTTGTCTGTATGGACAAGTTTGTCGCTATTTTGTTTTAACGAGTTTAACGACAAAGATAACTCAGTCATTTTCAATTTTAGAGAGTCTAAAAAGGGACATAAAGAAAACTCCAATAATCCTTTTTCTTCATATAATCCCTTAAGTCCGAAAAACTATAAAATAATACAAAAGGAATGAATTTTCGGTAATTTTAACGAGCCGAACAAAACAAGCGCTCGATCTTTTTATGTAATAATCCATCAAGTCCAAAAAGATTAAAATCTAAAGGAGGGATAGCACTTCCGGCCACTTTAATGAGCTGGAGAGGCCAATTACTCGGCAATATTTTCATATTACGAGTCAACTGAAAAGAGCTTAAAGGAGACTCATTTTTTTAGGAAGGAGTGATAAATTCGGGTAGCAGCTAATTCCAGGTAAGGTTTGGAATTTTCCAATCACGACAGTGTCATAAGGATGGCTAACAGGATCACTCTTCGCAGTAGTTCCTCAAAAAGGGTAAACAATCAAATGGAGGTGAATGATTGGCCAATACAGAGTGGAGGTGATGATGAGAACACGACCAAGGCTTAAAAGGCTAATGATAATGCATTCACGATGGTTATTTACCGGAAATTGGTTCATTTTTTAATGATCTTAAACTCTAGGGGAACATTTGCTCATTGCTTAGGTTTATTTTTTAACGAGCTTTAACCCTGCGGTAACACTGCTCGTGGCAGGTTTATTTTTAGAGAGCTTGAACCCTGCTGTAACACTGCTCATGATAAGTTTGCATGCCCCCAGCATAATAACGCAAATCGAGGTGTATGCCCCCCAAGATTCATTGCATTCATCTCGGTGGTTGGAATGAAGGTTTACCTTCGAGATCTTCAAAAGACTCGACTTTGATTTTATGGGATCGTAATCAAAGACTCGATTTGGAAAGGGAGTCGTTTCATTTTTTTAATGAGGTTGACACCGTAAAAGAACTATCCTCATGATTGCTTGTTTCATTTTTTAACGAGGTTGACACGAGATAAGAACCATCCTCGAAATCCACCATATTTACAGTATTTGATAGAAAATCAAAAACCGAAGGATGATTAAGGTTGCTGGAATAATCTTCGTGGTAATCCGGAAGATGGGAGCGATGGTGGTAATCTTCCCATGGTGCCTCTCCTATCATCATTGATTGAATGATTCCTTCGTCTGTAGAATGTACATGCGACCAAGGATCTGAAGAGGTGCCATATTCCTTAGAGCTATCTACCCAAACACCCGATGAGCATTGATTTGGTTTTTCCCCCCAGGCCAAGAAATTGATTGCTACAATATTTCTAAAATGGGGATGATCCATGCTGACAAAATGTGTAGGAATCTTCCGAATCCATTAGATATAGAAGATTTCATATTGCAGGTTTCCACTGTGGCCACTTCTGCCAGATTACTCAGAGGCGGTAGGGCAAAAGTACCCATTAAGGCAGGGTCTTTTAGGAGGCCTACTCCAATATTTTGAAGCAAATGATTGCTTCCATGGATCATTGGAATGCTGCCCGTAACTTGTGAACTATTGGGGAGAAATGTTTGTTGGTTGATGATTGTAATTCCTCCTTGAAAGGGAAATGCAATCTTTCTGAAGTATGTCGACACAACTGCAGCCATAGCATAAATCCAGGGTCTTCCCAGTAGGATGTTGTAATCGAGGTTTCCATCGATAACCTCAATATCAATTTCTACTGTTTTTCCCCCCAGTTCAACTCGCAAGTTACTTAAAATCCCATATGGAGTGTATGATTGTCCATCAAATGCTTTTAACGTCATTAACAATCTTGACAAGGGTGGTGAGCCTAAATTTTTCTAGCAACTCATCGACATAATACATGTATATGCCCCCTCATCAATAATTTTTCGATGAACAGTTTTGTTGAGGGCTTTCACTTGAATAAAGAAAGCTAGTTGAGCTGGTAACTGAGGGTCATATCCTTTATAATCAAAGGCCACAAGATTAGAATCCTTTGGGTCTATCCCACCTATTGCTGATAATAAAGCCTGCTTTTGGGAGGGTGATCCAGATTTAAACAGGAACGCAACAAATTACAGAGATAACCATATACACAAAGATGCAGCGGAAATAATACTTCATTTCATTAATGGAAAATACTGACATATGCTTACAAACAGAAATGGCAATAAACTAGCTAGGGCGATGGTAGCTTATCTCTGAGAAGAGATGTGATGGCTACATGCCTCTGAACTGTTCTGAACTGTATTACAATGAGGCTCGAAGGCCTATTTATTGTTGAGAAACAATGGAGAACCCTTCACATACCGAAACCTAACCCTAGAAGATGAAACGCCAAATTGTGGGCCCCGTTTGGGTAAATTGGTACATCAATTTCCTGGGGTCGTAACTTTGGCATACGATCTCCGTTTGACGCGTACGATAGCTCGTTAGAAAGATCTATCTGAGTACTACCACTTTGGGAGGCAACAGGCAACATAGGGCTCGGTCGCCCCAGAATTCCAAAAAAACGTCGTTTAGGGCCTCAAAACGGCTCCGGAAGTTTAGGACCCGAAAAACTGCTAAAAATAGTAAACTGTGCTACAATTAAGGAAACTGAAAATGCTGAGAAAGACAATGGTGGGGGTCCAGGTGGACCTGGCAGGTGGCCACCAATATCCACCTGGATCATTCCTCCCCCCTTAGGAAGCAATGGTCCCCATTGCGTTGAGCTCCTCCATGAGATGAGGAAACCTCTGCTGAACTTGTTCCCTGGTGAGCCACTTGCCCTGCTGAAGGAGTTGGCCTGCTTTGACAACTCGATACAGTTGGATATGCTGTTGGCGAGTGTTCTTGATCTGTGTGTCCATGATCCGATCAATTGCAGCTTGTTCCATGCAATCGGGATTTAATTCTGTGGGTTTGAGCTGTTCTGCAATGTCGGATGTGTCTAGCAATGGTGGAAAGTATGGCCGAAGGCGGTCCACATTGAACACTGGGTGTAGGCCAAGGAATGGGGGAATGCTGAGCTCAAATGCATTGTCTCCCATAGCCTTAGTAATGGTGTAAGGACCATATCGAAGTGGTCTCAATTTCCGATAGGCTCCAGTAAGGCGTTCCTTTTGCAAATGCAACCAGACTTTGTCGCCCACCTGAAACTTGTGTGGCACCCGGTGTTGATCATGTCGCTGCTTGTACTTGGCATTTGATTTCTCAAGAATGTCATGGACCTGCTGGCGAATATGTTGGATGCGCTCAATGAAGCTGGTGGCCTTATCTGTTTCGGACTGGACATGAGCTGAATTCATGTGAGTAGCTGCAAGTGGCATGGCCACATCAATGGGGCATAGTGGCTGGAATCCTAAACCCACCTGAAAAGGGCTATGGCCAGTGGAGCTGTGAAGAGCTCGGTTGTAGCTGTGCTGAACATAGGGGAGGCTCTCGTCCCATGTGCGTGGATGCTTTGAGTTATACATGCGCAGAATGTGCACAATCATCCTGTTGACAACCTCTGTCTGGCCATCAGTTTGAGGATGGAAGGCTGTGGACTTCGTGAGTTTGGTGTCCAGCATTGACCAGAGACTGGACCAAAATGTGCTGAGAAACCGACTGTCCCGATCTGAGATGATAGACTGTGGGATCCCAAAGTGCACCCACACTCGTTCAAAGAAGAGTTTAGCAGTGGCTTCTGCTGTGATATTCTTCTTGCAGGCCATCATAATGGCCATCTTTGAGAACCTGTCGACGACCACAAAAACACAGTCATTTCCATGCTTAGTGGAAGGAAGGCCTGACATGTAATCCATGGAGATGGATTCCCAAGGTCAACTAGGGGTAGGCAACGGGGTATAGAGGCCTTGCTTCTTAATGGTCGGTTTGGCAATGGCACAGGCAGTACATGATCGGATGTACTTCCCAACATCCTGTCGAAGATTCGGCCAATAGAAATAGTTTTGCAGTACTGCCACTGTTTTCTCGACCCCGAAATGCCCAGCAGCCCGACTGTAGTGTGCTTCCCAAATCATCTTGGCACGCTCGCTTGAAGGAACACAAAGGTGACCGAGGTGGCATAATAGGGCATCCTGGAGGTGAAAATCTGCAACCTGCCGACCCTCCAAGAGTGTCTGGTATGTGTGGCCGAATTCTGGGTCGCTTTTGTAGAGAAGTGGCCAATCAGAAGTCTCGTGCCCGCAAGAGTTGAGCACGGTGGTTAGCGCCATGATCGGTGGTCGACTGAGGCAATCTGCAACATTATTGGTGCTGCCCTTTTTATACTTGATATTCAAGTGAAACTGTTGCAGGTATGTAGACCACTTCTGATGGCGATCATTCTGCAATTTCCCTTGGGTCTGTATGAATTGCAGAGGTCGGTGGTCTGTGTGGATGACCGTTTCCTTCCCCAAAATGTAATGCTTCCATTGTCGGCAGGCCTGTACAATGGAATACATCTCTTTATCATAAGTGGGGTACTTCCGGACTGTGTCTGAAAGTGTTTCACTGTGATATGCCACTGGATGTCCATGTTGAGTAAGGACTGCCCCAATAGCATAGTCAGAGGCATCTGTCTCGACCTCAAATGGTTGTTGTAAATCTGGTAACGCGAGCACTGGTGCCGTGCAGAGGCGATCCTTCAACTCCCTGAATGCCTTCTGTTGAGATTCAGACCAAAAGAATTTTGCTTTCGCCCCGCCCTTGGTGACTTGACTCAAGGGCCAAGAAATATGAGAAAATCCCAACACAAACCTGCGGTAGAAGTTGGCAAGACCTAGAAAGCTGTGGAGCTCTGTTAGAGTGGTTGGAGAGGGCCAATCCCGAATGACTTGGACCTTGGCTGGATCGACATGCACCCCCTGTTCATCAATGATGTATCCCAGATACTGGACCTCGGTCATGCCAAAAGTGCATTTCTCCAAATTGGCACATAGCTTGTGTTGCCGCAGTGTTTGGAGAACCTGTCGGATGTGGTGGAGGTGCTCTTCCCAACTCTGGCTGAAGATCAGAATGTCATCCAAGTATACTACTACAAAGGAGTTGGTGAATGGCCGCAAGATGTCATCCATTAGCCTCATAAAGGTTGCAGGAGCATTCGTCAATCCGAAAGGCATGACCAACCATTCGAAGAGGCCCTCCTTGGATTTGAAGGCAGTCTTCCACACATCTGAGGGTTCAATTGGTACCTGGTGATATCCTGACTTCAGATCGATCTTGCTGAAATATTTCGCCCCCTTTAGTTGGTCTAGGAGGTCATCAATCCGCGGGATCGGGTACCTATTACGGACAGTGATCTTGTTCAGCGCCCGATAGTCAATACAGAGTCTCCACGTCCCATCCTTCTTCTGTACCAACACTATCGGGCTCCCACAGGGTGAAGAACTCGGACGGATGTGACCTTTCTGTAGGAGCTCCTGAATCTGCCTCTTGATTTCATTGTTCTCCAGAACGGAGCGCCGATAAATTGGTCCATTGGGTAGCGGCGCACCTGGGGTCAGATCAATGGAGTGCTTGACTTGACAGTGCAGAGGAACCCCTGCCGGGGAGGTGAAGATGTCTTTGTACTCCTCCACAATCTTGTCCATTTGTAGCTGCCGTGCAGAGGGACCTCGTTTGGAGGCCGCGGCCACTGTCTTCTTCTTCCCTTGAGGGCGTATCATCAGGAAAACAAATTTCCTGGTTTTGGAAATGATCTTACTGCATTGTTTTGCAGTAATCAAAGAGATGGCGGCAGGTGGTGGTACCTCTGGTATCCTGAACAACTTATTTCCCAATGTAATAATAACAACACGGGGCCTTGATTCATACACAGCATGTCGCTTCCACAAGTATGGTTGTCCTAGTAATACATCACAAACTTCAAGGGGAGCAATGTCACACAATACCTCATCCGTGAAGGGCTTGATGTTGTATGGAAGGCGACACTGCTGGCTCACGCGAAGATCTCGCCCTTGGTAAAGCCACCCAATGGTGTATGGTTGTGGATGTGCTGTGGTCGGTAAGCCCAACCGCTTCACGACCTCTGCCGAAATGAGGTTCTTTTGACTCCCGCTATCAACAATGAACTGTATCGGGGAGCCCTTGACCCACATCTGGGAGTGGAAGAGACGCTCCTCCTCCTCTGGATCTTCGGGTTCATTTTTCTGGATCTTTGCGGTAGCAACAGTGGCGCTGGGATCTGCATCAATGATCTGCTTCCCTTTTTCATACCCCTTATCGGGTTCTGACTCAGAGTCGGAACATGCATCTGATTCTGAAACCTTTAGCTCAGCCACCAGTGACTGTTTGGCCCGACACTCACTTGTGTTGTGAGTGGAGCTCTTATGGAACTCGCACCATTTTCCAGTGTCCTTTCTCGGCTTCGCGACATTGCTCTTTGCCTGCAGCTTCAGCTGGTTGTCTTGGGCTGTCCCGCCTTGGCTTTGTCCTTTGTTCTGTGGTTTAGGGACACCTTTCCCCTACTTTGGATTCGCAGATCCAAAGTCTCGCTTCTTTTGTTTAAACTTCTGCTCGACTTTGACGGCATACCGGTATGCTGCACCGAGCGAGGGGATGTTTAGGAACTGTATTTCTTCCTGGATGTACTTGTGCAGGCAGCCACGGTATTTGAGTATCAAATGTTGCTCCGAATCCTTGATACCCAACTTTGTGCGAAGGGTATGGAAAAGATTGGTGAACTCCGGCACATCTTGGTCCCTTCCCTGCCGCAGCTTGGTCCACTTTATGTATTCATCCTCATAGCTTCCGACAGGGTAGTACTGCTCCTTGATGGCATCCCGGAACGAATCCCAGGTGGGTGCGGCTGAAAATAGTGAGCCAGTACTTTCATCCTTCTGCTCGCAGTAGGTTTCCCACCAGTCCTTGACGTGGGGGGCTGCTTTGAGAAGAGCAAAAACAATCTTTTCCCGACTCGAAAATTCATGAACAGAAAAATAACCCTCTAGCAGATTTAACCATTTATCTACGGCATCGGCGTCTATCTGACCCTCGAATATGGGGATTTCAAAATTAACTTGTACCTTAAAGGGTGTGGCGTTTCCAGAGGAGCTGCTGGAAGCCGATGCGCCGCTTCTGGGTAGCCGCTGAAGGATCTGCGCAAAGCTGTCCATCATCGCGTTCCGTTGTCGCTCGAGCGCTTCTTCGAGCAAGATTTTGATGGGATCTCCTGCCCCCTCGTCTTTCTTCTCGTCCGCCATGGGAGGCCGTCGGGATTTGCGAGGCTGGTCTTGCAAAGGTTCAACCAGTTCAAGCCCTAACTCCTTATATCCCGACCTTGTTGGGGACATGCAAAGAAAAACAGAGAAAAAGCAGACCGCTCTGATACCACTAATCCAGATTTAAACAGGAACGCAACAAATTACAGAGATAACCATATACACAAAGATGCAGCGGAAATAATACTTCATTTCATTAATGGAAAATACTGACATATGCTTACAAACAGAAATGGCAATAAACTAGCTAGGGCGATGGTAGCTTATCTCTGAGAAGAGATGTGATGGCTACATGCCTCTGAACTGTTTTGAACTGTATTACAATGAGGCTCGAAGGCCTATTTATTGTTGAGAAACAATGGAGAACCCTTCACATACCGAAACCTAACCCTAGAAGATGAAACGCCAAATTGTGGGCCCCGTTTGGGTAAATTGGTACATCAATTTCCCGGGGTCGTAACTTTGGCATACGATCTCCGTTTGACGCGTACGATAGCTCGTTAGAAAGATCTATCCGAGTACTACCACTTTGGGAGGCAACAGGCAACATAGGGCTCGGTCGCCCCAGAATTCCAAAAAAACGTCGTTTAGGGCCTCAAAACGGCTCCGGAAGTTCAGGACCCGAAAAACTGCTAAAAATAGTAAACTGTGCTACAATTAAGGAAACTGAAAATGCTGAGAAAGACAATGGTGGGGGTCCAGGTGGACCTGGCAGGTGGCCACCAATATCCACCTGGATCAGAGGGGAAATTTTGTAGTACCTCAAGTGTCGACATAGAGGATGGCGATTGGGCCAGATCTTCCACTATATTATAATGTTGTACTGCTCTGGCACAAGGATTAAATGTCGACTTGTGTACTACTCCCTTTGGCGGTCTTATTGTTAGCTCTGGAATGATGGGCGGGGAAACTTCTGTCGAAGTTGTTGTCGAACTACTAGGTTGATCTTTATCCTTGTTGTTCGACAGCTGTGGATTCCCGTAATCTTTATTCCTTGTCGATATCAAAGCATCATTTCACTGTTTCGAAACCGACAACATCAGCACTTGGGACGGGGAAGAATTTTCACTAGCAACCAGATTTCTTCCTGGATTTGAAAACGGATTAGTCAATACCGTCGAGGTTTCTGAATTCTTGAAGAATTTTCTAAGCTCAGCTTTATATGGACAATCTCTTGTCCAATGATCCTCATCACATATAAGACATGGACGACTTGGTTTCTTATCTCCAGAAGGGTTTGCAGAAGATTTTTCAGGTGATGATTCCTCCTGTTTCTTCTTCTTCCCTTTGTTTTTCTTCTTGCCTCCTGGTTGCTTGGTTTCTTTGCCTTTATCAGTCGAGACAACATTTACTTTCGAGGCGAGAAGTTCTTCTTTTGCATTTTGACTAGAAATCTTACGGGCCTTTTTAGATGTAGCCTTTGTCGATTTCGTGTCTATTGTACCAATCACACCATCGCCGACATGAGAGTCATTGTTCGATTTAGGAGGAGGAGGGACGGAAAATTCCAGTCTGGGAGCGTCAGGGATTTTATCGTAGAGCGTGCCAGACTGAGTATAAATCAAGTCTAAATATTGCGCACGAGCAATAACTTGCTCTTCAGTGATGACTCCTCCTTTTGCCACATCTTCTATAATGGAAGGTAATAATGACTTAATAAACCATTCAGCTAAAAGATGATCAGGAACATACATTTTTACCATTCTACGACGACGTCGCCACTCATGAATATGATCAGATATGTGAGTGGCCATTGTTTGCTTGAAATTGGTAAGAAGTTCTGTTCCCATTTCGTACCTTATCGGTAACTGAAAATGGGTTAAAAAGGTTGTGGCTAGGGCACTGAAGTTGTCAAATGAAGCTCTAGGTAACTTGATATATCATTTTGCTGTCGGACCAGTTAACGTCCTCTGAAAAAGGCGAAGCCTAATCGAATCATCGTTTAGGGTGTTCGATGAACACCACAGATGAAATGTCATCACATGATTCGATGTGTCTTCACCCGAATTTCCATTAAATTTAGGAATATCTGACGGAAGTTTATGCGGAATCGCTGGCCACCAAGGGGCGTCAACAATTGGATCGTTCGTTAGCCGATTTAGATCTGGTAACTCTAAAGTTGTCACGAAGGGTAAATGTTGATTCAGGTTTGGCGAAGCATACCCAGGATAGGATGGAATGACCTGAGCAGTTGGTATTTGCATACTAGCATAATGCATTTGATGCTGGTAACTTTGGTAAGGTTGATGGGCATAATCATTGTAGAGTGGTTGATTTTGACCGTTTTGAATATACGACTGCCCATTATTTGCAAATATTTGTTGCTCAGATCCTTGGTATACTTGTTGGAATTGCGGTTGTTAGTATTACACCAAACATGGTTGTGAAGCCATGTGCTGTTGTCCAATACTGGCCGTTTGACCAAGATGAGGGGTAATTGTACCTGTTTGGGCCTGTGTCATTCCACTAGTTGGCGATTGTGGTTGAGTCGCAGGGACAAGAGGCTGTTGCATTACAACCTGAGAAACCTGAGGTTGGCATACAACATGAAACGCTTGTACTTACGATACCATCACAACAGCTGGCGTAGTTGGTATATTTGACATAGGTAAACATTGTTGCATCGAATATACAACTCTTGGTTGTTGAGGCAGTATTGGCACCGAACCGCTAGATGTAATTCCAGCATAACCTGAATTTTGTTGTGAATTATCGTATGGTTGTCCTCCTGGAGGAGACAATGAAAGGGTATATTGCCCCCCATATAGCGGTAATCTGGTAATCAAAGGAATTGTTTTTCCTTGAGGACCGGACTGCCCAAATTGAGACCGTGAAGGATCAATTTGCTGAGACTCAACATAAGAGTTCCTGGATATTATTCTGGATGAACAAACGGGAACGGACCATACTGTCAAAATAGCCCCTGAGTGCGCCCCATCTAGCGATTGAGAGCTAGTTGGGACAGATGGTATGTCGACAAACATTGTTGGAGAGATAGTAGGAAGTTCTGTCGTCGCTGTGTCAGATGACACAGTCCTAGATGTCGACGGTTGTTCAGACATTTCTAGTCTCTCCAAAAGATTTCCTAGGGATTCTACAGGAGCTTCCAATAACGGTAGACTAATTTTTGATGAAGAAGGATATAGGGTGATCCCAACTCCAAATTGCGATAGAGTACTAGATGGAGGATCCTCCACAATCTCTTCTATAGCAATCAGACCAGGTGGAAGAGGTAGACTGTCAGGTCCGTAAAATATTTTTGGTGCCGAAGAAGGTATAGAATTTGCAGCAACAGATGTTTGGGGAATAACACCTTCTGAATTAGCTGTAGACAGAGCTGGTTTAGTAATACAAGTGTTTACCTTCACACTAGGATCAGTTCTACTGTCCTTTGGTGGCTGCGGAACTTCTTCTGTAAAGACAGGGATACCAGAAACGGTTGGAGTAACCGGAGTCTCCGATGGTGTTGGAACACTTGTTCTAACTTTACTAGGGGATTTGGAACTGGTTAAATGAATTCGTTTTGTCCGTAACAGTTTTGATTCTGGAGACAAAGACGGTTGACTCGTAAGTCTCTGCGAATGACGGGGTTTCAATTGACTTTCTTCCACAATTGTGGATTGCTCGATCAACTAAAAATAAAGGGCAATATGTTTCCGAATTAAATGAATTTTAGACGCTTTGACACAACTTGTTTTTCCAATTTTTAAGAGTCGAGAAAAAACAAAAGATGACTCTAGTCTCCTTCGATTTTTAATGAGCCTGAAGTGACAAGTGCTCAGATGGACCTTTTTTAAGGAGTTTGAAAAGGAACAAAAGGGACTGCTCTGGAAATCTAGACAGAGGGATTACCAAACCAGTCGCAAAAATGCAGAATACTTTTTACGGTACGGCAGTCAATCTTCTCGAATGATGTGTTTAGTGCATTGCGATTGATAGGGCGGCAGACACGACTTCCTATGGATAAAGGATAAAGCCTATTGTGGTCTCCCAATATATACTCGACGGTACGTGGGAGCACAAGAAGGTACTGGGACTTATTGTCTCAAAGTGGAGGAATCACCCAACCATCAATGAAAACAACAGTTACCAGGCTTTACGACGCCAGAATACGTCTCCAGCCTAGACTTCTAAATGTTGTGCGTTAGGTTCCAAAGCGTTTTTAGATTCATTAAATTTATTTTACAGTTGATCTTGCTTAAGAAATTTGCCTTTCAGGTTCACCACGTGATGTAGATGTACAATTCCTAAAATGAAATCTAAGATGATAAACAATCATGTAATCTTCTTTTTGCAATGAAAATCCTAGCTACTAAGGAAAGAGAGACGAAATTCTTTCAACATAGAGCAGAGAGCACACACTATATGCACTGTCCTAAATCAAACCAAAAAACAGTCTAAATGCAAATGCACATGCATGTATTTGTTTTCAACCTTCTTAATGTGTGAATGATAAAAAGGAAGCTAAGCGCAAATCTTAATTATTTTTTCAAAGGGACATTACTAACAAGTTTCTTTTCAAGACAAAATGAAGACAATGACGACACTTTGCGATTTGGAATTGAAAACTTGCTTTCGACACTTGAAAAACTACTAATTCAAATCAAATACAAGAGTAACAGTGTAATCGACTATCAAGAACAATCAGATTCTCTTCTATGACTGAAAACGACACTTGCAACACTTTCAAATCAAGAAACGACAGTTCAATTACGCTACTTCTTTGTAAAGAGAACTGAAAATGGCTCAAAATACATAAAACATTTATAGTTCTTTGCACAATGGAGGCGGAATAATGGCAAGGAAGGGGGTTTCAACAGAGGTATACTGACTACAGACAGTAAAACTCCTGAATAGAGCTGAAAAGAGTGAACACAGAAACCAAAATCTAAGAGCAGAAGAGGCCTTGTCTGATCAACGCACCTGTAACACAGGGAAAGTGAGATGCAGCACACCTACCACACTTGGGAAGTGCTATGCATCTAGAATTCAAAGAAGAGACAGTGCGATGGTCCAGGGACGAGACTTCAACTAGGTTCCGGGTCATAGTTTGCAGCTCAGTTTAGGGATTTAGGCTGAGCAAGTGGTAATCAGTAAATAAATCATAGGGGTAGATCTAAAGAGGTTACTGGAGCCACCACAAAGGAAATTAGAAAGCTTGTAAATTGATTGTTCAATTCATAAACAAAACCCGAAGATAGACTGAAGCAGCATTGATCTACTTTGCACTTGCATAGCAAATGCAGTTCGAAGGCTAGCTGACTTGACTTCAGGCTCCGTCTGTAAGTTTATAAAGTAAACAAATATAGACAAACAATCTATTCGCTCCCCAGTGGAGTTGCCATTTTGTTATCAGGAAATCTAGTGTCAATGCAAAGTTTCTAGTCCCACTAAGGCTGGTAGCTACCTTAGAAGCAAACAAACTAAAGCCACTTTCATTTTCCTTTATGAGAAGTAGATAAGAGGGGAAAGAAGGAGACCAACCTCTATCTTGTGCTTGGTTCCTTGCTCGATTCCTCTCCCTTCTGATAGATCTTTGCCACTCGCTTCTTCGTCTACCCAACTTCGAAGAGCACCTGTAGAATCAAAGCAGCATAATGTAGAGCTATAAAAAGGGTCTCTTTCACCTCTAATTACCTCACATTAATATGTCAATCCGGGAGCGTTTTGTTATTTCAAAGAGTGTCTCAGTCTGAGGCTATCATTTGTCAGAGTAATGCTAGTAGTACAGTGTTCAAAAATACAAGAGTAAACGGATGCTTGTCTATAACTAAGTTACTTCAAAGGAATAAATCACACACTCAGAAAACTAGGCAACTTATCAGTCAAGGGTTCGGCAGCGATAACCCATCCCTTTGGAAACTGATGGAAAGGAAATTAGAGCATAGACCACGGGTCTGGGAGCTAGACAGTAAATGCCAAGGCTCACTACAGCCTTAGATCATCTCTCACACCAAAACAACAAATGATAGTAAATGGAACGATAGATAAAAAAATGGAACAACAAGTAAGAAATCGAACAACAAATATGGAATGGAACAACAATTCTGAAATGGAACAACAATTCTGAAATGGAACAGAAATTAAACAACTAAGTCTCGCGAGCAGTAATCAAACTTAATCTACTAACTCAAATGCACTCGTCGTAATCAAACAACAATCTTTCACTCTTAAGGCAAATCAAGCAGCACACACTAATAGAACAACACTAATTACTGATAAGTTATGGAACAGCGCTTGGAAATCATATACGCACACAACATGCTTGAATAGTAATATGATCTAGCATCAATCTTAATTAACAAGAATACGACTGCATTTCAAAATAGAACAGCATTACTTCTGAATCCAACAATCGTAAAGAACACAACTTTCAGATGAATTCTATAACATGAATGTACAACACAAAAGCTCTGTAACAAAATAGTAACAATATTCGGTCAAGACTAATACTATTCAATCAACTCTGAAAGGATCAGTAATATAATGCAGAGTCAATACAACAGTTCTGTCTGTAAAAATATTAATGAATTAATCTTAACAGAGCATGTGATGTAAACTTATAAAGCATATCAGATTACCAAATAACGACGATAAGCAAATCACGCAGAAATCAAATCGTAGTAATACAGAAGCAAGTGTCCTCCGGGGCCGGGCCCTTAGCCTCCAAGGGTACACCGCTTTAGGTTAATCTAGACGCAGAGATAAAATAATCACCAAGTTTGTATTAACGCATGAAACAAAAGTACAATGAACCAGTTCTTATCGAGACTCGATGATCAAAGTTTTGATCTTTAACAGAAATTACATAAAAGCATAATCCCCCAAAGCTAACAGTGTTGTCCCTTTATATAAGGGTGACGGCGGAGATGTCTAAGTAACAAGATAGATAAAGCAGCGATCCCTCAGGATCAAAGATCCTGAGGGATTCGCCAAACTGTTAATCCTTAATCATCTCTTTTCTCCTGTGCCGAGCTGGTGTCTTCTCCTCCTTTTCAGGGCTGATTTGCTTTGATCTGCTTAGCCTTGTTTGCACTCGGTCTCCCGTCAAAGGGACAACAGTTACCTTGTCCTTGTCTTTTTCTTTGGAACAACAACTCCTTGTTTTCACCCCTTCCTGCACGAGAGAATGACAATTATTAGCGGTTAAGTCTTGCATATTAATCTCACATGTTTTGTTATAATTCTTTATTGTTTTCCAAGTTCATGATGCAAAAAGGTTTACAAGTTCTACTGAAAAGCCACTGAAATGATCATCAAAAACATACCTTTTTAGTACTCCACACACCCCCCTGCTTACCCTGTTTCATGCCCTCATGAAAACGTTGTAGTTGACATGCAAGGCAGTGAGAGAATAGGCTGGAGAAGGAATCTCATGCGGAGGCCTACAGTCGTGATGAGTAACTAGGTAGTCAAAGAACTTGCCTGTTTGACCCTCAGGCATCTCATACAGGGCTTGGTATCCGGGTGCAGGGTGCCAAATAATTGGACCGCTGAATCTATATCCTAACTAGGATGGCCCTGCTCTTAAAATTCTTTCGCCATAGAGGTTCAAACAGTTGGCAGCTAATTCAAAATTCTCATACTTAAACGGTTCCTTGAGTTGGATATTCGGATTAGCGATTTGGTACCGAAATTTGGCTACATCAATGGCAAGGTCTTTGATAGCAAGAAAATATTCTAAACCTTGTCGAATGAGTGCCTCATGCATGGGTCCTAATGTTTCAATGACACCCGGAGTCCTCATGAGGTTTCTATGTGCTGTCCACAACTGCACTGGGTTCCTAGGCTTAGCCCTTACCCACAAATCTAGGCCATTTTCCTACCTCTAGAAAGACTTATTATAGGCTTTGAGCCATTTAATCTGATTAACCCCGAATGAGATGAATTCTTGCAATTGGAGTTCTCCAACAAAAGGGCCAGGGTTCAGCTCAGTCTCCTGATCTAGTACAAGGTTATGCAAATAGAATTCGCACAACAACCTCTGGACCTTCACCCCGTAGTGTTTATAGCAGTCTATAAAGTCATTGACAGTGTTAATTTGTATGGGGGCACCTGCTTTAACAACTTTTATTTTTAATTGTAAATACCGTTCCAGTAAAAACAGGGCATAATTTTTGGCAGGGGCCCTACATGCTAAAACGTCATTGTATAAAGAACACAAGGTATCCATCTGCTTGATAACAATATCTAGCCTACGAGTTACCTTTGCAAATTTTTCTTGTTCCTTCCACCAACCTTGAAAGGCCTGGCTTTCGGATTGATTGACGTTCCTAAGTTGCTACTGTAGTTTTTCATACTTCTCGCGAGGGACCGTTTTTTCTCTAAGATTTTTTGATTCTTGCTGATCCTGTTTCAATCCCTTGCGCAAGGTTACTGTCTTTGGATCTCTTCTCCATGCAGCAGTGGAGGCTGGGAGTTTTACCTGAACTTTCTTATTGCATTTCTTTGAGTTCAGAACCCTTATCACCCCTGAGGGTGGTGCCTCCGTCTGGATTTCCTTGTCACAAGTCATCATATCATCCATTTCTATTTTAACATGAATATCAGTTTGCTGCTGTTCCTTTTCAAATGGAACAACAGTCTGTTCTTCAGCATCATTTGGAATAGCAGCTAGATTTTCAACAGGGTTTTGAACAGCAGGGCGATTTTTGGTCCTCCGCCTTTTTTCCTTGCGGAGTTTTACTGGAGTGGTCACCTTTTTCTTCCCTGCGGTCTTTCTTACCCTCTGCCTTGCTTTCAGGATCCTGATCTGCTGGTGGAGCTGGGCTATTATGCTCAATAATCTCTGTTGTTCCTTTCACAATTCTTTAATTTCCAAAGTTTCGTTAGAAGGAACAGCAGGCTGTCTGCTGCGGTTTGGGCCATGACTAGTCCCTGGATCTTCCTCCTGGGGTGTTTCTTCATTGTTCTGCTCTGGCTGTTCTGGGGTAGGAACCTTAGCTGGTTCTGTCAATTCTTGGGCAACTTCTTTTTCTACCCCTACTTCCTCCGGAATTTCTTCCGGTGCCTTAGGAACGGATTGCTCCTGTTCAGTATCTCTTATCTCTTCTTTATCATGAACAGGTAGATTTACTTCTTCTGCCTCTTTTGCATGTGGATTTTCAGATGCATTTTCCTCTTGGGGTTTGTCGTGGAGGTCTGTTGGACTGGAAGGTTGGCCATACTCACCCATATTGGCCAAAACTGCGGCCAATTCATCTTCTCCCACTGGGTCCTGTGGTGGGCTACCTTCCTGCTGTCCCATTTCCTCCTCCTACTTGGATTGTTCAGCTTCTGCCTCAGAATGTTCAGCTTCTGTTTCAGAATGCTCAGCTTCTTTTTCTTCTTCAGATTTCTCGGCCTCCTCTTCAGATTGCTCGGTCTCTTCTTTCTCTTCTCCTTCAGCTTGCTCTACTTCTACTTCTGGCCGTGAGGATTTCTCATCCTCAATTTCTACTGGCTGGCTGGTGCTTTCCTGAAGCTTTTCCAGCCTTCCTCGTATCCGAGCTAACTGGACTGATTTTCTGTGTTTCTCTGGCTGTTCGGGTGTACCGGTGGCATGCTTACACTTTGCCGATTCCTGGCGTGTTTTTGGACGTTCAGATGTACTAGTGACATGTTTTTGTTTTACTAATTCTCTGCGTTTTTCTGGACGTTCTGGTGTGCTGGTAGTATGCTTATGTTTTGGGGATGGTGTTGTCACCCTTCCCTCAATTATTGCAATTAGCTCTTCCCAGCTACTTTGCTGCTGGGTGAGGCTATGACTAACAATTAATCGAATTAACCCATGGTGACTGACAACTGACTCTACATGCTGTGCCTTTTTTAAGCTTCGTGCAACGTCATGAAGTAACGAGTTCAAAAGTGCAGGCAGATTTACAGAGCATTTCTACTTTAAAAAAGCTAAGAGTTTAAGATGTTGTGGTCTTACCATGTCTTTTCTACCTTCGCGGGTGATGTAGCTTTGCACGGTTCTTGCTAATTCTACCCAGGGCTCTCCTAGCATTTCTGGAAGAACTCCCTTCCCTTTAATCATCAAGCTCTGGCCTTCGTCCTGAAAGATTTCTATAATATTCTGTAGTCTTTCCTTTTTTAGTGTCCATACAGGTCCGGTGGCTGGTAGTCCTGAGACTTCTGCGATTATATTATCAGTGACTGCTATCTATCTCCCCCTTACTATGGAGTAATCCTCCTGCAGATTCTGCAAGAATTCAATCACCACTATTTTGTTAGACTCTTGCAAGCAGTTGAGATAAGTCAGCCACCCTGCTCTTTTCCAGGATCTCCCAGGCAGCAGCGGAGACTGTCAACACCTGTGGTTCCCTTCGAATCGCCCTTCCTCCCATAGTTTCACTGTGGATTCTCAATGGAACAGTAACTGTTTGTGCTGTTTGAAACACAGAGAGGGTAATAGTTGCAAGATTTTGAAAAAAAACAGAGTATGCAACAGAAATGGCTTATGAACAACAACTTGTGTAAAAAATAGAAACAGCATGCCGTTAAGCCGTGCCATACCCTAGTACACAACCTTTCCCAAATAGCGAGCTGACACGTAATCCAGGGAATAATGAGGTTAACCTCGCCCCCCACAATGTGATAGGCTGTCCCAACCGTCAAATAAAGGAGCAACACTCGATTTGCAATAGAGTCATAAAGGAACAGCGTATGAAAATATGCCATGTTTAGAAAAACAACAAATTACCGAAATCGAGGCGTAAAGTTGGATCGCGTATTACGTAAGAGGCTGCTGTGATATGATGCGAGGCTGGGGGGATAGGACATCTGTCGTAATTTGCTAAATCTCAAGTGGTCATTGTCACTTACTTTGCCATGATTGGTGGTAATAAATTTTCATGCTTTATATAAGTCGGGAAATAATATATGATTAGTTCCTAGGATATAAGAAACAAAAGAGTATTAATATCTTACCTATTGGTGTAACCAATGTGATTAAAATACCATTAACAGTGCTCTGCTGCCGACAGGTGTCCATAACCTTGGCAGAGTTGTTTATTTCACCCCTGGAACCATGATCCTTTATGTGTATATTAAGGAGTGTAATGTCAAAGTGTAGACCATTATGCTGGCTTGGTAACCAGTTAGCCATAATGCCATTCAAGAGGAAGGAGTGAAAAGTGGGTAGGCCGGCTCGTGATGAGACCTCCTGTTCCAAGGTTTGTTTATCTGAGATACCTTTTGGACCATATCCCTGGTGTGGTGGCCATAGTGGGAATGCCACTTCACTTCCATCCTCATGATCATGGTAGGCTGGCTCTTGATGAGACTCCCTATCCTGCATTTGATAACTTATAATTCATGTTTACTTTTTTCTTTTTCATAAAGTACTTTTCCTTATTTATAAACAAAGGGTGGTTCAACACTCCTTAAGAGTAGGAATGGTGGAAGAAGTCTTATCATCTCAATAGGAAGATATAAACCCTTTGCTCTTATTCCTAAACAATAATCAAAGAGGATTAAAGGGATTGTCATGATAAAGATAACCAATCAAAGCAAAATTAGTAAGACAATGACAGCAAAAGATGATGAATAAGTGTGTCCTTCCTTTTGTCCTCTTACCAATACAGAGCCTTATAAAGATAGTGATTTATAATTTGCGGATTTCAGTATGTTGTGATTTTGTGTTCATTGCATAAGTGCATAGCTGTATCTTAAAGACTTTGAAAGAATAGGAGAAAGAAGCATCCTCAATTTAGATCAGCAAAAGGAATGAGCTATTTCACAAGGAGAGAAAAAGTATGCTAGTGGTGTTCCTTTTGGAAAGAGGAAAAACAAAGGACCATAGATATCAAAAGTGTGAATGCCGTTCCTTTTGAAAAAGGAACAACAGAACACACCAATGCCGTTCCTTTGAAAAAGGAACAACAAAAATTAAAAAAAATGCTATTCTCTTGGAAAAGGACAGAAAAACACTCGAAATGTCGTTCCTTTTGAAAAAGGAACAACAGCCACCAAAAATGTTGTTCCTTTGAAAAAGGAACAACAAAAGACACAAAAATGTCGTTCCTTTGGAAAAGGAACAATAGAAATAAAAAATATGCTGTTCCTTTGGAAAAGGGACAGCAAACACACAGCAGTGTCGTTCCTTTTGAAAAAGGAACAACAAAAATCGAAATGTTGTTCCTTTAGAAAAGGAACAACAGAACAAGCAAATGTCGTTCCTTTTGAAAAAGGAACAGCAGAAAATCAAGAATGTTGTTCCTTTTGAAAAGGAACAATAGAAAATCAAGAATGTTGTTCCTTTTGAAAAGGAACAACAGAAAATCGAGAATGTTGTTCCTTTTGAAAAGGAACAACAAAAAATCGAGAATGTTGTTCCTTTAGGAAAGGAATAGCAGAAACACACAAATGCCATCCTTTTGGAAAAGGAACGACAAAAATCGAAATGTTGTTCTTTTGAAAAAAAGGAACAACAAAAATGACAGGAAAACATTAGTTCAAACATATGTGCAAGAATGACTCAAAGAAAAGAACTTATGTACAAATTGTAAAAAGAAATGAATTCCTTAATGAATTATAGGTGAGGAAGACTTCTCTTCCTCTCCTAAAATCTCCATATCAGTGTCTCGGCGTAGCTGCTGGCAGAAGGATTCCCGAGTGAGTGGTTTGCGATAGAGACGAACTCGGTGGCCATTTACTTTGAAGGCATATCCAGAACCGTCAATGGTGATTAGAGTAAGGGTTCCATTGTCATGTACCTTCTGGATTTCGTATGGTCCCAACCAACGAGTCTAGAGTTTCCCAGGGAAGTCCTGAAACCGAGAGTCGTACAACAGAGCCCAGTCTCCCTCATGGAAGAATTTGTTTTTAATGAGCGCATCATGCCATTTAGCTCGCTACTGTTGAATCAGTGCTGTATTTTGAAGTGCAGAGAGCCTAATTTCGTCCAACTCATTGATTTGCTGTAGTCGATTAATCTGTGCCTCGCTTAGATCTAAGCCAACTTCCTGTGTTGTTCGTAATGTTTGGATTTCGAATTCTATGGGAAAAATGGGTTGTTTTCCAAAGACTAATTGATAAGGTGAGTAACTAGTGGTGCTTATCCATGTTTTTCTATAGGCCCAGAGTGCTTCAGGTAGTCTGGCAGCCCAATCACGCCTATGTGACGCAATGGTTTTGGTTAGGATTGATTCTATTACCTTATTGCTGCTTTCTACTTGTCCATTCGCCTGTGGGTGGTATGGAGTAGTGATTTTATGCTGGACGTGATAATTGTTGAGTGTTGCAGCTAGTCTATTCCCAACAAATTGTGGTTCTCTGTCTGTAATTATTTCCCTTGGAAGGCCATAACGTACAAATAGATGGAACATGAACTGTATGATAGAGTCCTCTGTGGCTCTTGGCAATGCTTCTGCTTCAACCCATTTGGTGACATATTCTGTTGCCACCAAGATATATGTTTTCTGATTTGATGATGGGTTGATGGGTCCAACGAAATCAAGAGCCCATCGCTCGAATGGTTCAATGACTAACTGTGGTTTCA
Source organism: Pinus tabuliformis (assembly GCA_031772625.1). Classification (NCBI taxonomy): domain Eukaryota; kingdom Viridiplantae; phylum Streptophyta; class Pinopsida; order Pinales; family Pinaceae; genus Pinus; species Pinus tabuliformis. The sequence continues at coordinate 1,252,383,427 of CM062817.1, read as the reverse complement.
GAGGCATCTCGTTAGATTGACCAGGACGTCCTGCTCGCTGGCAGCTGTCACAGGCTTGGACAAATTTCTTTGCATCTCTGAAAATTGTGGGCCAATAATATCCTGTCTGTAGTACTTTATGTCTAGTTCTGCGCTCAGCGAAGTGTCCACCACATGGTCCATCATGACAGGGTTTTAGGATGTCAAAGATTTCATCTTCTCGAACACATCTCCTGATATGCATGTCTACCCCTATGTGAAACAAATATCCCCCAATCCATGAGAATCGAGAACTCTTATGAACAATCTGTTTGCGTTCATTAGGGGTTAGTTGTTTTGGTAGTTTACCTGCTGCGAGGTAATTGGCAACATCAGCATACCAGGGTGTTTGAACGGCAACAAAAAACAGATGTTCGTCCGGAAATTGATCCTCAACTGCTGCTGCATCGATTGGCTTTGGCATTCTTGAAAGAAAATCGGCTACAGGGTTTTCTTTGCGAGGCCGATCCTTGATTGTGATATCGAATTCCTACAATAAAATCAACCATCTAGTTATTCTGGCATTTGTGACAGGCTTATTTGCTAAATATTTTATGGCAGAATGATCTGTATACAAGATAACAGGATATCTTGTAATATAATGTCTAAACTTATTGACAGCATGTATTACAGCTAGGAATTCTTTTTCAGTAACAGTGTAATTTAATTCAGCAGGGGATAAATTTTTGTTGATGTAATAGATAGCATATGGTTTTTTATCCTCTTCCTGCCCAAGGACTGCGCCAATGGCTGTATCTGAGGCATCAGATGATATCTGGAATGGAAAATCCCAGTTTGGTCCTCGAAGGACTGGGGCTATGGATACGAGCTTCTTTAAATCCTTGAAAGCACGCTCACATTTTTCTGTCCAAAGAAAATCAATGTTACCAGTTAGTGCATATAAAGGTGCAACAATGTGTGAATAATGTTCTATAAATCATCTATAATAACCAGAAAATCCGAGAAAGCTGCGTACCTTTGTTTGAGTAGTAGGAGTGGGAATAAGCAAAAGTATTTGGATTTTGTCTGAGTCTACCTGAATGCCGGCTGCTGAAATATAGTGTCCTAGGATAAGTCCTTCAGTCATCATCATGTAACATTTTTCGTGGCTTAAGCAAAGCCTGGTAGCGATGCAACATTGTAGGATTTTTTCTAGGGTGTCTAGTGCTGGATCAAAATCATCTCCATATGGTGTAAAGTCATCCATGTATACTTCAAGTCCATCATTTATTAAATCTGCAAAAATGCTAAGGATAGCCCTTTGGAATGTGGCACGAGCATTACATAAGCCAAAAGGTAGAACTCGATAGGCAAATGTTCCCTAAGGACAAGTAAAAGTAGTTTTTTCCTAGTCTTCAAGGGCAATCTGAATCTGATTGTATCCACTGAAGCCATCTAGGAAAGAAAAGAATTTCTTTCCTGCTAAAGTATCTAATACTTGGTCTATGAATGGGAGAGGAAAGTGGTCTTTTTGTGTTGCTTTATTTAGTTCCCTGTAATCCACACAGATTCTCCATTTCCCATTCTTTTTTAGTACCACCACAAGCGGAGAGACCCATTTACTATCGGAGATAGGATAGATAAAATTGACGTCTAAAAGTTTCTGAAGTTTAGCTTTTACCACATCTTTTAGATGAGGATTAAGTCTCCCTTGCGGTTGATGAATAGGTCTGGCATCTTTTTCTATATAAATGTGGTGTGTACATAATTGGGAATCAATTCCTTTCATATCAGGGTAATCCCATGCAAATGCTTCTTGATATTTTCTTAACAAATGGATGAGCTTCATTTCTTTTTCAGGTGTGAGGTTGGCATTAATATTTAAGGTTTTTCCCAGTTCAATTTCCACAATTTTACTATTTTCAACAGAAGTAACAGGTATTGTCTGATCATGCGTATCTTTCAGAGGATCTTCTTCTAATTCATTATCAAATGCCGCTTCTATCATGTGACACTATGTGCAGGATTCAGATTCAGTTTGACTAATGAAGTTATTAATGGCATCATCTTCTGTTTGATATTTAAAATCAAGTGCCTCTTGTATAGTGAATGGAGATCTAATGTTGTCAGTAAGGTATGATACAGGGTGCTTGTTAGTTTTAATTATTGTGACACTTGGCTGTGCTGGAGGATATAGAACTAAATTCTTGATATTGGGTCCTTTAGTTATGGTCATATTTCCTTGCCGACAGCCAATGTAAGCATCGACAGTGGCAAGCCAAGGTCTACCTAGAATTAGTGGGTGTCCATCAAGTCGGGTTTTTGGATTAATTATCAGGAAATAGATTGGATATTCCCAGGAGTCTATGGAGACCATGACATCATGTAGAGTACCCTCTGGTCTAACCACAGATCGGTCAGCCAATTCTAACAAAGTGGAAGTGGGTTCTACAGATGTAATGTCGAGCTTTTGGCAAGTAGTGGTTGTTAAGATATTAATTACAGCTCCTAGATCAACTAAGGCATTAGACAAGGTCTGACCATAAATTTGAACAGTTACAATTGGATTTCCTGGGTCTTCATATTTAATGGGTGTTTCTTTCCCTAATAGTAAATCAGATAAAGTGCCGACTACTTGGACTCTTGGATTATTTGTTATATTCCTCCTTGGTTTCTTTATGCACAATTCTTTGATAGTTTTTGCGTATATAGGAATGTCTTGAATGGCTTGGAGGAATGTAATTTTTATGTACAGATTTTGTAATTCTCCCAGAATGTCGAAGTCAGGATACTGTAAAGGTCGAGGTATGACTAATCGTTCTGGGAATGGAGGAGAGGATGTGGTTGCTTGATTGTGAGTTTACTGCTTATTCACATCCTCTTGTTGCAACAGATGTTCTCTTGGTAACTAATCTTCAATATGAACTATTTTATCTCTCTCAGTTTCAATAATACGTCCAGATCGTAACTGAAGATCATTACACTTCCTTAGGTCAGGTCCTATTTCTGGTGATTCTATGATTTGGAGAGATTGGACTGGTCTGTTATTTGGATTGGGGTTGGGTTGGGTTGGGAGTTGCGGTCTCAGATTAGACTGGGGATTTTGTTGTAAGGCTAGCAGAGTAGGTTGAGGGAGCGGAATAGTTCCTGTTGGCTGGTGCATCGGTCTCTGCCAGTTTGTCTGCTAGGCTGAACTTTGTGAAGTAGGGGGAGTCCATTGTGGAGGATATGGGATATTTTGCCAATATGGTGGATTGGCTTGCCTGATTCAGCCACGGGTTTGAAGAAGGAAACGACTGTGGTGACCAGTTTGAAAATGGGGGTTGGGACTGACTTTGCCACATACTATATTGTTGAGCATTATACTGTGGAGGATGAAAAGAAGAAGTTGGGTCTGGAAACATACCAGATTGTCTCGGCTGCCACTGGCGGCACTGGTTGATCAAGTATACCGATTCTGGTTCTTCTTCCACTTCCTTATATACCGCTTTCAATCCAGGGAGTGAGGGTCAGCTCTCCGTAAGGTGATCTTTTATACAGATGGCACATGTTTGGACTGTATCCAGTGGACATTCCTTGTGACTATGCTTTTTCCTGCATCGGGGACAAAAGATCACCAAATTCTATTCTGCCTCCATCTGGTTCTGTTTATCCTGCATAATATCAAGTTGTGTAGTTAGTGTCCCCAGAATATCAGTTTTAAAATTTTCCAATAAATTTCCAATTTCTACACGTGTTACTCCTTATGTTGATATTTTGTTATCCCTTACAAACCGATCATGTTCTTCCGATTTTACTCATGTGCTGCCTCTCGAACTCCTGATACATAAATCAATGATGTCAGAAAATTCTCTTGATAAATATCCCCTTTTCCCATGATGTTTAATGTTTCAATCCATTGCTCCTTCATGCCCCTTATCAATGCAGTTTTTTACACATTATCACGTAAAGGTAGTGATGCATAAGGAGATCTTTGTAGATTGTACTGAAAACGTTCCACATACTCCTCTAATGTTTCATTCGGTTTGGATGTCATTTGGAATATTTCGTCCTTTAATTCTCTAGACCTACAATAATCCTGATATTTTTTTAAGAAAGACTCTTTCATTTGATCCCAATTGTTTATGACCCCACCACCTAATCCCATAAACCATCTTAAAGCAGCCCCTTTTAATGTAGAGGGAAATAATTTCAATTTCTGGGGATTGGTGGTGTAATCATATCCCCTGCACAACACATCAAATTCAAATAAAAATGCATCCGGATCTTGTGATGTGAGACCATGAAATGTAGGGATATGTTGAAGAGGGATAGCTTTCATGGGCGCATTTGCTGCAGAATCCACTATAGGGTATTGTAATGTAGAGGTTTGAGTGTTTGGCTGGTTCTGAGCCATAGGATTGAATATATGCCAATAACCTTCTGGGATATCTAGGAGGGTATTCCTAGGTTGAGAGGGAATGGCTTTGACAGGGATAGTTTTAATAGCATTTCCTTTATCTGGGATAATGAGAATATCTGATGTCTGAGGAGATTGGGTTCCTTCAACAATGATTTTTGCAGTGCTCCCCTTATCTGGGCTATTCAATGGCTGATTTGTTCCAATAGGAGATCTTGGTTCCTCGGTTTCCGCTGTTTCTCCTTCTCCTTCACAAAGGTTGCTGAAATTCCCTTCCTGCAATAGTTTTGGAGTAGAATTTTCAATTTCTTGAAATTCCTGCTCTTCAGTTTGACTATGCACCTCAGCAAAGGCTACAGATGGTGATCTTGTGGCCTGAAGGGAACTAGTAGGTTGTTTAGAAATGATTTTCCTGGGGCCTACTGATGGATGAGATTCTGTTTTCTTATAGATTTCGTCTATGAAGGTCGTTCATCCAAGGGTCACCGGCCCCTTAGCTTTTTCAGGTTTGGGTGGAGGTTTGATATTATTTTCTGGTTTTTTCTGCTTAGTCATGCACTCAAATGAACAACTAAATTCTATTCAAACAAAGCAACAACAAATCTGTTAGGAAAGCAGATAGTGGAGCAGGGCTTTTACATGCTCCGCATGCAGGTTCTTACCTTCCGTTTTTAAGATCCAACTCTTCCCTAGCAGGTTCGTACACTACTATGAAAAATACAAATGGCTACACTCTTTCCCTAGCAACGACGCCAAAATGTAGAGCTATAAAAAGGGTCTCTTTCACCTCTAATTACCTCACATTAATATGTCAATTCGGGAGCGTTTTGTTATTTCAAAGAGTGCCTCAGTCTGAGGCTATCATTTGTCAAAGTAATGCTAGTAGTATAGCATTCAAAAATACAAGAGTAAACAGATGCTTGTCTATAACTTACTTCAAAGGAATAAATCACACACTCAGAAAACTAGGCAACTTATCAGTCAAGGGTTCGGCATCGATAACCCATCCCTTTGGAAACTGATGGAAAGGAAATTAGAGCATGGACCACGGGTCTGGGAGCTAGACAGTAAATGCTGAGGCTCACTACAACCTTAGATCGTCTCTCACACCAAAACAACAAATGCTAGTAAATGGAACGACAGATAGGAAAATGGAACAGCAAGTAAGAAATCAAACAACAAATCTGGAATGGAACAGCAATTCTGAAATGGAACGAAAATTAAACAACTAAGTCTCGTGAGCAGTAATCAAACTTAATCTACTAACTCAAATGCACTCGTTGTAATCAAACATCAATCTTTCACTCTTAAGGCAAATCAAGCAGCACACACTAATAAAACAACACTAATTACTAATAAGTTATGGAACAGCGCTTGGAAATCATATATGCACACAACACGCTTGAATAATAATCTGATCTAGCATCAATCTTAATTAACAGGAATACGACTGCATTTCAAAATAGAACAACATTACTTCTGAATCCAACAATCGTAAAGAACACAACTTTCAGATGAATCCTATAACATGAATGTACAACACAAAAGCTCTGTAACAAAATAGTAACAATATTCGGTCAAGACTAATACTATTCAATCAACTCTGAAAGGATCAGTAATATAGTGCAGAGTCAATACAACAATTATGACTATAAAAAGCTTAATGAATTAATCTTAACATAGCATGTGATGTAAACTTATAAAGCATATCAGATTACCAAATAATGACGATAAGCAAATCACGCAGAAATCAAATCGTAGTAATACAGAAGCAAGTGTCCTCTAGGGCTGGGCCCTTAGCCTCCAAGGGTACACTGCTTTAGGTTAATCTAGACGCAGAGATAAAATAGTCACCAAGTTTGTATTAATGCATGAAACAAAAGTACAATGAACCAGTTCTTATTGAGACTCGATGATCAAAGTTTTGATATTTAACAGAAATTACATAAAAGCATAATCCCTTAAAGCTAACAGTGTTGTTCCTTTATATAAGGGTGACGGCGGAGATGTCTAAGTAAAAAGATAGATAAAGCAGCGATCCCTCAGGATCAAAGATCCTGAGGGATTCGCCAAACTGTTAATCCTTAATCATCTCTTTTCTCCTGCGCCCAGATGGTGTCTTCTCCTCCTTTTCAGGGCCGATTTGCTTTGATCTGCTTAGCCTTGTTTGCACTCGGTCTCCCGTCAATGGGACAGCAGTTACCTTGTCCTTGTCTTTTTCTTTGGAACAACAACTCCTCGTTTTCACCCCTTCCTGCATGAGAGAATGACAATTATTAGCGGTTAAGTCTTGCATATTAATCTCACATGTTTTGTTATAATTCTTTATTGTTTTCCAAGTTCATGATGCAAAAAGGTTTACAAGTTCTGCTAAAAAGCCACTAAAATGATCATCAAAAACATACCTTTTTAGTATTCCACACATAACACTATCCAAGAACATAGATCTACTATCATAAACAATATAGGACCAGATATATATTGACCACACAAATGCATATATCATCAATCATACAAGAATGTGGAGGAAAACTTGAATAGCTTTATTAATAATCAAGAATAGCAAAGAGGATTACAACCAATTGTTCTAACCCAGCATCATCCTCTCAGCAAGAAATCCCTTCTTCACCTCATGAAAAGCTTAGATCACCCAACACTATGATGTTACACCAAGAAACCAGCAGCACTTCCTTACAAGATACAAAATTCCAGTCTCCAACCCCCGGATCTCTGGGATGAGAGATCTATATATAGATATTTGCAGAGGTGTGAGTCAGATCTGGGTTGTTGATTAGTGTCTTCTCTTTGATAGTTTTTGATTCCACTTGGAGATCTCATTGATCTCTTACTCATCCTTGGGCGATTCTGAGAGGCAAGTGTCACAGGAGAAGTTTCTGGAAGATTCCATGATCATCCACCTCGCAAACTGTCTCTGCCACTTGTATATTCTCATCCATCACACCCTATAGAAGGGCTTTTCAGTATGCATCGAACCTCTTGTGTGCATTCGGTGGGATGCATCGCACTATGACCATGGAGCAGGTGAGATGGTCAAGTTGTGACCATTTTTGAGTAGTTTTTCATGGAGAACTTCTGGGAGATGATGTAATCAGTTGACCTTGCTCTTTTATGGATTGGAACAACACTTTTAGGGACTTAAGAGCCCTTGGTTTATGGACATTTATGATTGGGGTTACAGTGCCCAAAAATGTCTATAACACTCCTAGAAAAGACATCATCAAAAGAAGTAACAGAACCATTAAAAGCACGTATCATAGCAAAGAAAGTCAAGTCGGCCTCAAAACATCAATTTAGCCTACAAGTTGGCCTAAAGGAGGGAAAATCCTCAATACATAGAGCTTTTCCACTCCTCTAAATATAGCGAATATGATCTCTGAAATCAATGAGCAAGTGTAGTCAAATAAATGGTGGAAAAGTCAAGTTTAAGGGAGCCTCTAGAGCAACGAAGAAGGAGGAAATATATCCAAAGTATAAAGGATTTTTTTAGGGTGAATTGAAGCCACACATGTGAGAAATAGAAGGGCTAACTGCAGTCACTATAGAAGCAACATTAAAGTTTCTAATCTATCATCATTTGGGCTTAAAACTAGGCATACTAGGCCTCCTATACAAGCGAAGAAGGAAGGACCTCAAGTGAAAGAAAAATGAACCATAGAACATCAACAAGAACTCTTACACGTGCAAGTATTAGGGCTATATTTCTGTCACACTAAGAAGGGAATCGATTTATCAAGAGAAGGAAGGAGTATTATTAGTTAAAGGAGATCACTAAGGATACGTATCTATTCTAGAAATACTACTAATAGTGGAAGGAAGAACGAAGTGCTGGAAGGAGGATGAAGTGCGGGGGAACAAAGTGTCGGAAGAAGGTAGCAGGAAGACATAGTGCAGAGAAAAGGAAGGACTTGACTTCTTCTTGTAGGATCTTCCAGTCAAGGGTCTAGGGTTTTGGATTGATCAAGAAATAAGGTTCAATAGGAGAAAACTTACAAAAGGTTTTTCCTCTCAAGAGAAGAGAGGTTTTGGCCCTGAAAGAGAGCCAACATCTTGTGGTTTTTTTTATATGTTTTCATAGCAGTTTGATGAAGCACAAATACATGCATTAATAAGAAAATAAAAAGATTAAGCTAACAAAGACAAATTGTAAAAAGACTTCACAAATTTTTATGTTTTCATGAAGAATCACTCTACATGTAATTTCCCTAGAATCTTCAACACTTAGCATGTGAGCGTCCAGTGATGAGAACTCCTAGATCTGTGACTGTGTCCAGAGTAGAAACCCTAATTTCTATACAAGCTTCATATTTGAGACTCTGTTTCATATCAATACTATCAGATGCACATAAATCATTCTTCAACAACACATAATGAAAATAGTAATATGAGTAAGAGTTTTGAGAAGAAATTCTCCCTCTCACTAGGGATCTACACAATTAATCTTCATTCATGTAATCAACCTGTCTCTACTAGAGTAAAAAAAAACAGATCTGTTAGATCATGAACATATATCTATCATTTCTATTAGCATCATGACATCAATCTTTCATCAAAGGTTAAACTCAAAGTAGCAGATAGATGTAGCATCATATCTCAAATATTATGAACACAATAGCACTTTCCATCTAGTCACTTCATCAAGTTATGACATCCAGTTTAACCATATGCCATAAAGACAAGATCACATGTAGTAAGATATACATAATATCAATCTCATAGTTATACCTCTAACATCAAGGTTACCATGCTTATCATAATTAATAAGATCAAGTAAGGTCATTCAATAAATATTTATCAAAACAACAAGAGTGTTAATCTCTCTTTCCATATGATTTCATCATGCTTATCGCAAGCATTATCAACAGACTCATGTCTAAGAGTCAATTAGCTATCCTTCTATATGAAATCCATCATGAAAAGTATTAAGAGTATCATTTACTACAGTTAAGGTGCTAGCCTTCTTTCTAGGATCAATATATCGAATAGATAGATCATATATGTTAAACATCAAGTGTATTAATGTATCAACATTAGAGAGCCTCATACAATTCAAGAAGATCAAAATGTTCAACACCAGGTGCATCATTTCATCATAGGAAACATAGATTCAAGTCACTTTCATATGCATGTATAAGCATCAAAGAAAGAGACATGTGCGTCATCCCTTAGGCATTATTGAGCCAATAGATGAAACACAACATACCATGCATACCTTGTGGTATTCGAATACCTATGCACCTTCTCATTAAACATAGGCTACTTGAAGCTCTTTGTCATCTTTTCATCAAGTAAATCTTTACCTCTTTCCAGATCTAGCCATTCTTCCTGCATCTCAAATGATCCTCAAGAAGGATCTTCACATCACATCTCATCAAGGAGGTTAGATACATCCATATACTCAAACATACATGCATGAAGTACAAGAAATGATCAAAAGAATAATCATAATAATCAGATATATATGTCTAAACAAGAGTAAAGACACACAAAAACACCATAAGTCAAGAAGTACTTATCTTCAATGAGAGGTGATCCTCTCCCTCTTGAACCAACCTTCAAGAAACATCAATTTCCATGGTTCGTATACCAATGTTACCTTTAATTATCCAACCAGGTCTGCTAGGGATTATCCCATCTAGTGTTTCATCAAATCTCCCACAAGTGCTTGAGCATATTCACATTGAACAACTAGGTTCCATATCTGATATAGTTTCCATAAACCAAGGTTTTCTCTCCAACCCTAAGCTCATAGAATCCATCAAACCCTAATAATCAATTTGCCTATGGTTTTCTTCAAACCCTAGAATTCTTTTAGGTATCCACCATCCTCTTCTTGATGCCATCGAAGGTGTCATCATCGAGGTGATCTCCATAGATTTTCTTCATACCAGCTCTAATACCATGTTAAATTTTCATAAGGCTACATTATTCTTTTCTTTGATAATTTCATTCTTCATTACTACATTAAGTTGACCCCATATCATCATAACATTATTAAGATCTACACCATTATTCATCAGCATATGCAATTATATAGAAAGAGAAACATCATCATCATCATCAATGCAATGAAACATAAAGGAACAATAGAAGAAAAACATGCACACACATAGAGACACTAGGATTGGTCTGAGACTAGGGAAAATCCCACTATGGGGAAACCCTTGCAAATATTATTTTTCTTACATTCTCATCAAATGATTTAGTAAAAGGGAGTAAAATGACCCATAATTTTATCTATGCAAAAAAAACAACTATGGTATCCATGAAACAAATCTAATCATGCTTATAATCAAAAACTTCATCTGATGGTTGTAATGTGATGTCATAAACTGAAGTCAACTATTGTAAATATGCTAAACACTGTTGAACACTAAGAGAAAACTTTAGAATACATAAATCTCATCCAAGAGTCCCAGACATAGGGAGGAGGATCTGTGCGAGCATTTATAATAGATCTAGATGCTCTTTGCATAACTGGATGACTGTGTCTGGAACTGATCTGGACGCTCTCAGGTGAATTGGACGAGGGTGTTCAGGGTCAAACATACCTAGACCTGCTTCAAGCCCTGGATGCTCTCATAATGCTACTGTGCGAGCATCTATGACATCCCAGACGCTCTCAGGACCACTCTATGCAAGCATCTAGAGACTAATACAACTCTACCTAACCCTCAAGCCCTAGACGCTCCCATAACTTACTGTGCCAGGATCCAAGGCCCCCTTGACACTGCCATAAGCCTATGTGCTAACATACAAGGAATACAATATCTAGTTCTGCACCAGCACCTGGGGATTAGAAAACCCTAAGTAAAAGTGAACCTTATGCCTATGATTTCAGACCCTTACACGAACTCTTTCCTTTGAACCTGTGCAAACCAAGACAATAAGAGAAGAGAATATATCAAGATCGAATGTGTCCAAATGAGCTTGAGGTATCTTTTATTTATAGACATTCATGTGGGTCAACTTGGGGTTAAGGACGAACTAAGCAGTTACCCATGTGGGTAGGGCCGACCCATTCCATAATACATGCAAGAATAAAATAATTCATAACTCAAGTTCTTCTTGACCAAATTGGGTGATCTTTAGATAGATTTTGGTTCTCTCTAAAACAGGAATCTAATGCAATCATAATCTTGGTCATTTGAGCTATCTAAGGTGGAATTTTACCGTAGTTGAAAAAATTAACAGTTGCCCCCTCAAAGAGGCAAGAAAACATTGAATCTGCTTCTGAATAATAAAGCACTTTGCAGTTTTTCTCATTTCATGTGATAATGCTGTGTTTTAGGCTATATTTCTTCATATTTCTGGTATTCTGGATTTCTCATAGGTCAAGAGTATAACAAGTGGTATCAGAGCACTTTCTAGGTCTAGTAGTACCTCCAATTTTTGCAGATTTGTTTTAGGCTAGAGACATGTTCTAACGTCTTTAAACCATGAGATCTGTTGTTGAGCACATAAACTTGTAGTTTTGGGGAGGCATGCATGCAAGAAATACAAGAGGTGGTCACGTTTGTTGGACTCTCTTGTAACCCTTGTGGGTACCCCTTCATGTAGTAGCGCATTAGACAAAACCATGCATGGACTGCACTTCCACGTACCCTTGGATATATCAGAAGCCCCCTAGGATCGCCTGGAACCTAACTTTAGATAAGCTGCCAATCGTCTTGTTGTTACAGTACATTGAGAACAACACTCGGGATATTACTCAAACGTACAATAGGGTAGTTGGGTAGTATGACTAAGGGTATGGTTGATCCTCTTTAGTTAGCACCCTGAAATATTGGGCCAAGTACTATTGTTGGAACCCTGCATATATTGAAATTTGTAGCACCTGAAACTCCTTTGTGACCATAGTTCCCTCCGCTATCTGAAGATCAACCTCTACCTTGTCTTCCAGATTATATCCAATAGTTGGGGTTCTGTCGCCACCGTACAACTCAGATTTAGTAGTTGGGGTTTTCATAGCACAAATTAGACTCTTTGTGCAGTGAGGGTTTTGGCCGCCATATTCCATATTAGATTTTCACAACACATTTGGTAGTACCAATACCTTGGGGTTTCTGTTACTACAGTCCAGGACTAATTTTCATGGGACATTAGGTAGTATCAAGATTTTTGGAATTTGGCCACTGTAGTATTGATCAGCGGGGAGTAAAACTCCTTTCAGAGTAAAAAACAATTGGGTTTGAGACCATCCCAGGACACTTTCAAGAGAATTAGCCCATAAGCTTTAGGATGAAAAACTGGTCATAGTGGTACCATTCACTTGTAAGCCCCCAATTTTTCAGCGGTCCCAATTTTTTCCTGACACAACTTCAAGTGAACCACGCCATTAGACACCCGAGGTTGCCCTCTTTCCAAGAATACTACTCTTAATTAAGATCAAAAATTTAATCGAGGTTGATGTATGTTAGGTATCAAATCTCAAGTTATGGCTACAGAAAGGGCAACCAAGAGGTTCGATGACCTTGAGAACAAATTCAAGGCATTTGAGGCGACTATTACCAGCAAGATCTCACAACTAGCAAACTTATAAAAACATCTCATAAGGAGGAGCCTAATGTTGATGCACACATAGAAGGAAAATCCAACCATCATATTCACTTCCATGGAAATAACCACTCTTCCAACCACCAGACACCCAAGCTAGACATGTACAAATTTCATAGTTCCAACCCTACAATATGGGTAGCACAAATGGAACCGTATTTCTCCCTTAATGATTACTATGAAGATGGAACTAAACTACATGTGGGAGCCCTTTACTTGGACCAAGAGAGATGGTAGTGGTGGAAGTGGCATCAAAAATGTTATCTAGGGAGAGCAACTTGGAACATGTTCTCAAAAGTCATATGTGATCATTTTGACTGGGAATCTAAGTTTTTGGGTTGCCTCACTAAGCTCCAACATTCTTCATCAGAATTGATGGTCAAGGAGATGACTTATACTTGGAATGTTTCATCAGTGGCCTAAAAGAATCAATCCAAGCCCATGTCTAGATCCACCACCCAGTTACTTGGTTGGACACATGACACAAGGCCTTAGATGTGGAAATCACCTGAAATTCCTAGTTCAATCATCCAAATTTCATCGCCAAGGCATGTCCCACCCAAGCTCATGACACGATCCAAACACTAAAGGTTCAAAAGGTGTCACTAATAGAAATGGTAGAAAGAAGGAAACAAGGATCGTGCTACTACTATGATGACAAGTATTCCCCTATACATAAATGCAAGGAATGAAAATTATTTCAAATTGATGCTACTGATAACAACTTAGCAGAGGAAGCTCCATCCCTTGAGGTTCCCAAGGAAGAAGTAGCAGAAACACAAACTAGCAATGATCTCACAATTATGCTCGATGAGCCGGTTATATCACTACATACCTTGGATGGCATTTATTTGCCTCATACTACCAAACTTCAATGCTTTATTAAACATCTACTAGGCTTATTGGTATTGATTGATAGTGGAAACACTCATAACCCTATCAATAAGAGAGTCACATAATATTTTCATTACTTTATATATAGGTGGTATCTAATTTCCATGTCTTTATTACTGATGGGGAGACCATGAAATGTGAAGGCTACTGTGAAAATAGTAAGCCTCAAATGGGAGACTACCACCTAAAGGCCCACATGTTTGCCATTGAAATGGGTGGTTGCGATGTTGTCCTAGATTCTGAATGGCTTCATACACTGGGTCCTATCAAAATGGATTTCCAAGAGTTATATATGAGCTTTAAGTAGAATGATCACATTCATGCATTAAGGGGACTCCAGGAAGGTGCTCCTACTATCATCAACTCGCATAGAATGGAGAATATTTTAGAAAAGGGCCATCATGGAGTAGTCGCCCAATTTAATGCCATCTAGGCCATTGAATCCACTACTCCTAATATTCATCCTGATATGAAACAAGTATTAGATCGCCACTAGCAGGTCTTTAACAAACCTAAAGAGCTTCCACCCTCTAGGGGTGAACATAATCATAACATCCCATTGGTCATGGGTGCCTAGCCACCTAATGTCAGCACATAGCGATATCATTTTTCCCAAAAGAATGGAATTAAAAAAATCATCAAGGAACTCCTTGAAGCCAGTGTTATTCATCCCACCATCAACCCTTATTCATCTCTAGTAGTCATGGTTCTAAAGAAATATGGATAATGGAACATGTGTCTGGATTTCTGGGCCCTTAACAAGGTCATTATCAAGGAAAATTTTCCTAGTCGAGTTGTTGATGACATTCTTGATGAACTGCATGGTGCTAAATTATTTACCAAGCTAGAACTCCGCTTAGGCTATCACCAAATATGCATTAAGGAAGTAGACATTCCCAAGACCAAGGCCATTATGAATTCCTGGTCATGCCATTTTGTCTCTGTAATTATTTATTTACTTTTCAAAGCTTCATGAACCAGCTTTTGAAACCATATCTTTGAAAATTTGTCTTGGTCTTCTTTGATGACATTCTCAGCTACAACATAACCTGGGACAAACATCTTCAACATGTAGACTAGATATTGCAACTGCTATGAGATCATAAATTATTTTTCAAATTATCCAAGTTCTCCTTTGGCACGGAAGAAGTAGAGTATTTGGGACACATTGTGGGCTGTGAAGGAGTTAGGGTTGATCCGAAAAATATTTAGGCAATGCAAGATTGGCCTCGACCAAAAAACTTGTATATTTTGAGGGGATTCTTGGGTCTAATTGGCTACTATTGCAAAATTTTCCATAATTGTGGACACATTGCTAGACACCTCACTAATATTCTCAAGAAAAATTGATTTCTATAGACTGATGTAGCTCAACAGGCCTTCTTGGCTCTCAAGGAGGCCATATGCTCCACTCCCGTATTGGCCCTACCCAACTTCACCAAATATTTTGTGATTGAATGTGATGCTTCAGGTACGTGTATTCACATTATATTGATGCAGGAAGGTAGAAAATTAGCTTTTACCAGTTAACAACTTAGTGGAAAACATCTGGGTCAATCTACTTATGAGAAAGAAATGATGGCCATCTTACATGCAGTAGACACCTGGTGTCCACACCTATTGGGGCAATGTTTCCAAATCCGCACAAACCATCACAACCTAAAATATTTTCTAGAGCAACATCTATCATCAACACAACAAAATAAATGTCTTGCCAAAATGTTGTGATATGATTATGAGATAGTGTATAAGAAGGAGCATGATAATGTAGTGGTTGATGATTTATCGCTCCAATTTGAGGATAAGAGCGCCCTTCTATCCATCTCTTTACCCATACCAGATTGGATTGAAGAGGTCCACAAGGAATGGTTCTCCCACCATTCTCTTTCCCAAATCATTAATAACTTAAGAGAATATCCTAATTCCTCAACATACTACTCTTGGAAGTATGAGATTCTTCACTACAAGGATTGAGTAGTGATATCCCCAACCTCCACCCTCAAAAAACACATCTTGGATGAGCTGCACTCATCTCCAATTACAAGATATTCAAGCTTTTAGAAGACTTATTCTCACAAAAGTCATTCTTTCTTTTGGCCTGGCATGAAAAATTACATTCTTACTTTTGTAGCTGAATGTGATGTGTGCCAACACAACAAAGGGGAAACAATAAATTTACTGGGAACCTTACAACCATTTCCACTCCCTGCGTCTATTTGAATGAATGTTTCCATGGATTTTGATCATTGGTCTCTCAAATTCAGGCAACAAATCAATCATCATGGTGGTTGTTGACAAAATTTCTAAATATGCTCATTTTTGTGTTCTACCACACCCATTTACCCCCACTTTGGTGGCTCAAGTTTTCTTGGACCAGATCTTCAAACTGCATGGCATGCCAACTTCCATTGTGTTTGATCACGACCCCACTTTCACTAGCAAATTTTGGCAGGAACTTTTCAATCTACAGGGCACACAAATCCAAGTAAGTACCTCCTATCATCCCGAAACGGACGATAAAACATAAGTAGTCAAAAAGTGTTTTGAGACCTATCTGATATTATTCACTTCAGACAAGTAACATCAATGGGTACAATGGATACCTTTACCTATATGGTGGTATAATAGTAACTATCATGAAGCCACCAAGATGACTCCATATGAGGGAGTATATGGAAAACTCCTAGCTTCACTTGTTTCTTATATCCCTATATGTTCTAAAGTACAATCAGTTGATGAACTCCTAGAGAACCATTCCACCATGATCTCTCATCTGAAAGATAATCTACATCCATCTTAGAACCGAATGAAGAAACAAGATGACCAACATCATTCTGAGATCTCATTTCAAGAATGGGATTGGGTATTCCTAGGAATCCAACCATATAAGCAAACATATCTCAAAGAAAAGGGCTACTAGAAACTAGCCCCAAATTCTATGGGCCTTATCAGATACTTCAACGCATAGGAATAGTCGCCTACAAACTGGCCTGACCACCTAATTCAAAAATCCATCTAGTCTTCCATGTGTCATGCCTCAAGAAAGTGGTGGGGAACAATTGCATAGTTCAAACAAGTATACCCGAATTAGATGAGGAAGGCTCACTTTGGCTTCGACCAGAACAAACCCTTGATACTCGTGAAATACGTCTCAGCGGCCGCACGATCAAGGCAACCCTCATCATGTGGAAAGACACCTCTCTAGAAGAAGCAACTAGGGAACCAACCACTATTCTTCAGTAGTTTCTGTAGCTTCAACCTTGAGGACAATGTTGCTTTTGATGTGGGAGGGCATGTTAGGGTCCAACCCTAACCCCTTTATTTATGTAATAAGCCCAAGGGGCTAAATCTGAGTCTTAGTTAGTTAAAGAGTCAATAAAGCTCACATTAATAATTTTAAGTGGTTGAAACACATTATAGCAAGGGACCACAATTAGTTGTAAACAAGCCATACTTAATCAATAAAGTGGTTAACCTGTGTTATGCAAGGGACCACTAGTATTTAGGGTTTTGGATGTCATTTAGTTACAAATAGTCTTAGTTAGTAAGGGAAAATATCATCAAGTGTTATTGTAATTGAGCTTGCTCTATTGGAAGTTTCCCCCTTGAAGAGGCAAGTGAACATTGAATCTGCTTCTAAATAATAAAATACTTTGCAGATTTTCTCATTTCATGTGATAATTTCATGTTTTGGGCTATATTTCTTCGTATTTATGGTATTCTGGATTTCTCACAGATCAAGACTATAACAGTTGTAGATCAGTTTTCTAAGATGCTCATTTAGGTCTACCCACCTAATGTAGGGTCACGTGTGGGGTAGTCATGGAAAGAATATAACACACACCCAACAAAATCTCACCTTTTCATAAACAAGGTTTGTTGACTGTTAGTATTCTATGCAAGAATATGAAGTGAAAAACTTGCTTCTTTGTATTCCACCTCTTTGTTTCACACTTTTTTAGATTTTTATTATCAAAGAAAAATTAATACTCTACAAAATATTATTTAAAAATGTAACATGAACCAACTATAATGGTTACATAAACCAACATACTGCCAAAACCATGTAATTTTATTGGGATAACAAAATATTTTCTTTATCCATGCTACAAAACATAGGCATTGGTTACCCACTATAAATTTGGGGCGTTGCAAACACTGATAATCCTTTGTCAATCCTAGTTGTGAATGCTAGTTTCCAGACTCTAATATGCGTCTATCCCCTGAATTAGGGAAAAATAAAAATTATTCATCCAGACTTACATCCTCTTGCATCACAACATTGTTTTTCACCTCTACAACACATATGTTCTGTAACACCTCAACCAAACACTCCAATCACTAAGAATATTGAAGGCCATACTTTTGTTCTGCATGTAGGGAAAAATATTACTCATTGGACACTCAAACTATATTGATCTCTCATGCTTATCACAATAAATTAGGCTAACATAGGAAACGTTTAATATCACAACATACACAAGAAAATTGGTGGCCATACCTCTCACAACAAACACATACTCAACAACATACTTAGCTACTTCAACACCCTTTTCCATCAATGACAACTTTCTCAACAATCCTCCCCCTTTTGTGTTGAGAAACAAGTCTCCTTATTTCTCCTTACCTTTGCTTACCTCCCCCTTTGACATCAATGGCAAGGGGATCTAGTCGAAATGAAAATAAACAAGGACACTCTAGTCTTTGCATAATAGGGAAACCCATTGTTGTATCATTCATATGAAAACTTTAAGATTCATTTCATACCATTTAAGAGTCAAAAGCCATTTTGACTTGTTTTCTTTTGGTGTGCTAACCTCAAAAACTCAACAAATCTAAATAAAACTTAGGAATTAATATCATTGTTCAGTGTCTCAAGGCTTCCTCGAAAATGATTCAGGTATGGGGAAATGTCAAACACATCATCAATAGCTAGTTATGGTTGAAAAATCAACCTATGACATCTATTTCATGATTCTAGTTACATATAAACCCATAACCAACAAACATTTCAATGTTGGGCCTCCATTGAATGTTTGAAATCTAACCTCTGAAATAACCCTAGGGAATTCCTATGTTTACTTTTCTTGTTATCAAATATTATTTGTGCACATACAATTGTTGGATTTTACAAATAAGACCTGCATACATACAACACCTTGAATCCTTCTTTCAATGGCTAAACTTTTTGGCATTAATGATCATTGTCATATAATAGGTTCATAAATTTTACAACAACCATGGTGATTTCCTTGTACATCACTCTTCTGGTGTATTCATTCCCAAATTTATTCATTTTGTCTATGGTATCATAGATTGAGTGGCTATCATTTTTAAGGACCTTCATTTTCATTCACTTGCATAGAGATACTATTATAGCACTTAGTTTACTTGCCTATATTTACACTACATTTACAACCATGTAGTTACTTGAATAAAGCTTGGATATATGCAAACAACCCCTTTACCTATGCTTTGACTAGAGTGGTGACATTCAACATCATCTATAACTAAATTCACACCCAACATCATCTTTAGATATAATTCAATCACCAACTTTATAGTAGCATAAACGTTGTGAAGTCTTTCTATATGTACACACCATAATGAGGGTAATTCATTAAGAAAAATCTAGCCACTGATTGAATCTTAGAGAGAATATTCTCACAAATCCTAGTTTATTTTAATGGTTCCCATCCGCTCTTTCCTTTATACTAAGTATAGTTTCATGGTTTCCATATTCTCTTTCCTTGATACTAGGAGATCATCCCGATGACAACAACATGGCCATGAACTACAAGGGAATTTAAGCATGTATTAAAAATTTCTCCTCCAATAGATTCATACAAAACACCTTTTTGAAACTCATTTTTTAATTCCAATTTAATATCTTCCTTTATGTAGTCAATCATTCTATCAACACCAAAATCCTTTAGAAGATCCTCCTTTTGTGTTTCCCTAGCAGTGGCTATAACTAAAATTGTCCTACAATATTCCATCTTTTTTGCTTGTTATAATCCAATTGATGCTGTGAGACCTGATGTAAGCATAACCACCACTTTAGGAATCAGTCTAGGAACTCATATAACATTTTTTGTTGGAACCACATTGAAATCAAAATATACACCAATTGACATAGATGCCACAAGTTCACCTATAGTTAAACCCTTAACGAAATCATCAATTTATACAACTAAACCCACAACCTCAAATATTGCATCAAAGCTTCCTTTTTTTGGACCTGTTTGACCAATAACAACATTATCTGTCGCAATTTTCAAATCACAAACTATGTGCCAAACATGCCCACCATCGAATGCATATCCAACTACCATTGCAATCACTAGTTTTGTAAGGCATCAGATCTATACCTGCCCACCCAAAACATTAAGGCATACAAATCTATCTTGATCAAAATACCCTTGAGGTCCTCCTTGTGATTGAACCTTGCTACTTTCATAAAACTCAAGTTTAGACAACGCTGTCACACAAAGGAAAATGCTTAGGTTTACACACTTTGGTATTCTTACTCATGCATTGAGAATCTATCTAGATTCCTTTGGCATGCATTATTTATTCCCTCGGGTCCATTACTTCAGGTCTCATGCCACTAATCCACAAAATTGGGTAAGGCATACTAGCTTCTGGTTTTCATATGCAATCATATGTAACACATTCACAATTATAACATAATGTATAACATTTCCCATTACCACATGTTTACCTAGTTCTGGTCTATTCAACCATACGTGATAAAACACATGAATTGTAATGTATTTTTTCATATATCACTGTCTGGCATTGATTATAATGTTTCAACTCTTGCAGGCACTGTAATGTCCCTATAATGCCACCGATAAGGTTTTGTGTAACATTCCCTATCCATCTTAGGTTTGTTAGCATATTCCTCATGATCCATATACTATGAAACATGTTTAGTAACGTTTTAGATTTCTTTGGCACTAGTATCCACATGTCTGCAAAAATGTAACTACTCTGACTGTGCTTAGATCATATTACCAAAACCACAAGTTCATGTGACCCTTGTCTATGTTTGGTATACCACATGTTTGTAGCTTGTAACTCCCCTTAAATTCCTCATTCTCTCACATTATTTTATATTTGTGTTCATCGTCTTGAAGTTCCTTTAGTCCATCGTATTGATGGTAGCATGTTAGGTGGTGTCCAATTGCACCTTTCCTCCGCAAAGGTTCCTCCATTTTCTCTACAATGTCCCATGGAAATTCCTAATTCTAACCACCTCTCCTCCCTACTACTATTACTTATTCTCATGTGGGGTATCCGAGAAGTAATGAAAGTGATGAATACAAGAAAATAGAGAACAATAAGCCACATATGAGGAAAGGTTTCAGGTTTAGTTCTTCATGCATTTTATGGTAATGTTATTAATCATTTCAATCATGTTGTCATCATTGAGTTTCAAAAACTTGTTTCCTTCACATTATTCACTTGATCGACACTCAATGTTGATCCCAAAAATAAAAAAAATCATGGTTTTAGCTTGCCATTCACTCTAAATCCCTGTTATTTGCACACTGCCTCCTAAGATTTTTCTTCTTGTAAGTTGATTATACGTTTCTTGCATAAGATATTTGTATTCAATTCTCCTCACTTCTTCCAATAGTGTTCTTAGGCTAACGATCTCTTCCTTGTACTCATGCTATTTCTCATCGCAATCTACAACAATTTATTTTGATATTTGTTTTCATTTGCAACTCTTTCTATTTCAACCAAGGTTGAGTGAAGCCTTTATCTTGGTTTCATCTTGCATTTTCCTCATGATAATTAGGTTCTTTCACATTAGCAAAACAAGTTTAACTTGACTGAAAATTTCTTTATGAGATCCCTTTTTCTTCTTCCTCTTTTTCTTCTCTTTTTCTCCACTGTTGTTGCTAGTATCTCCATGCATGAACTACAACTTTCCCATATTCCTTTTGAAGATTTGAAATCTATTATTTTCTCAAGACCCAAATTGTGAACATGGTTGTAAATTGCACATTTAACCTCGAAATTCCACTCTTGTTCTTACATTGAGGGGGAATATTTACTATATCCATTGCATACTAACATTCAGAAATTAGGTACATAAGGTATTAATTCAAAATTTACCTTCTCTTCCATTCTTGAAAGTTTGTAGTACTAAGTACAAGTACACTTTGACACTCCATGATTCAACCAAGTCTACCTTTCTGTGTTTTTTTTTGTTTTGTTTTTTTTTAGATTTTGAATATCAAAGAAAAATTAATACTCCACCAAATATTATTTAAAAATGTAACATCAACCAATTGTAATGATTGCATAAACCCACCATAAACCAACATAATTCCAAGACCATGTGATTTTATTGAGATAACATAAGATTTTATTTATCCAAGCTACATAACGCAAACATTGGTTACCCAGTGCAAATATGGGTTGTGTAAGCTGATAATCCACTATTAATTCACGTTGTAGATGCTGGTAGCCAAACTCTAATCTATATTCGTCCCTTGAATTATGGAAACTAAAAATTCTTCATCCCTTCTTGTATCCTTTTGCATCACAACATTTTTGTGCACCTCTACAACACCTTTGTTCTGTAACACCTCAGCCAAACACTCCAATCACAACGAATTTCCAAGGCCATACTTGTGTTCTGCATCTAGGGAAAATGATCACTCATTTGACACACAAAAAGAATTGATGTTTATGGATGACCACAAGCAACTAGGCTAACACAGGAAACCTTTGACATCACAAGATATGTAAGAACATTGGTGGCCATACCTCTGACAAGTAACACATACTCAAAAACTTGCTTGGTTGCTTCAAAACCCTTTCCCAATAGATTATTTTCATTGATAGAGTCCTCCCATGCCTAGGTTGAGGTAAATAGGGAAGCCAAATTTGTTGAAAATATCCAACACCTCCAGTAACAGGTCTATGATATCATGTAGAAATTCAATGCTTAGTACAAGCAGTGAAATGAACAACACGGGGTTCCACATAAGTTTTAAGTTGGTGATGTTGGAAAATGTAATGTGGAAGCTATTAATTCAAATTTTCCTTATTTCGTAATACTTTCTTGTGAATATTATTTATCTTCTTGTATTTATTTATTATATATTTTCATCAAACAAGTATTAAGATCAAAATAGTAAAGACAATAGAAACATATTATAGGCTCCAAACCAAGGAAAAACCCATCCAAGGGGAAAACCCATAAAATATCTCTGCTTCCTATAGAATCTACTTCAAATGAGACCAGAAAGACCCAAAAACCTAGATCAAGTCCTCCTCAAACACCATGTCATCCCTCCAAAGAGACCTTCCAATTAGGTCAAAGTAAAACCAAGTCAGACAGAGATAAACCCTTCTAGAACTGCACCAAACTCAAAATTTTAGACCTACAGTTACTTCAAAATTTTTGGCCCCTCTAACTACTCCATAAACTCACATGCATGAGAGAAAACTAAGGAAAAACTATAATTTTCCTTCCCTCTAGCCATTGCTTCCTTCTTGCTTGTATTTCTTATACTTCTTCCTCAATTTTGCACTTGAGATCGAGTACCTTGATTGAAGATTGATTTGGTAGGAAAAATAAGGTCAAATAACTTCTATTTATAGTCTTATCATTATGTGTGGGTCAAATACCCCTCTTAGGGCTGATTTCTCTCTGTTGGGACCAACTTGTGCTAGGAGGCTTCCAGGATTTTCTAAACTCAAGAATAAATTGTTTTACAAGACGAATTTTGCTCGGAAGGGTCTTAAAATAAAGATGTTGACTCTCTTGACTCATGCCAATAAATCCTATGAGCTAACAAACCCTAGAAGCATGAAGAACATGATTTTAACTAGAATACCATCAATAAAGAGCATGAAACCTATTCTTTAATATATATGTGTGTGTGTGTGTGTGTAAATATATGTATATATGTATATATATATATATTATTTTTTGACATAAAATACATATTTAAATGAGTACAATAACAATTATGAAGACCAAAACTAGTTACATTTCCAACTCTCCCTCCTAACTAGGGAGGTATTCATAATTATACAATTATTACAACATCATTCTCAAACTTAAGAGTTCTCATAGTAAGAGTTGGGTTGATAAGCCAACTGTAAGCATCAACATTATAACTAGCATTGTCTTTGAGGCTTAACTAGACAAGCTCATCTTCATTCAAGCACATTACGTTGAGAGTATTTTTGTGTGATACTGCACTACCTCCAAATGGCACATACCCCATCTAGATGTTCACATGGTATGTCCTTTTTAGGATTTACTCTTATCTTGGATTCCCAATCCTCAAAGCATATACATCCTCTTCGACCTCTATTATCTTGGATACCTATCTTATCCTCAAAGAGTGTTAGTATTATTGTCATTGCTACAACACCATCCAAAATTTCGGCCTGCACCAAATTTCAGATCCTACTTTGGTCTTTCATATTGTCGTCACAAACATTGAAATCCATTGTATGTGTTTTCTATAAGTGTTTTGGTTCCTTTTGTAAGGAAAGAAAAATGTCATATTTTCACATGTTAAGTGACAAAAAATGTATGTGAGATTATTTTGGTTGTTTCAAGAGGTTTCCATTGTGTAAATGAGTTGATCTTACCATGTAAACATTTTTCACACTCATTTCCAAAGTTGCAAGCACTGTCATCACAGTCATAAAAAGTGTATCTCTAGTGTCACACTTGTTGTGAGTCATTGCAAAGTTGTTGCACTAAGGGAGTATGTTGTTCATGTTCCCTGGATGATCTATTTTTTTGCATCATCAAGTGTTCTAAGTATGTGATCACGACTGAGTCTTATCAGTGTTCCCATCAGTGCCATCGATCCCATCAGTATGTGATCTTTGACCAAGAAACTTATCCTCATCTTACCCTCCTGAACTACGCATTACATAGTCTCAACCCTTTAGCTCCAACTCTGCCTCTTGAAACTGTGCAATGCGCAGTTCCTACCTCCTAGGACTATGCATTACATAGTTTTAGTGCTCAAACCTAGACCTTGGCCTCCAAAACTACGCAATTCATCCCTATAGCCTGGCCTCAACTATGCATTGTGCAGTAATGGACCTCAAGCCTAGCCCTTAAGATCCTGAGATGTGAAATTGTGCATTCACCCAACCTCCCTTTTCTTCCTGAATTATGCAGTAGCCTAAATCAGTGCCCAACCCTTCAGCTTGAATCAATGAGCTCCCAAACTGCGTAATTTTCTTCCTCAACCCAACCTGTACTTTGCATTGTGTAGTATCAAGGCTTGAGCTTCACCCTTGAATGTTTGAGTTCGTAATTGTGTAGTTACTGAGCCTCTCCCTCAGCCTGTCACCCAGTTCTGGCTCAGTCTTTGGATCAACATGCAACATCTTAGACTAGGGGTTTATCGGAATAATGTTGTCTTGTCATGAGTGAATTACGCATATAGGTACTTTATCATACCATGAGAAGATGATGAAGAAGGAGATGGATAAGGGAAACATGTTGAAAGAAATGTTTGTAGCTGATTATGCAAGTTGATCAGTCAAGAGAAAGAAAAGGGTCACTAGTTAGCGATCGTAGTTGAAGACCTGATATCATTAAATACTCTTACTTATAAGCCATATGGAGGTGGATAGAATAACATTCCTAAGAATACACATAACAAGGAGTAGCAAGAATGGATTGAATATTTCCATATCATTAAGAAGTCCATGTCAGTAGTGCCATGTCATGTCATGTCATGAGTTGTCATATGTGACATCATTATTGTGGATTATGTAATTTATTATTCGAAAATGTATTATAAAGTGGAAGTCCAAAGGAAATGTATAGAATATGAAGAGTCATGTAAAGTTGAAAAGTCATAAGAAGTCAAACAATCATGAGGGTAGTCAAAGAGTCGCAAGGGAGGTGAAACATCACCCCATTGGTTATTTATACACCCTCATTGTATGAGAAATGAATTTTTCACCTTGGATCCTCTTGCACAACATCAGAGACACAAGCTAGTTCTTTTGAGGAGAAAGTGGTGGATCCAATGTTCCGCTATTGGAGCTCGTGGTGTTGGATGTATACTTGTTTCTTGAAACTTTTACTTAATATTGTAAGACTGTTCTGTGAATGTTTATGATTCATGTTTGTTTTGACTTGTACTTAATTAGTTGAACTATTTTGGCTATTTTAGTGCTATAATATTGAAAATGTGTTGTATTGGTTGCAATGACCGTTGCATCTTTATGGACTATTCCCTTGGATGTTAGGCGTACCTTTCTATTCATGTGTGTCTCTACTCTGGTGGTACTATTACCTCTCTCTTAGAGGCTCACCTTCTCTTTCACTCCGCAGTAGAAGAACCTTGACACACCTAAAACTAAACAATCACCATGCACACTTACTTTCTTTTTGAAGGAACACATGCGTTCCTCTCTCTTGTTGAAAGTTAGATCCAAGGAAAATATTTAAGAAATCAAAAAGCAAGTCATATTCTGTATGGGCCTCCTATCCCAAATGGTGTGAGGTCTAATAGGGACCACATGTTGGGGAGACCCATTAAATGTTGGCGGGTCTAACACCGTTAACATTTTTGGCACTAAAAGAAGGGAAGCCAAATTTTTATCGATGATAACCTCACCCACCCTCACCATACATCTTCCAGTCAAGGAAAAAATATTCCCAGGACATCCCTTGCTCATATTATTGAACTTGGCGGATCTTCTCAGCCCGATCTTGAACAAAATTGTGAAATCTCTTACAAGAAAATATGGGCCATCCGACCTATAACCCATAAGTTTGCGAATGTTGTTAGAATGATTCCTAGAGTACACAATCTACCATTTCTACCAAATAAGAACATGACCACTCCTACTGGGATAGTGGTTTTGAGAGTCGAAGATATGGTTCTCGCCACCATTGAAGAAACAACAGAGACTACAAAAAGGGAAGGGAAACCATAGCATCCTCCATATTTTAACGAAGGTGACATAAAAAACATTGTAATCTCAGACGATACTTTCCATGGGTTAGGTGGTGAAGAAGAAGAAGAAGAGGATCCATCATATTTCAGAGAAGAACGGGAAGATCTATCAGAATTTGACAAAGAGGAGGAGAAAAAATATGAATATATGGAAAACCAAGGTTTGGATTGGATGAATCAGGGCCCACTTGCAATACTGGGTGTGTTACACAAGATGTCGAGGCACCTAGAGACACTGTTAACAAAGTATGACCCTAACAAATGAGTGAATACGAAGAACCACTTGGAAATTTTTACCTGCATTTGCAAATTCTTGAGGTACGTTATGGTGACGTTGCATGTAGAATTTTTCTATGTACCTTAGATGGAAAAGCATTTGTATGGTATCAAAATACTCCTCTAAACTCAATCCCGAATTGGAAGGGGTTTAAGAAGCTATTTCTTGAAAAGTTTGTCTATGACAAAACCCCTGCCATGTTATTAAGAGAGTTGGGAAATCTTAAGATGGAGCAAAAAGATAAAGTGAAAGACTTCATTCATAGGTTTAATTGTAATTTGAACAGGTTTTCTACAGATACAAAACCTCACAATTCCATCACTATCGATTATTATACTTTTTCCTTACCTACAAGCATCGTGTAGTTCTTGAAGAGAAATACGAAATAAACGTTCAGAGAGAATTATGAAGAATCAATTATAGTTGAAAAGGACTTCCATGTGATCATATTCATTGTTGACGATGAATCATCATAGGACACCAAAGACACAAGAAAAAGGTCTCAGGGCTCTGTAAGAAAGGCCAAGGAAAAGGAAGTTGTTGGTCTTGAGATCTTGACCCGCACCATCAAGTCTATGTCCAATGAGTAGGTAGAGTTAAAGCAAAGGTCCAGCAAGACCACCATAAGTAGAAAGACTCCTAGATTCAATAGTCTGAAAAGGGTTGCTAAATTTGGAAGCAACAACAACTAGTTGGCCAAGTCTGAGCAGATCTCGAATGTTGTGTTGAATGTTGAGAGTATGGGCATGGACCAATATTGTTCATTTCATCGAGAGTATCATTTAAAAAAACATGCCCACAATAGAACCACAATATGAACGTTGTAGCTACACATTTCATTGATACAGTACTTTCAGAGGAGCAGACTGAGCCAACAAAAGAGAAAGAAAAAGATGTTGTAGTCGAAGAAACTGCAATTTTTGGGCATGGAGTGAATGCACTCAATTATATTTACGTAACTTAAAAGAAAAGTGTCATATAAGAGCAGCAGATACAACTTGAGAAGCCAAGGTATGGTCTTTGAACAAGATTTGACGAGGAACAAATTGAAAGATAATTTGTTAAGAAAGATCAGACTGCCTATCAACTCAACCTAGAACACTTACAACAAGTATGGAAATTTGGAAAATAGAAAAATCAAGTCCATCATTCGGGAAGCAACATACAAGGTTACTCCTCCAAGCACTTCGACAATTTCTCTCGCACTTGATTATAATAGAGTTGAAGACATGAAGAAAATTTTCTCTAACATTTCACTCTTCGAACTTACAATAATCAAAAGCCAACATGAACTTCTTTTCTGTGCTCTTGAACAGTCTGCCTCAGGTAACACCGCTTCTTCATAGAAGGGATCTGAATCTGGTAAGTCTTCGTGTCCCCTAAAATCTATGCTTAATGCTTTAAAATTGGATGCAAATACACTCTGCCCTCCAATTTTTTTAACCGTTGAAATTTTTAATTATAATGTACACAATTGCTTAGTTGATTCTGGTGCATCGGTGAACGTAATGCCACTATCTATGGCCAAGGAAATAAACTCAAAATGGGACAAAACATATGCACATATAATTTAGCTAGACATGACCCTTGGCCATGTTATAGGTGAACTCAGAGATGTGCTTATCTTCTTATCATCCGATAAATGAGTTCACCAGTGTATAAATAAAGTAACTATGCACATTTTGGAAGCATATAGTGTATTGCTGAGTAGAGAATGGTCCAATAGACTACAAGGGTATTTTTCTCCAGACTGGTCACATTTATGGCTTCCGTACAAGTGAAGAAATAACCAAATCTGGCTGAACTTAGAACCTTACATGAATCACATTGTTACACCATTCGAGGGAAAAAATGAAGAAGTTTCTTTCGCAGATTGAATATTTGAAATTTCTTTCTAGAAATTGATATGGGGTGCTATCTTTCCCAACCATCCCTAGTCCCACCTGACACATAGTTGGATCTCCTTCCTAGTTCAACTAGCACAAATAAATTATGTACAGTAGATAGTAGTAATAGTACTAGTGTAGTGTATAGTCCTTGTACATATGATGTTTTGAATTTATATTTTGACGGGTCAAATATGCAGGAGTGCTCTAGAGCTAGTTTTGTTTTAGTAGAACTGTGATAGAGAAACACCTGATCTCAAGCCATTTGGAATTTGAGTGCACAAATAACATGACAGAATATAAAGCACTCATATTTGGTTTACAAAAGCCATTGACCTCAATGTTGGAATTCTCAAAGAAGCAGGTGAATATGAAATTGTTGAATGACAAATACACAATACTATTTATTGTGTGTCACTTCATATAAAAGCTTATCAACAAGATAAATGGCATTTTATTTCTTATTTCCAAGCTTTTAATATTATACTTTTTCCTAGAATGACTAATGCAGTTGCAGGTGCATTAGAAAATGTTTTTAAAAGGTTATCACTGCTTAGGGATGGTTTTCTGTTGAACTTATTTATAAGCCATTCTTCACTGACAATATCCCTAATTTACACATTTCCAATGATGACTAGCATATACTACACTTTATGGTGAACAATGATGTATTTAAAGACATAGTTATCAAAGAAGATGAGCATGAAAAGGTGTTGTAGTATGCAACCTACATAAATAAAGAAAAACCCATGCTGAAGGGTATGGTATCATTGGAAAATCTATATGATTTGCAAAATCAATTTTGAGGGCCAATCAATGAAAAAACCCACAATTCAACACTATCACACAAACAAATAAATCTTGGAACTGAAAAGGATCCAAATTTTTTCAATATCTGTACTTGTTTCTCACCAGAAGAGCAGAAATATTTTATCCACTTATTCAAGTATTACCAATTTTTTTTCACGTGGACATATGATGAGCTTAAAAATTATGACACATGAATAATCCAACATATGATCCTAATGAAGGACGGGTCAATCCTTTTTAGCAAAAGTTGTGAAAGGTGCATCTGACACTTAAGCCCCCGATTCAGAAAGAGTTGAGAAAGATGTTGGATGCTTGGATCATATATAAAGTGCGACAGTCAACCTAGGTATCTAATCTAGTCCCAGTAAGAAAGAAGTCTTGAGAAATATGTTTGTGTGTTTATTTCTGAAACTAGAACTACACCTTGGACAAAGATAACTACCCTGTGTCATCTATGGAACAAATATTGTAGAAAATATTGGGGTAAGAGATGTTCTCCTTGCTTGATGGTTATTTAGGCTACAACCAAGTTCTGGTCTCAGAGCTTGACAGACTAAAAACAACATTCCGCACCAAGTGGGGTACATTCGCATTCCAAATAATTCCATTTGGGCTAGTCAACATGGGTGCTAAATTTCAACGTGCAATAGACACTGCATTTAAGGACTGCTCGGATAGAGTGTAGTGGTGTATCTTGATGACGTCACAATGTTATCTAAGAAGAGATCTGACCACTTATGCCATTTGAAGAAAATATTCAAGGGATGTAGAAAAGTATTTTTGCAATGTCCAAGGGTAACCTCTTGCACCAAATTATCATGAAAAGATGGATTAAAGTAGACCGTAACAGGTTTAGAGTGATTATGTAGATTCCCTTCCCTGTGAATAAGAAATCATGCAGTCATTCTGAGGGAAGATTAATTTTCTCCGCAAGTTCATCTCTAATTATGCTAAGATCATGGAACCTATGCAGGAGATGGTTAAGAAGGATGCATTATATAAGTGGCAGAAAAGGGAAAAGGTCATGTTTTCTTGTATTAAGAAGGCTATTGCAGAAGCATTGGCTTTGTACAACCTAGATTTCAAGAAATATTTTCTACTCTACACTTTCGCTTTTGACACTTCTCTTGCCATTGTGCGCACACAAAAGGATGATAAAAAAATGAGCTATAGATATCTTTCATGAGTGCCAGCCTATAGGGACCTGAACTTAACTATCCCTCTATTGATAAGAAATTTTATGCATTCTACAAGGGGTAAAACACTTTCGGCCCTACCTATTGAAGAATCAGTGTATTATCTTTGTGCCACACCCAACAGACAGATCGTTGTTTTTTCAATAAGAGCTTGGTGAGAGAAGAGGGAACTGGATGATGGGTCCACAAGAGTATGACTTAGAATTTAAACTAGTTCACATGATCAAGGGCCATGGTTTATGTCAGATAGAAGTAGAAGTGGTGGATGCAAAAGAAGAAGATCCATCTTGATGGGAGCAAGAAATCAAAATGTATAATGTTGAGCAAGATTCCTCCACTATTATCACATAATCATTGTACGCTGATGTGTGCCAGTATATTGAGAACAACACAGTTCCCTCACACTTATCCAATTGGTAGAAAAGGTCACTTAGACTAAAATCATTATCTTATCAGTTGGTGCATGGGGTGATTTTCAGAAATCACCATAATGGAGTACTTCTTAGGTGCTTGGAAGCGAATGATTCAAAGAAAGTATTGTGTCATCTCCATAATGGACTAGCTAAGGGACACTTTGCAGGTGACACAACAGTGCATAAAGTTATGTGGGCCAATTTCTATTGGCCCACATTATTCAAATATTCTCATGCCTATGCCCGCAAGTGTTAGGTCTACCAAAAGTGTGTAGGACGAAACAAGAAGTCAGTTGCCCCGTTGCAGCTTATTGCAGTGGAAGAACCATTTCGACAATGTGGCCTAGATTATATCGGTGAGATATTTACACAGTCATCAAAGCAACACCACTACATTCTCACTGCTACAGACTAATTCACGCGGTGGGCAGAAGCAGTTTCACTAAAGCAAGTGAATGATTAGGAAGTTATCAACTTCCTTAAGGATAATATCATTTCCAGGTTCAACGTTCCGACTTCACTTGTTTTTGACAATGCACCATACTTTTCATTGTTAATATTATATTATTTTGCATTGGAAAATGTAATTATATTGAAACATTAAGCTAATTATTACCTGCAACGGGATGGTATTGTTGAGTCTACAAACAAGGAACTTATTTGTATCATTAAGAATATCATTTTCTCCGAACATAGGAACTGACACTCCTCTTTGGTAAATTTCCTATGGGTTGACCGATTCATGCCAAAACCTTATATGAATATATCTCCTTACTTCCTGGTGTGCGAAAAAATCCATCCTATCCCCGAACAACTATTTTCCTTCCCTTAAACTTTCACAAGAATCACAAGGCAAGCCATGCTTATTGGTTCAACATAGGACATACACCCTTCACAAGATGTAGTAATAAAGACAAGAAGAAAACAAAAAATTTTCTCTTCACCAAAGTCATATCAAGAGGTGGTTCAGCAAGAAGTCTACAGGGAAAAATTAATTTGGTGTAGGTGACTTAGTATTGAAGTGGGACAAAGCCCATGAGGACAAAGGAACACAAACTAAGTTCCAATCCCTATGGATTAGACCATTAACCATACATGAAAAGCTTGGCCAACACACATATTCATCTTCAATCACTAGACGGGAAGATTTCCACTCTTCCTATCAAAGACCAAGATTTAAAACAATATTTTCAATGATGATTTGGGGTTGTGCCCTACCCTATGTACATAATTTCTTTTCTTATTTGTTCATTTGGTCTTTCTCTTATTTTCATTTTGTAAATAAGAATTGTGTTTGAATGTGTTTTCCGGCTTCTTTGTGTGTGGCTGAGTTGAAAAGAGTCTTGTGACACTATTAAATTTTGCTAAAATTTGGTCCTCCTTCTTTGTGTTCATTATATATTTTGGTCGACGATGTTCTGAAGGAAAAGAAGATCCATCTATAAGGAGAGTTTTGTGTCGAATCATGATACCTGTGTCTATTCTAGAAACCTTATGCCCATACTTGATTCATTATGTCTTAGTGTTTTCACGCTTATCCAATTAGTAGATGAGGAAAAGGGGAAAAAATCAAATGAGAAAACCTAAATTAGAGGTATTTATATTCTTCTTTGAAGGAACAATGTCTCCTCTCAATAACTCAAGATCCTTCTTCCGCTTATAAAATGAATAAGTTTCTACGCACATTCTTATTTAAATATATAAATAAAGGAGAAAGAAGAGAAAGGCTTCCTGTGCAGAGAGGTGAAGTAAGCAACTTCGTCGGAGTACTATCTAGGCTTGTTAGCAGTGAAGGAATGTTTGTGTTCATGTAGTGACTATGCTAGGTTACTGTCCAAGCCTGCTGGCAGTGAAAAAACACAAGAGATGAAAAACTATAGTCTGAAAATCTAAAGCTCACAAACTACACTAACCTTTCCAATTCAAAAAATTGCAGTATTGTTGAATCTTATGATTGTGTTCAAAACAAGAAGGCACAAAGGGGACCATGTTTATTCACAGGGTAAGTGGGGAAGACAAAGTAATTTGCACAATGAATCAATATCCCTTGAAGAACTAAGAACGTGCACAAAAAAATCAACCAAGATTTTGAAGACTACCTTGGTCTTGCATATTGTCATTGCAAAAATTGAAATCCATTGTATGTGTTTTATTTAAGTGGTTTGTTCCCCTTTGAAACAAAAGAAAAATGTCATCTTTTCTCATGCTAAGCATCGCACAATGTATGTGAGCTTGTTTTGGTGGTTTCAAAAGGTTACCTTTGTGTAAATGAGTTGATATTACCATGTAAACATCTGTCACACTCATTCAAAAGTTGTACGAACTATCGCACAAGTGTCATCATGGTCATCACAAAGTGTATCTTTATAAGCGTCGCACTTGTCGTGAGTCATCACAAAGTTGTCGCACGGAGGGAGTATGTTATTCATGTGCCCTGGATGATCTATGTTGTTGCATATTTAGGTGCTCTAAGTGTGTGATCAGAGACAAGTCTTATCATTGTTCACAACAGCTCCATAGATCCCACATTTCATCAAATTTTGAAATCTACCCAGCCAAGCAATTTAGCCTCATAAAGCCCTCATGATCTTTTCATTGTGTAGTTCCAGACCTCTGGTTGCAACTCTGCCTCTTAACACAACGTAATGCATAGTTGCAGCCTCGTAGGAATACGCATTGCAAAGTTTCAGTGCTCAAGCCCGGATCTTGGCCTCCAAAACTGTGCAATTCATCCTTATAACCTAGCCTTAACTACACATTGCATAGTCTCAGACCTCAAGCCTAGCCCTTGAGATCTTGAATTTTTCAATTTCGAAGTCAGCCAACCTCCCTTTCCTTCCAGAAGTATGCAATAGTTTGAATCAGTGTTCAACCTTTCATCCCAACTCACTAAGATCCCAAACTACGCAATTTTCTTCCCCATCCTAATCTAAAATATGGATTTCATAGTTTTAAGGCTCAAGCTTCACCCCTGACTTCTTGAGCTGCGCAATTTCGCATTCATTGAGCGTCTCCCTTAGCCTACTACCCAATTCTGGCCCATTTAGAGGATCAACATGCAACATCTTAGACTAGGAGTTTATGGGACTGATGTCATCTTGTCATGAGTGAATTGCAGATGTAGGTACTCTATCATACCATGACAGGATGATGAAGAAGGACATGGAGAAGGGAAACATGGTGAAAAACATATTTGTAGCTAATTATGAAATCTGATCAATCAAGAGAAAGAAATCAGACACTAGTTTGTGATTTCATCTCAAGACCTGATACCACTAAAGACTCCTTACCTCTAAGCCATATGGAGGTTTATAGAAGAGAATTCCCAAGAATACACAGAGCAAGGAGAAACAAGAATGGATTGACATTGCCATATCATCAAGAAGTCCATGTCAGTAGTGTCATGTCATGATACATCACATGCCACATCATTATTGCAGATTATGTAATTTATTATTTGAAAATGTATTGTAAAGTGGAAGTCCAAAGGACATGTAAAAAATATGAAGAGTCATGTAAAGTTGAAAAGTAATACGAAGTCAAACAATCATGAGGGTAGTAAAAGAGTTATAAGGGAGGTGAAAAATCGCCCCATTGGTTATATATAAACCCTCATTATATGAGCATAGGAATTTTCACCTTGGATCCTCCCACAAGGCATTAGAGAGACAAGCTAGTTCTTTTGAAGAGCAAGTGGTGGCTGCAACACTCCACTACTGGAGCTAGTGGTATTTGATGTATACATGTGTCTTGGGACTTATATTAATATATGAATCCTGATGGCTAGCATGTTCTTCATGCATAGATTATGAACGTTTGTAAGACTACCCTGTGAATGTTTATAAATCGTGTTTGTTTTCACTTGTACTAAAGTAGTTAAACTACTTTGGTTATTGTAGTGTGATCATATTGAGAATGTGTTGTATTGGTTGCAATGACCATTACATCTTTTTGGGCTATTCCGCTAGATGTTAGGCACCATACATGGTCATGCGTGTATATTCTAGGGTGGTACTATTACCTCTCTCTTAGGGGCTCACCTTCTCTTTCCTTCTGCAGTAGAATAACCTTGGCACACCTAAAACTGAACACTAACCAGGCACACTTACTTTTTTTCAAAGGCACACATGTGTTCCTCTCTCTTGCTGATAGTTAGAGCCAAGGAAAATCTTTAAGAAATTAGCAACGAGGCCATATTCTAGATAAGTCTCCTATCCCAAATGATGTGAGGTCTAATTGGGACCACATATCAGGGAGACCCTTTGAATGTTGGTGGGTCCATCACTGTCAACATGTCCCTTTCCTTTCTTGGATGCTTTATCTCGGAGGAAACCACATATGCTTATATAATCCTCTACTATTCTCTCTCCAATGCATTCACATAGACTTATGGTTCTGTTCGCAGGCCAACCACCTCATCTCTCATTCATTTCTTGATCACATGGGCCCCTCTCGATTATGCTTTTCTTGTATCTTTATTAAATTTGATTTGGATTGGTTATATATATATATATATATATATATATATATATATATATATATATATATATATATATATATATATATATATATATATATATATATATCTATATATATATATATATATCTATATATATATATATATCTATATATATATCTATATATATATATATATATATATATATATATATATATATATATATATATATATATATACTCACCTTTAGTTTCTAATGTTGTGGGGTTTAATCTTTGTATCCCTTTTCTTTGGAAATTGTGTAACTTACCTGTGTTTCTTTTAATGCAGATCAAAGACTTTTGACATTGAAAAACTACATAAGGGCTATCACTATAGTTTTTCATTTGAATATTTTCAAAAAAATAAAAGAGAAGACCACTGCAAAATGTGAAATTTTGTAGTAGCCTTAACTTCAAATCTTATCAATTTCTTTTAATATTAAAATATTATGCTTAATTTGAATGCATTAAATATTTAATTTGTCCCTATGTATTGGTGCTTTGATAACTTGTGGTTTTTGGTTGTTATTATAATGTTGGGATTTTATTTATCAATTCATACCTTTCAACCTTCATTTGATCATCGAAACCTAGTTTATGACCTTAGTCTTGGGATAAAATGCGATGAATGTTCTCAATCCTTGACTTAATTATTTGCAGTAATGGTCGGTATATAGGTATCATTGTGATTATCTGCTAAAAGAAATCATGATCTCGATCCTCTTTTTCTATATTGATCCAACGATAGCCCCTGTTTAGGCCTGTCATAATTGTACTTTGAAATAATTTCTCATCATTATTCATATATCAAGACAAACAATTCAAGATTTTCCTTGATTCAATCCTCTTCGACTTCAATATTATCTTCACTATTATTCCATATCAAGAGTGTTGGTTAGGGCTTCGAAGGTTTCATTTGATTGTATGTCTCTTTGTTTGTTTTGACCTTTGGTTCTCCCATCCCTCAGTTATGTCACAAGTTACCTGAACAAACATTGTTGGCACAAATTTGCTTAAGGCTTATGATAATAGTGCGAAACTCTTTCGAACTATTGTGTGGTTTGAGTTATTGCAACTTTTGGTTTCAATCAGAGTTTAGTTGATTCTTTAGCTACTACACTGTATGGTCATAAAAACAATGTAGGAGATGTGGAGATGACTTTCGATGTTAATTTCATTGTCAAAGCAACCCATCTCCCTATTGATGGTGAAATTTGGTCTAAGAATCAATGGGTTTCTAATATCTCATGGAGAAAGCTACTGACAAAGAAAGGGCATGCATATAACATTAAAGGTATGCCTGTTTCCTATTTGAAACCCGAAAGGTAAAATATGTCAATGTTATTTTTACAAAGATATGTTACTCTTGAAGGTCATTTTAGCCTGATTTAACTCTACCACATACAATTGTTGACGGTCTTCTTAGGATTTAAGTTGAATTTGCTACATTTCCTATATAAGAGCTTGGTGAAGATGTCTTAGATTTATCAAAAGAGAGTCAAATTATGAACAATCTCTTATCCACCATAGTTTGATTTCCATTTTGGTTAAGCACCAATTGGGTAAATTAGGGCAGGATTTGTTGAAAAGTGTAACTAGGTCCAGTCTTCATAATGACATGTAATTGCGACTTTTGTAAATGATGTAATGAAGAAAATAAAATTATTTTGTAAGCCTTGTTTCATGGGTTTCATGAGAAAGTGATTTTATTTTATATGGCTCCCATTGAGAGCCATAGGATTTGTCATTAATGTCAAAGAATTAATATCATGTATGAAGAGCTCTTCTTGAGCATATGTAAAATGTATATGAGTCAATTAAGTGCCTAGAAAGTCCTCCAAAAGATAAACACAGTCCTCTTGAATTGATGTCGGCCTACAAAATAAAGTAATAAATTATTTCATCTCACCCAAAGTTTCACACCGATTCAAATGCTAAAGTTAGCTTAATATATCATCGAATAACCATATATAGGAGGTTAGGCTCCTCGCATAAACATAGAGAAACAACTTCGCATATATTTGATTCTTTTGGTGAAGAAGACAAAAAAGAGTTTGGAAAGGTTTTAGATAGGTCAATTATATATTGGATGAAATCACAGTCAAAAGGGAATTCAAATCCCTTTGTGATTTCAGAGGACAAAGAATGAAAATAGTTTGGATCTATCTATATAGATGGCCTAGTGCAGAAGAAAATTTCAGATACCTCTGTACTTCGTATAGGAGACTGAAGTGACAATGTTTCGGTGTTAAGAAGAGTATATAATTCAGTCATATGAGAAGACTATGGTTCGGTGCAATTTATGTTTAGATGAAGGAGTCTGGGTGTTGCCATAGGGAGAAGGATCTAGTGTTAACCTCGCTCAAGTCACAACCTTGATGATGTCATAGTTCATACATGATTACAATTCATGTAATATCGATTCTCCTACAAAGTGATAATATCTTTATCGCAGTGTTTTGATAAGGTCCTTAATGTTATTACAATGATGAATTTTGGAGATATATTATTGCTAGCGAAGGTCTCTAATGATGTAGTCTCAGTGTTAAGAAGTGGAAGTGGAATCAGGAAGACCAGAGTAGAAGGTTGATAGTCAAGAGGACTCGTGTCTTGATCATGGAGTGGCTAATAGGTCAAGGGTCTTGGTCTTTATATTCATCAATTGGGATCTCTATAAGAATAATTTGTGTGGGTTTTCCTCTCAAGAGGGAGATGTTTTGGCCCTGGACCATAGCCTACATGTTGTGTCTCTTGTATATTTATGTTCATGCATTGGTTATTGTTTGATGAAGAAGAACACTACTAATCTAACATGAAGAAGATAATAATCTAAACAATTTAAAAACATTCACAAGAAGTCACTAATAGAAGAGAAATCACCTAATGCTAACGCCCTAGATTTATCAACAAGATTGGGAAGCATTTCTTGAGCACAATTTTTTTGTTAAAACCCTCAATCCCAGGAAAATGGATCCCCAAGTATTCTATGAAAATACTTCCATCTTCTCTTGTGCACAATTTTGCACATCCAAATGACTCATATTCTTTTCAAGATGTTAATCCTAATTTTTGAGAAGAAGAAAACTCATTAAAACATGAAACTATATATTTTTTTCCAAAACAGGTATATTGATGAAAATTCCCCTGCACTTGAGAATGAAAAAAAACCTAAGAAAAAGGGTAAAAAGAAAAAAACCCAAGAAAAAGGGTAAAAAGAGGGTTTCAAAGTTAAAATCATAGTCAAAGTCTTCCCCCTTAGAACATGCAATTGAAAAAGTAGACATTTAGAATAACTGAGATCATGATGCGTACATATTAAAGATAAATTAATTAATAGAAGGATCTCTATTTATCAACGAAATAAGAAGAAGCTCTCTCCTATTAGAGCTATG
Organism: Pinus tabuliformis; assembly: GCA_031772625.1. Classification (NCBI taxonomy): domain Eukaryota; kingdom Viridiplantae; phylum Streptophyta; class Pinopsida; order Pinales; family Pinaceae; genus Pinus; species Pinus tabuliformis. The sequence continues at coordinate 1,252,344,157 of CM062817.1, read as the reverse complement.
TTAATATTGATGAATATCAACCTAAAAATGCTAAGTTAGAAGCTCCAAATAGTCTTGACTCCCTTGATGATGTTAGCACCACACTAGAGATAGACAGTAAAGTTGACAAAGTTCCTTCAAAAATACTGGCATCAACACTTCCTTTTCATAGTCTCTTGGTTAAGTGGTCAAATTGAACAACTTGTTAGAGAAAATGAGAAACTCAGGGTTACTTGTAGGTTAAAAAAAATGCTTAGGAAAGAAAATTCTTCTAGTTCAGTAAAAAATTCACTATTCTCTGATTTTGAAATTTTAATAAAATCGTCAAAGGTTAAGCTCATAATTTTTCCAGAAACTCAAGGTGCTAAATAAAGGTTTCTATTAATATCATTCAACTGATTAAGGTATGATTTTGTTTGATGTCTCTTTTTCCTAAATTTAAAAGGGTGTTATAGAATCAAAGATTCTATAATGACCCTGTTTTGTTATTAAGTCTTGTTGTAGCTTTTTCTTATATATTTGGTTACATGTGATTTTATTGACTAAACATGTTATATCCATGATTTTAGGACAAAATTACCTTGTTTCCTTTAGTCCGTGAACAAGTTAGCAAGGATCTTTACTCAGTTATCTAGCAGATCTTTTGTTTTCAGTTGACTGGCCATTAGGCCTGAATTTCATATCGATTACTGTTTTTGTAAAAAGAAAATTTTATAACTAGCATTTGCACCAGATGATGCAAAGGAAACGCCGTAAGGCATAAATTGAGGAAGAATCACGACATAGGAAGAAGCAAATGTAAATAAGATGCATAGATGTAGCAGAAATGAAATTCTAACGTTATATAAACCAAAATTGATTTATGGTGTCTAAGACTATATTTTTAATTAATTATTGAATTAATATTGCATATAAATCTCATAAAATTCTCTATTATTATAACTTGTAGCATCGTTCCAACCAACGAAACCATCTTCACATTTGGAATATCATTTGTCATATATATTATGTATATTACGGTAATCCTCACTAACTCTCAACCATATCAAGGATAAATATTAATTCACCTTAATTCCCCAACAACATTAAATCTTTGACGGTAATCCACCTTTAACACTAATGTGGATATATGTCATTTTGGCTCAACATGTATGTAACTCTCAACCATATCAAGGATAAATATTAATTCACCTTAATGCCCCCAACAACATTAAATCTTTGATGGTAATCCACCTTTAACACTAATGTGAATATATGTCATTTTGGCTCAACATGTATCTTATGCCTACAACTTGTGATGTCATATTTTTCTATCATACTTCGGAAAAAATATATAATTAAATAAAAATAAAAATAAATTTTAATGTTCCTTTAAAATTTATGCATTGAATGTTTTATAAAGTTGATGAATACGATGAATCCTAATGTAAAAACCATATATTGTTTACAGAATCTCTGAACACTACAAACTGACCAACTTAGAAACAGGTTTGCTGGAAGGCCAATAAAAGCAACAGATGGGACTCCCAATATTATATTTTTCAGACAACGACTTTAGTTTCAAAATTTCACATTGTAATGTCAAATAAGTTTCCAAACTCAATACTTAATTTATCCACCAGTGGACCCGAGAGAAAAAATTGTTATTATCTCAGTATGGTATGTAAAGTATAGATTTCCTAATTTACTTTGAAAAAATAAAAATATCTGGAAAGCTCAGAAAACCCCACACAAATGCTATTAGCATCTTTTCTATGGCTGCACAACTCTTGATAGTGATGATGACTGCTGTAAAATTCTGCAGTGCAGAATCATGCCTTTGTTTTCAACATATAAACCGTACTACTAAGATGTAAGCACCAACACTTTTAACTCACATAATACCAAGACCTTATCCGAGGTTAGGTAAGGATTTTTCTTTGTAAAGAAAGGAAATACCTTAAGCCCTTAACTAAAAGGTTGGCCCTGAGGTCTGATCAGATAAGGTGCTGGTCCTAAAGTCTCATATATCAAAAATGAAAAAAAAATAGTTAAGAATAGTAAGCTTACTACATATTTCCATTTCTACTGCTCTCCACCCCAATTTTCACAGATCTGTTTGGTTTGATCCTCCTGAAATACCAAATTATAACACTTGCAGAAATCAATCCACCAACAACAACCCTGACCACAGTCCCTGCCATCCAAGAAGCCAACGTTAACTTTAAAGCTTGAGATGGATGAATAGAAGCATATCAAATGAAACCACTAGAATTGTTCACGTAATCCATAATTGAGTCCTATGTTTTACCTGCAATCACCCGGCCAATCTTGTGGTGAAAATGGCCATGATCTGTAAACCAGCAAGCATATATCAATAGCTAAAATTCGCCGTACTCCTCTGGAAGATATATTTTGTCATCAGTGGAAAGTTTTGGTATTAGAAATAACCATAAGTTTCAAACTTTTCATATGTGGATATGGATCTTTAGAGAATCTTTAGAGGAGGACTTTTACTTTTTAATGACAAGGAATGGGCAACTAGGAACAGAGTTGATGTTGACCAATCTATAGGTTCCTATATTTGTCTTTTCTTTAGATATGGGTAAATAAGAGGATTTGAACATCATATTTCTTGGCAATGGTACATAACACTTCATTATCATGGAAATCACCATTTAAGCCGGCTGCCCCAAAGATTTAAAATTTGAAGAAAGACATTGTTTCCAAAATATTATCTGAATCATAAATATTTAAATTCCATTAGATAGATATATGTTGAATTTAGTATAAAGAAACAAGAATAAGGTGTTGCAGGAAGTTCTCCCAGATATAACCTTATTTCTTATAATATTGGGTGTTGTTTCTTACAGATTACATGGCTTGTAATTGATTTGTGCAGATCACTCTGCTTGTGGCTGAGATGAATGTCATAGATGAAGAGAATCAGAAACTCAAGTCTATGTTGAAGTGCATGAGTATTAAATATAATGACTTGCAGAAGCATCTCATGTCTTTGGTTGAACAGCTGAAGGGGAAGGACGTTGATGGAATCTAAGTATTTTATACTGTTTTTCATTTGGTTTTGATGATAGGTAGAGTGTTCATTTAAAACGTTGCATTGAAAATTAGGCTGATAAAAGATATTGATGGAAGCCAGATATATTATTCTGTTTTTCATTTGATCTGATAAATAAAGTGTTCACCCAAAACACAACACTACAATCTACATGCTCTTAACTAATTGGTTTCAGACCATTAGGTATCATGGTATCATCGGTTTCCAAACTTCTTAGGGTTTTTTCTAATCAATCCAGATCATCAAAGCAATGATGTATCATATGCAAGGTACTCCAATGGTGCAGTTTCTCCTCAATATCATTAGTTTTTTGAGTGCCATGAACAAGGATGGGAAACATAGAATAAGATTGCCAAATTTGTGGACTATCAGCCACAGTCTTCAAAAAAGAGGACAGTTAATTACTTGAAGTCGGCACAGATTGAGAATCGTCTCAATTCGCCCCTGAATCAAAGCGCCGACAGTCGTAAGAAGTTTCCGAATAAGAAGCATCACACACTCAGCAGAGGATCAGCGGCCGCACCCAGAAGAACTGTGTCCATGCCGACAACATCCGAAGCATCTGTGGTAATAATTGATTTCTGTCATGTAGAATATATGTGAACAATCACAGAGCATCTATTCACATTGAGATTTTTAGTTAAATTAAAACGTGTAGTAGTAAATTTACAAACTCTTATTATCATTATAAGTGGTGGGTATACTAATACATTTGATCCCCATAACTTTAAAGCAACGAGAAGTTAAAAAGTTTTATTTTAATCTCTGAACCCTGGAGCTTTTAAACAACAAGTATACAACTGTTTCTAAAATTTAGATTTTTTTTTGTTTCTTTTCTACCATCCAAATATTTGTGCTTCTCACACTCCCTCGAGGAGATAGTAGGCAGACAGAATTCCCCTCTTTTTCATTAGACACTCCCTGAAAAGGATGTTAGGCAAAGATAAATTTGCCAACTTGATCACAAAAATGTACTCAAAATCCCTAGCTGCAAAAAGCCATTCACTGTTTCAAAGTTACTAAACCTAGAATGCTCACTTCTAGGCAACAAGCCACTTCCCATCAGGAAGATGGCAAAGAAATTTCATGAAAATTAAATTGGAGTTTTGCTCCATTTAATTTGAAGAAGCAGAAGCAGAAAATTTGCTCTAGGCTTTTAAAATTTTTGTGTAGAAATAGACCCAAACAAGTGTCTCAAAGTGGTTGTTCGAAGCTTTGTTTCGCCTTTGTGTGGAATTGTCATTCCATTAATACGAGATATTCAAACATGAAAAGGTGTTACTTCGAAAGAGATTGGTGGGATTCAGCTTCTTTATTGATCGAAAAATGGCACGGTGATTTATTAATAACTGGTTGACCAGCACCAAAATGGTTCGATTTAGCTGGATAAATAGTTGGATGTTGGTTGGCTGGAAAGGAGAAGTACCAAATTATAACACTTGCAGAAATCAATCCACCAACAGCAACCCTGACCACGGTCCCTGCCATCCAAGAAGCCAACGTTAACTTTAAAGCTTGAGATGCATGAATAGAAGCATATCAAATGAAACCACTGGAATTGTTCATGTAATCCATGATTGAGTCCTATGTTTTACCTGCAATCACCCGGCCAATCTTGTGGTGAAGATAGCCATGATCTGTAAACAAGCAAGCATATATCAATAGCTAAAATTCGCCTTACTCCTCTGGAAGATATATTTTGTCATTAGTGGAAAGTTTTGGTATTAGAAATAACCATAAGTCTCAAACTTTTCCCCTGTGGATATGGATCTTTAGAGGAGGAATTTTACTTTTTAATGACTAAAGGAATGGGCAACTAGGAACAGAGTTGATTTTGACCAATATATAGGTGCCTATATTTGTCTTTTCTTTAGATATGGGTAAATTAGAGGATTTGAACATCGTATTTCCTGGCAATGGTAAATAACACTTCATTATCATGGTAATCACCATTTAAGCTGGCTGCCCCGAAGATTTAAAATTTGAAGAAATACATTGTTTCTAAAATGTTATCTGAATCATAAATATTTAAATTCCATTACATAGATATATGTTGAATTTAGCATAAAGAAACAAAAATAAGGTGTTGCAGGGAGTTCTCCCAGATATAACCTTATTTCTTATAATATTGGGTGTTGTTTCTTACGGATTACATGGCTTGTAATTGATTTGTGCAGATCACTCTGCTTGTGGCTGAGATGAATGTCATAGACGAAGAGAATCGGAAACTCAAGTCTATGTTGAAGCGCATGAGTATTAAATATAATGACTTGCAGAAGCATCTCATGTCTCTGGTTGAACAGCAGAAGGGGAAGGATGTTGATGGAAGCCAGGTATGTTATACTGTTTCTCATTTGGTTTTGATGATAGGTAGAGTGTTCATTTAAAAAGTTGCATAGGCTGATAAAAGATATTGATGGAAGCCATATATATTATACTGTTTTTCATTTGATCTGATAAGTAAAGTGTTTACCCAAAACACAACACTACAATCTACCATGCTCTTAACTAATTGGTTTTAGACCATTAGGTATCATCGTATCATCAGTTTCCAAACTTCTTAGGGTTTTTTCTAATCAATCCAGATCATCGAGGCAATGATGTATCATATGCAAGGTACTCCAGTGGTGCAGTTGCCCCTCAATATCATCAGTTTTTTGAGTGCCATGAACAAGGATGGGAAACAGAGACGAATATTGCCAAATTTGTGGACTATCAGGCATGGTCTTCAAAGAAGAGAATAGTTAATTAGTTGGAGTCGGCACAGATTGAAAATCGTCTCAATTCACTCCTGAATCATAGCCCCGACAGTCATAAGAAGTTTCCGAATAAGAAGCATCATGCGTTGAGCAGAGGATCAGCGGCCGCGCCTAGAAGAACTGTGTCCATGCCGACAACATCTGAAGCATCCGTGGTAATAATCGATTTCTGTTATGTCGAATATATGTGAACAATCCCAGACCATCTATTCACATTAAGATTTTTAGTTAAATTAAAACGTATAGTAGTAAAATTACAAACTCTTATTATCATTACAAGTGGTGGGTATACTAATCCATTTGAACCCCATAACTTTAAAGCAACGAGAAGTTAAAATGTTTTATTTTAATCTCTGAACCCTGGAGCTTTTAAACAGCAAGTATACAACTGTTTCTAAAATTTAGATTTTTTTTGTTTCTTTTCTACCGTTCAAATATTTTTGCTTCTCACACTCCCTCGAGGAGATAGTAGGCAGACAAAAACTCCCCTATTTTGCATTAAATCCCCTCTTTTGCATTAGACACTCCCTGAAAAGGATGTTAGGAAAAGATAAATTTGCCAACTTGATCACAAAAATGTACTCAAAAACCCCAGCTGGAAAAACGCATTCACTGTTTCAAAGGTACTAAACCTAGAATGCTCAATTCTAGGCAACAAGCCACTTCCCATCAGGAAGATGGCAAAGAAATTTCATGAAAATTAAATTGGCATTTTACTCCATTTAATTTGAAGAAGCAGAAAATTTTCTCTTGGCTTTTAAAACTTTTGTGTAGAAACAGGCCCAAACAAGTGTCCCAAAGTGGTTGTTCGAAGCTTTGTTTCGCTTTTGTGTGGCAGTGTCATTCCATTAATACGAGATATTCAAACATGAACAAGTGTTATTTCGAAAGAGATTGGTGGGATTCAGCTGCTTTATTGATCGAAAAATGGCACGTTGATTTATTAATAACTGGTTGACCAACGCCAAAATGGTTCGATTTAGCTGGATAAATAGTTGGATGTTGGTTGGCTGGAAAGGAGAAATACCAAATTATAACACTTGCAGAAATCAATCCACCAACAACAACCCTGACCACGGTCCCTGCCATCCAAGAAGCCAACGTTATCTTTAAAGCTTGAGATGAAAGAATAGAAGCATATCAAATGAAACCACTGGAATTGTTCATCTAATCCATGATCTGTAAACAAGCAAGCATATATCAATAGCTACAATTCGCCATACTCCTCTGGAAGATATATTTTTTAATCAGTGGAAAGTTTTGGTATTATAAATAACCATAAGTCTCAAACTTTTCATGTGTGGATATGGATCTTTAGAGGAGGAAATTTACTTTTTAATGACTAAAGGAATGGGCAACTAGGAACAGAGTTGATTTTGACCAATCTATAGGTGCCTATATTTGTCTTTTCTTTAGATATGGGTAAATCAGAGGATTTGAACATCATATTTCTTGGCAATGGTACATAATTCTTCATTATCATGGTAATCACCATTTAAGCTGGCTGCCCCGAAGATTTAAAATTTGAAGAAAGACATTGTTTCCAAAATCATATCTGAATTATAAATATTTAAATTCCATTACATAGATATATGTTGAATTTAGTATAAAGAAACAAAAATAAGGTGTTGCAGGGAGTTCTCCCAGATATAACCTTACTTCTTATAATATTGGGTGTTGTTTCTTACAGATTACATGGCTTGTAATTGATTTGTGCAGATCACTCTGCTTGTGGCTGAGATGAATGTCATAGACGAAGAGAATCAGAAACTCAAGTCTATGTTGAAGCGCATGAGTATTAAATATAATGACTTGCAGAAGCATCTCATGTCTCTGGTTGAACAGTTGAAGGGGAAGGACGTTGATGGAAGCTAGGTATGTTATACTGTTTTTCATTTGGTTTTGATGATAGGTAGAGTGTTCATTTAAAAATTTGCATAGAAAATTAGGCTGATAAAAGATATTGATGGAAGGCATATATATTATACTGTTTTTCATTTGATCTGATAAGTAAACTGTTCACCCAAAACACAACACTACAATCTACCATGCTCTTAACTAATTGGTTTCAGACTATTAGGTATCATCGTATCATCAGTTTCCAAACTTCTTAGGGCTTTTTCTAATCAATCCAGATCATCAAGGTAATGATGTATCATATGCAAGGTACTCCAGTGGTGCAGTTGCCCCTCAATATCATCAGTTTTTTGAGTGCCATGAACAAGGATGGGAAACAGAGACGAAGATTGCCAAATTTGTGGACTATCAGCCACAGTCTTCAAAGAAGAGGACAGTTAATTGCTTGGAGTCAGCACAGATTGAGAATTGTCTCAATTCGCCCCTGAATCATAGCCCCGATAGTCATAAGAAGTTTCCGAATAAGAAGCATCACGCGCTGAGCAGAGGATCAGTGGCCGCGCCCAGAAGAACTGTGTCCATGCCGACAACATCCGAAGCATCCGTGGTAATAATCGATTTCTGTTATGTAGAATATATGTGAACAATCCCAGACCATCTATTCACATTGAGATTTTTAGTTAAATTAAAATGTGTAGTAGTAAATTTACAAACTCTTATTACCATTATAAGTGGTGGGTATACTAATCCATTTGAACCCCATAAATTTAAAGCAACGAGAAATTAAAATGTTTTATTTTAAACTCTGAACCCTAGATCTTCTAAACAACAAGTATACAACTGTTTCTAAAATTTAGATTTTTTTTGTTTCTTTTCTACCGTCCAAATGCTTTTGCTTCTCACACTCCCTCGAGGAGATAGTAGGCAGACAGAAACTCTCCTCTTTTGCATTAGACACTCCCTGAAAAGGATTTTAGGCAGTTGCCAACTTGATCACAAAAATGTACTCAAAAACCCCAGCTGCAAAAAGCCATTCACTGTTTCAAAGGTACTAAACCTAGAATGCTCAATTCTAGGAAACAAGCCACTTCCCATCAGGAAGATGGCAAAGAAATTTCATGAAAATTAAATTGGCGTTTTGCTGCATTTACTTTGAAGAAGTAGAAAATTTGCTCTAGGCTTTTAAAACTTTTGTGTAGAAACAGGCCCAAACAAGTGCCTCAAAGTGGTTGTTCGAAGCTTTGTTTAGCCTTTGTGTGGCAGTGTCATTCCATTAATACGAGATATTCAAACATGAACAAGTGTTACTTCGAAAGAGATTGGTGGGATTCAGCTGCTTTATTGATCGAAAAATGGCACGGTGATTTATTAATAACTGGTTGACCAGCACCAAAATGGTTCGATTTAGCTGGATAAATAGTTGGATGTTGGCTGGCTGGAAAGGAGAAATACCAAATTATAACACTTTGCAGAAATCAATCCACCAACAGCAACCCTGACCACGGTCCCTGCCATCCAAGAAGCCAACGTTAAATTTAAAGCTTGAGATGCATGAATAGAAGCATATCAAATGAAACCACTGGAATTGTTCATGTAATCCATAATTGAGTCCTATGTTTTACCTGCAATCACTCGGCCAATCTTGTGGTGAAGATAGCCATGATCTATAAACAAGCAAGCATATATCAATAGCTAAAATTCGTTGTACTCCTCTGGAAGATATATTTTGTCATAAGTGGAAAGTTTTGGTATTAGAAATCACCGTAAGTCTTAAACTTTTCATATGTGGATATGGATCTTTAGAGGAGGAATTTTACTTTTTAATGACTGAAGGAATGGACAACTAGGAACAGAGTTGATTTTGACCAATCTATAGGTGCCTATATTTGTATTTTCTTTAGATATGGTTAAATCAGAGGATTTGAACATCATATTTCTTGGCTATGGTACATAACACTTCATTATCATGGTAATCACCATTTAAGCTGGCTGCCCCAAAGATTTAAAATTTGAAGAAAGACATTGTTTCCAAAATCTTATCTGAATCATAAATATTTAAATTCCATTACATAGATATATGTTGAATTTAGTATAAAGAAACAAAAATAAGGTGTTGCAGGGAGTTCTCCCAGATATAAAATTATTTCTTATAAGGTTGGGTGTTGTTTCTTACAGATTACATGGCTTGTAATTGATTTGTGCAGATCACTCTGCTTGTGGCTGAGATGAATGTCATAGACGAAGAGAATCGGAAACTCAAGTCTATGTTGAAGCGCATGAGTATTAAATATAATGACTTGCAGAAGCATCTCATGTCTCTGGTTGAACAGCTGAAGGGGAAGGACGTTGATGGAAGCCAAGTATGTTATACTGTTTTTCATTTGGTTTTGATGATAGGTAGAGTGTTCATTTAAAAAGTTGCATAGAAAATTAGGTTGATAAAAGATATTGATGGAAGCCAGATATATTATACTGTTTTTCATTTGATCTGATAAGTAAAGTGTTCACCCAAAACACAACACTACAATCTACCATGCTCTTAACTAATTGGTTTCAGACCATTAGGTATCATGGTATCATCAGTTTCCAAACTTCTTAGGGTTTTTTCTAATCAATCCAGATCATCGAGGCAATGATGTATCAAATACAAGATACTCCAGTGGTGCAGTTGCCCCTCAATATCATCAGTTTTTTGAGTGCCATGAACAAGGATGGGAAACAGAGACGAAGATTGCCAAATTTGTGGACTATCAGCCACGGTCTTCAAAGAAGAGGACAGTTAATTACTTGGAGTCGGCACAGATTGAGAATCGTCTCAATTCGCCCCTGAATCATAGCCCCGCCTAGAAGAACTGTGTCCATGCCGACAACATCTGAATCATCCTTGGTAATAATCGATTTCTGTTATGTAGAATATATGTGAACAATCCCAGACCATCTATTCACATTGAGATTTTTAGTTAAATTAAAACGTGTAGTAGTAAATTTACAAACTCTTATTATCATTATAAGTGGTGGGTATACTAATCCATTTAAACCCCATAACTTTAAAGCAACGAGAAGTTAAAAAGTTTTATTTTAATCTCTGAACCCTAGAGCTTTTAAACAACAAGTACACAACTGTTTCTAAAATTTAGATTTTATTTTGTTTCTTTTCTACCGTCCAAATATTTTTGCTTCTCACACTCCCTCAAGGAGATAGTAGGCATACATAAACTCCCCTCTTTTGCATTTGACACTCCCTGAAAAGGATGTTAGGCAAAGATAAATTTTCCAACTTGATCACAAAAATGTACTTAAAAACCCCAGCTGCAAAAAGCCATTCACTGTTTCAAAGGTACTAAACCTAGAATGCTCAATTCTGGGCAACAAGCCACTTTCCAGCAGGAAGATGGCAAAGAAATTTCATGAAAATTAAATTGGCGTTTTGCTCCATTTAATTTGAAGAAGCAGAAGCAGAAAATTTGCTCTAGGCTTTTAAAATTTTTGTGTAGAAACAGGCCCAAACAAGTGTCTCAAAGTGGTTGTTCGAAGCTTTGTTTCGCCTTTGTGTGGCAGTGTCATTCCATTAATACGAGATATTCAAACATGAAAAAGTGTTACTTCGAAAGAGATTGGTGGGATTCAGCGGCTTTATTGATCGAAAAATGGCACGGTGATTTATTAATAACTGGTTGACCAGCACCAAAATGGTTCGATTTAACTGGATAAATAGTTATTTAACTGGATAAATAGTTGGATGTTGGCTGGTTGGAAAGGAGAAATACCAAATTATAACACTTGCGAAAATCAATCCACCAACAGCAACCCTGACCACGGTCCCTGCCATCCAAGAAGCCAACGTTAACTTTAAAGCTTGAGATGCATGAATAGAAGCATATCAAATGAAACCACTGGAATTGTTCATGTAATCCATAATTGAGTCCTATGTTTTACCTGCAATCACCCGGCCAATCTTGTGGTGAAGATGGCCATGATCTGTAAACAAGCAAGCATATATCAATAGCTAAAATTCTCCGTACTCTGGAAGATATATTTTTTCATCGGTGGAAAATTTTGGTATTATAAATAACCATAAGTCTCAAACTTTTCATATGTGGATATGGATCTTTAGAGGACTTTTACTTTTTAATGACTAAAGGAATGGGCAACTAGGAACAGAGTTGATTTTTGACCAATCTATAGGTGCCTATATTGTCTTTTCTTTAGATATGGGTAAATCAGAGGATTTGAACATCATATTTCTTGGCAATGGTACATAACACTTCATTATCATGGTAATCACCATTTAAGCTGGCTGCCCCGAAGATTTAAAATTTGAAGAGAGACATTGTTTCCAAAATCTTATCTGAATCATAAATATTTAAATTCCATTACATAGATATATGTTGAATTTAGTATAAAGAAACAAAAATAAGGTGTTGCAGGGAGTTCTCCCAGATATAACGTTATTTCTTATAAGGTTGGGTGTTGTTTCTTATAGATTACATGGCTTGTAATTGATTTGTGCAGATCACTCTGCTTGTGGCTGAGATGAATGTCATAGACGAAGAGAATCGGAAACTAAAGTCTATGTTGAAGCGCACGAGTATTAAATGTAATGACTTGCAGAAGCATCTCATGTCTCTGGTTGAACAGCTGAAGGGGAAGGACGTTGATGGAAGCTAGGTATGCTATACTGTTTTTCATTTGGTTTTGATGATAGGTAGAGTGTTCATTTAAAAGGTTGCATAGAAAATTAGGCTGATAAAAGATATTGATGGAAGCAAGATATATTATACTGTTTTTCATTTGATCTGATAAGTAAAGTGTTCACCCAAAACACAACACTACAATCTACATGCTCTTAACTAATTGGTTTCAGACCATTAGGTATCGCATTAATACGAGATATTCGAACATGAAAAAGTGTTACTTCGAAAGAGATTGGTGGGATTCAGCTGCTTTATAGATAGAAAAATGGCATGGTGATTTATTAATAATTGGTTGACCAACACCAAAACGGTTGGATTTAGCCGGATAAATAGTTGGATGTTGGCTGGCTGGAAAGGAGAAATAATTGACATGTATGTCCTGGTCCACTGGAGCCAGCTTCAATTAGGAGTATTGGTCCACCTCATCCATGGTTACTGTACACAGAGATTGGGAGAAGCCTGTGGGAGTACTGGTCCACAAAAATGTAGCTAGAAAGAAAAAATAGTTGGTAAAAGAACCTAGACAGGCACACATATACACACACGAAAACCATAATAGCGTCAAACGTTTATGTTAACATGAACTGCAGTTTCTGATTCGATTTTATTTTTAAGCTATAGAATGACATAACATTAAAAGGACAAAACTCGTTTCTTGCCGTATTTGAAATAATTGTGGGATTTTTGAAAGTATTTGAGAAATTCAGTTATAAAGTAAAACCCTCCAAATTCCCATAAGGGTGGATTAAGTTTAAAATGTAAAATGCTTGGTAGTCGCACCATATTGAGCTAAATTTCGCACTTGTATAAAAAACGATCTAACATAAAACTAAACAGAAACGTCCTCTTATAGTAATATGAAAATTTTCAATTGTTTGAGATCCAAAAATGTTAACTTAATTAATTTAACAAAACGTGGGTACAGAGCTTAAAATTAAGACTTGGTCAGTGCCGTAATCTATAACCCTAGGGGAACTCCAGGCAACCATGAATACAATTAAGCAGTGCAATCGATAATCCAGATGCTCAGTAAAGCCATTAAATTCTTCAAGCGGTTTAAAGGAGAAAGAGAACCTTGGAAATAAATTACATGACTGAGTAGTTGAGACCAGTCACTAATGATTTATCTGAACAAAACAAAGCATACAAAGGCTCTGTCAATGAAGTTGAGGGTTTCAAAAAACCTAAACTTATAATTACAAAGAAAAGATAAAGAATACCAAAGGTAACCAATTACCTGGCCAAATCAAGAAACGCCTTGTGCGTTCTGGCGCTGAAAGAGAATTTCACACGCACATCCACTTTGAAAAGGATTAATGAAAAAATGAGCATCCAGGTGAGGAGTAAACCACCATATCAACAGCCAACGAATAATATCATCAAAATGAAGATGCAGGTCGGAGAGATTGGGGTGTGGAGATTCATTTCTTGTGCATTAAATTCCGATGCCAGTTGGGAAATCAAACTTGCCTATGCCAAAATTCGGAGAGATTGGGGTGTGGAGATTCATTTCTTGTGCATTAAATTCCGATGCCAGTTGGGAAATCTAACTTGCCTATGCCAAAATTTATTAATAAAAATTTGGTTGTTTGGTTTCTTGTTTACAGTTGCAGAAATGGAACAGTTCTGTGTTTAGAGTTGCGGAAATAGAATAGCCGTGTTGAGAGTCGCAGAAATGGAGCAGTCGCAAATGGAGAAATCCGAGGGGCGAAGTGATAAAACCGTAACCGTAAGAGAATCATCCAACGGCAGGGATTTTTCTAATCGTCTAACAAGTGATCGGACGGTGCAAGAGGGTACACATGGCACTGGAGGGAGTTCTTTTCAGAGGGAAATGCCTTACGGCATAATTATGTGTTAATTATTTAGAAAAAATAATGATTATATAAAATCCTTGTTTTGAAGACAAGAAGGACCCCTGGGAGGGTGAGAGAGGACTATACTTTATCAACTGAGTGATGTTGTTTACTGTGACTATGGACTTAATTTTCAATACAAGTGTTTGATGTGGTTTGATTCCATATACTTCTTATTTTATTATGCCTCTGTGGTCATGATTTTATTTCATTATATTCGTTGATTAGAAAAATATTATGTTGTTAGCTCAATGATTAGATTATCAAGTAAAAAATTCTCTCATTTGCATTCCTCTGTTGATTATTTTACATGCATTCAGATTTGTAATTCTACTTTAAACATATTGATTATTCTTCTTTAGTAATTTGTATTCTAGGTAGAATAGCTTGATTGTTGATCTTGAAAATTACTGTGATAAAGTTAATTTAATATCAATTCTTTATACGATTTTTTTTTGTGTGTTATTTTGGTAAATGATAACTATTCCTTATATCTTTATACTAAATCAAAATTATATCTTTATACTAAATCAATTTTTGATGGGCTTGCTTCATCAATCATCGATGAAAGTATGAGAATCACCTTGTAAGTTAGTGTCATTTCATATTCCTCTTTCATTCAAAAGAGTCTCGGAAAAGTGTATATTAGGGTATAGGAAAGGTTGTTATATTTATTTCTTGTATTATTCTAAAAATTTATAAATGAAAACAAAATTGTGTTGTGTTAAGCATACGTGACAAGTCCCTTGTATTTTTAAAGTTTCTTGTGATGTGTTTAATTTCATTAAGAAAAGGTATACATATTTTTTTTGTTTTATTTTATTAGGAGTAATATTTTATTTTGATTCAAGGAGAATTGTTTATATTTTTTCAAAAATCATTTTCTTTCTCCTAATCTAGTTTCATTTTTATTCTAGCTCAATTTATTTCTTGTACTACATCATTGTAACTTGTTGTGATATATTATGACTTTGCAATGATAAGACAATAATTTATTCTTCTTGTACATATAATATAAGTTAGAATTTTTCTTTTTTTTGTCAATTCATATTAAATCAATTTATTCTAACTTTACTCCTTTTAACATAACACAAAATATATTTAAGAATTATATAAAGTAGTAAAACCATAGGTCTAGTTTAGTTAAGGTTAATATTTTCTAGTTTCACTTCTTCGTAAGAGGAGGAGACTAAAATCCAATTGAGCCTTTAATCCATCGAGAATGACCATTCCAAACAACTGGGGTTGTGTGAACAGCCTTGGTCTAGGTCGTTTCTCCTCTGTTGACTAGGTGTGAAAATGCCCACGTCAACAAAATGATGCTAGGAGTCCAAATCTGACTGTAGGTAGAAAAATATAGTGATACAATTCAAATTGTTAGGACCCCAATTGTCATTAGGATTCATACCAACACTCCCCCTACTGTGAATTCTGAAATTTCTCAGCTATCAGCTAAACAAATGAACATTGAATCAAACATTTTTATTAAGTTTTATTACCAAACTGAAATTGAGCAAGTTCTACAAATATCTCACCAAATTATTTTTAGAATGCAAGAAAGGATTGAGAATAATTGTGTTTTGTGTAGAAGTCTGTCCCTGTGCCTTGTTACACTTGCTGATTTTAATTTACAAGAGCCTTTAGTGATAAAACCACTTGGTCCTTCCAGCCAAACTACTAGTTTAGTCAATGATAAACTACACAACATTCTTACTAGAAGACTAGTTGACTTGTCTGAAATAGTTCATACAGAATGAACCTATTTGGAGGATTTGATTCTCCACCATCTCCATTTATCCCTCATTCATCCTCAAGAGATTTTGGTGAAGGAATTTCATCTAAGTCAAAAAATTCACCAAGGATAGATGATAATCACAATGACCATGAGAATGACCAAAAATACTCGACAACCCCCCGTTAAATCGGGACATTGTGGCTATATGCGGTGTACAACATCCCCTTCCAAGAAATCCATGTAATTTTTTTCCCAAATTTATCCTCATTCCAAAACTCTTGTTGAAGATCATATAAAAGAATTTATGATTGTTATTAGGCACAAAAACATACGATATGAGGATGCTTTTTTTCCAATTGTTCTCATACACCTTTGATGGCCAGGAAACTACGTGGTACTTTTTCCAGCCTGCTTGAAGCATAAATTCTTGGGCTGAATTTGAAACATATTTCCTAGAAAAATTTGGAGATGATAAACCACCTGAAGTGTTGGTTGATGAATTATCCAATATGAAAACGTAAAATAAGGAGAAGGTTAAATATTTTAATGTTAGTTTTATGTCTTTGAAAAATAAAATTTTTGCTGAGTCTCTACCTCCACAGAACCTTATTATTGCATAATTCATTAAGGCTCTCCACAATGACATAGATGTATGGGTTAAAAGGGCTCAAATGACCACTCTGAAGGAAACTTTCAAAGAGGCCTTATCCTTAGAAAAAGAAATCCTCAACTTGAAACTAATCTCTGATAAGAAACTCAATACTACTTCTACTTCTAGAATGAAAGTAGAAACTTCTAAGTAGTCCACTAGTAATAAACACCAACCCTCATTAGATTTAGAAATATTTTAGAAGGTCATTAATATGTTATTAAATGAAATAATTTATCTTAAGAAAGGTAAAACTTAAAGGTCATCAAACAAGGGAAACTTCACACAATGTTTTAGGAGACCACCCATTAATAAACCCCCTCCCCTAAATGAAGGCCTAAATTCTAAGGGATGGGATAGTATTTTTCAAGCCTTAACATATGAATATGATTCAAATCCTAATAATAGTGAAGAGTAGGAGGAATAATCTAACTCTAAAGGTAAAGACGAAGTTCAACCTCCTGATTTTTCACTCAATGTCTATGAGGAAGATTTTGGTTTTGTTTGTGCATACACATGAAGTAAAGAATTAGTTGTAAAACTATTACAAAATATTTTGTCACGCCTCCTACAACTACCTGTGTCATACCCTGAAGTTCCAAAAACTTATCAATCATGCACTGTACCCATCCTTATATGTAGTTTAGATCCTCCCTGAAACACTGATGGAAACATGCCTTGAGCCTTCCCTCGAGAATTAAGCTCTAAAACCCTAATTTCAGGACCAACGTGATTGTGGCACTGGAAATTAGTGTTGATGAGAAGTTGCATTATACTAGCCTCGTACTACTAGCATAGTTTTTACTTGGATACTCGCGATGATCCATAAAAGGAAATTTTTTCCAAAGAGGACAAGAAGCTTCGTGATCTAGAGGCTTCCAAAACGATGAGATGGAGGTTGTTCAGTGTGGATGTGGTCAAATTATCCAATATTTCCCTTTAATATTTTCCCTATGAGCTACCTTCTTGAGATGAGGGCCTCCCCCTATATTTGGAGAGATCTTAACTCCCTTTACCTGCCTACATATTCATCCTCTCCCATTCCCAAATGGTTGGTCTCTGATTATTTGCAGCCTTATGTTGAGATAGTGCCTACATGCTACTCGTTTGGCTTGGAGAAGGAGTGATTAGAGAGCTTGAGCTTGGACTTGGACATTCACTCAAAGAGAGCTTATTGACATCAAGAATTGGTTGTATGCTTTCTCCTTTATTTCATTAATATATACAACTCCTAGTTCACTTTCCATAAATGTTTTTGTTAATTCATCATTTATCTTAATGCTCCTTGATCTGTTAAGTAGATTACTTTCGATTATGATTATTTCACTTGTATGCTTCTTTGTGTCTTTGATCTGTTGTGCAGATATCCAAACACTGTGAGAAATAGAGTTGAGCCTGAGAAGCAAGCGATTCAAGATCTTCAACAAAGGAGTGAGTTATAGCAACAAAACGAGGTAGGCCGTCTTCCTCTTCTCTCATTTCGATTTTAATTTAGGAAAGTGTCTTGTAGAATGTCATGTAGGTTCCTAGTGCCACTCATTGGGCTAGAGGGATTGTCTCTATCCACAGAGAGGATTTACCTAGGCAAAAAAATGGCAACTCCGTTGGGGAAGCTATAACCCTTTCCATCCATTCCTTCGATCAGATTCTATAATGAGTTTGACCAACTGTCAATTTCTTGGCTTGTGTGCATCACTTTAGCTATTTGCAGTCACTGGTTATTGTTTGAGAATGTTAAGCCTGCTATGATATTGAATATTTTTTATTTTTTCCTTATTTTTCTTCCCTAACGCATTTTCTGCTCTGATAGAAGCACTAACAACGTTGATTTTCGAATTATATTCATGTTTCTTTACTTTTCATTGCCATTTTGACTTTAACAGGCATGTTGATCCCAAAGGGTAGAAGAAAATTACATTTTCTTCTTGTTTTCAATCATTTTCGACCTTTATCACTGATTTTCTAGTGTAACTACAGTGCTTTTGGCTTGATTGTTATTCTTGTGCGATTGCAATTGTCTCTTGGTTTTTCTGATGTGCATTTGAAGCTTGATTGCCTTATAGGGTTTCTAGGGTTTCTCGGTCACCCTTCGCTCATTGCTTGGTCCCTCTCTCTGAGATTGATTGCTTCCATTTAGGAGTCTTATTGCAGTCAGGACACCATTTTCAAGTTGCTTTCAGTTCATGATTGTAAAGTTATTTTCGTTAGTATTGAGTTATATTGGTGCTTTGAAAATTGCTTTTGTTCCATTGTCAAACATATATTATAGTTGTTTTCTTTGGTAGGACTAAAAGTGAATACTTGTTTTGATTTTTTTTCTTTCGAAATGAAAAGTGAAATATTTCTTCATTTTAGTATTTTTGAAATGTTTTACATTCGAAACCATAAGTGAATGAAAATTTCATTTTAGGTGTTTCAGATTCCATTTTTCCTTTTCTCATTGCATTAGTTTTCATCGTTGAATCAAAGTGAAAAGAAAAGAACAAAAGATTAGTGCATCTTAGTGAAAGGAAAGTGATTTTTGTTTCTCATAGGATTGCATTTTAGCATTGCATTTGTTAATGAAAGTGAAAGATTAGATTTCATTTTTTTTACAATTTGTATTAGAAAGATAAAGATTTGTGTTTTGATGCAATTTTCTTGATTGATGCATTATTTGGTTATCTCTCTTTCTTCATTAGTTTAGTCTTCATCGAATTAAAATATTTCATTTTTATCATTTAGTTACATCATAGGAATTCAAGTGACATCTTTGAGCCATCAAATTGAAACTTAATTGAAGATAAACTTAAAATTGACCTCAATCAATGTAAGGAGCATTTGTAACCTAATGCAAATATCTAGAGGTCTAGACTAGAGATGTGTTCCGTCGTATTTAAACATAGTAGCTGTTGTTAACTGCTTGCATTGTATCTCGGGGTGAAATCCCATCCTAGTACATAAGTATATTGAAGGTTCTCTAGTAATTTTGGGCATATAGGAGGCAATTTAGTATGGAAAGTATATAGGGAATCCCTCATCGAATGATTATGCATTAGACAGCGTTAACACAGACTTGTACTCCCCATACCATCGAGTATATATTGGGAGACCCCACTAGGTTGTTATATTTTAGCCACAAGTAACTGAGTCAACCGCCTTGTAAATGTGATACATCGAACACAACATTCAGGGAGATCGATCATCGTATGTCAAGTCCTTAGATTCAGCTAAGATGGTTCACAGACACTTGGTAAACCCTCTTTCCTAGAATTACCCATTTTTTGATTTATTTGTTGTTTTGTGTCATAAAATTAACTGCCAACGATAACATGTCTAACCCATGCAGTTACTTCTTGGCCTCACATTGAGTAATTCCTAGTAAATTTTAATTTTAATCAGCCCTCAACAAATCATCTCTTCTCCTTCTTTTCTTGAGAGAAATTCATCGTGGCTGAACCATTGGGTTCACCTCACAATTCCCCTTCATCATATGATACTGAAGGGTCTTAAATTGGAGCTCATCCTAAACTTTCACAGTCACTTGAAACTCAAGGCTATGAGCTTGGAATTGTCCCAATCATCCAACTCCTTGCTTCTCGTCCTCCACCTCGAGATTCATCGTCATATTGGGAGTCTGATCTAGAAACCCTTGAGAGTCCACAAATGTTTGTTTTATACCCTTTGAATCCATTATTTGATCCATTTGTGCTATCTCCTCAACATCCTTATAGTCCATACGATAAACCTGGTCTTTCTTTGGAGTTATCTCCTCATCCGCCTCAAATTCCTCCTCGCCAGCTCTTTCCACCTATGGCTTTAGAAGGTGAGATTCCAACCTATCCTTGAGGTCCTCTCGAATTCTCCACTACTCACACTCCTAGTTTTGATAATGAATCTAAATATGACTTTCCTCCGGAAGGCTTTCCTTATGTAGGAAGAGTTCCATCTCAACCACCTCCTAAAAATAGTGGGCCTATGCTTCCACATGGTTATACAACCTTGGCTCAATTAGTTTCAGGAACTCCCAGTGCTTCTTAATTTTACCAAAATATAATTTGGTAATCAAATTCTATGCCTAATTCTGGTCCGTTTATTCCTAACGTGACCTCTCAAATCCCTGTATAAACTATCGTTACTTTAGTTCTAATTCAACCGACGATTCCCTCACAACCGTTACCATCGTTTCAACCTTACATTTCGGTGCAACCTCCACTTTTGGTTTATATGTATGTAAGTTCCTTAGTCCCTCCATTAAGTGGACATAATGTACCACCTCCTCATTCACAGCCTGGGGAGTAGAATCCCAACTTCCCTCTTCTGTCAGTTGGAACCCACGTGAGTGGATCACAACCTCACATGGTTGGAGTGAGTCAACCTAATCCTAGGGGTATTCCTAATCCTGTTGATCCATCCGGGGTAGGTCATATCCAATATCAACATCCTTACATGGCCCATATACCTCTCCAACTATCTTATGTTCCATATGGTTCGCAAGCACTGTCAAATCCACCTTATATTACACAAGTAGGTCATGTGCAACCTGGTCAAAATCCTATTCCTGATGCATATGGTCAAATTCGAATTGGAGCTTATATGTACCAACAGGGAATCCCTCAAGGAACTATTCAACAACCTTTACAGTAGCAAGGACAACCTTTGCAGCAGTAGGGGAGACCTTTGCAGCAGTTTCAACAACCTTTGCAACAACAAACACAATTTGTCCAACAACCCAAACAACCCTTGTATCCGCAAGGTCAACCATTGCAGCAATAAGGTCAACTCTTGTAGCAACAGGCTCAACCTGTATATCAAAAAGGTCAAAGCTTGCGGACACAAGGCCAACCCCTGCAAAAACAAGGCCAACAACTTTATTAGTAGCGTTAGCATGTACAACAACCTAACAATCCATATGTCACACATAATACTTATCCTCCTTATGGTTATCAACGACCTATGGCAGGCCAATATCAACCCTACCCTAGATAGAATCCACCTTATGGTCAAGGTACCCCTCAGTGGAAGAAAAATAAAGCCCCTCATGGGAAAAATCCTCCACTTTGGGGGAAAAACCCTTACCAACAAGGTTGGAACCCGTAGATTGGGCCTTATTAAAGGCCTTATATGCCTTTTAACCCACAAATTTCCATTTTTAGTGATGTTGGAACCACCTGATGTCTCAAGGCTTACTAATGATCCAATTATTCATTCACCTTATTTGCATCCAGTTCCCACTAAAATTTCGAGCGGTTGCCCAAAATTTGAAGGAAAAGCTAAAGAGGACCCTCAGGCCCATGTGATGACATATCACTTATGCTGTTATTCCAATTCCTACGTTGATGATTCTGTTTGTCTCTGACTCTTTCAGTGAACCTTGAAAGGTGATGCCACAAAGTGGTACATCGAGTTGCCTCAAGGTACCTATGCAAACTTCAACTCTTTGGCCATCACCTTCCTCACCCACTTCCAGTTACCGGTTTGTTATGAAACTGGATATCGCGACCCATATCTCTGATCATATCCATGAATGGAGACGTCAGCGTTGCCTCATCAAACTTGAAATCCCTGATGAGTTGTTGACTGAATGGTTCACTAAGTCATTCGTAAACAAAATTGTTGCAGATATAGAAATGGGAGGTTGTGTTACTGAGGATCAAGCTATTGCTCATGCCCTGTATTTGTATTTGGTTTATTACCAATCTGACATGCTATATGAAATGTTGCCTGAAGCTCCAAGGCCATGTTTGGAACTAGCGTCTTCGAAGTCTCTAGATGTACCACCTATTGATGGTATAATTGGATCAATATCTCAAAATTCCACTAAAGATTCTTCGAAGCAAAAATATGTTTTTAATATTGGTTCTAATCATCCTTCAAAAAACCCATCGAATCCTGGTAAAACCTCCAAGGCCAATTTCATCCAGTCTACCACAGCAGAAAAAACCTTGAAAGGTAAGAAGAAGGGTAAAGGTAAAGCAAAATCTGATAACCCAAAATAGGATCCTTCTAAGTCATCTGCTGGTGATGCCTCCACACGAAAGCTGAAATATCCTTGCCTCATTTGTGAGGAAGATCATTACCCCAAGGATTGTACCTGACATGAAGAAGTTATTTTTTAATTGAAAATGACCTCGGCTATATTGAAAAAGCCATTTCCATCTCAGCAGACTTAGTTGGTAGACCGACCAAAATCCTCTGCCTCATTTGGTTCTCAGGTTTACATGATGATGGGTTCATTGCCTATCTCTATAGCCACTTGATCAAAAGATTACCAAACCACTCAAAAGAAGATGGTGGAAAAGGAAGTCATTGCTATACCTTCTACTTATGATCCACCCAGTTTTGGTCCTCTCCATATCGAGAGACCTAATAATGAATGTGTCATCCGTTTGCCTCCCAAAGGTGTGCTTCGAAAGTCATCCTATAATATGAACACTAGAGCTACTCAACATTGCAATATTGTCGAAGATTTAACTCAAGCACCTTCGGTGATGTCTACTTTGGAAGTTCTCCAAACTTATACAATGTAGCCAAAATCATTATTTTATGCTATAGGAGGCATCGATCTTGCTGATTTGAACTTGATTACTTTCGATCATGAAAACCATGTTCCTCTTCTTCCTCGTCAAATTTCATTTTTGATTCAAGTCATTATAAAAGGCAAGATGATCCATCAGACTGTCATCGATGAAGGTGCTTCCACCTACATCATGTATGTTTCATGTTGGAAAGCAATTGACTCTCCACCTCTCAACCAGTCCCCAAACACCTTGGAGGGCTTCGATGGTAGATGCTCCCATCCTTATGGTATATTCACAATTTTTCCCATCATTTTGGAAGGGAAGGCTGTCGAGTTAGAAGTAGAAGTTGTAGATGTGAATCTGAATTACAACCTCCTACTTTGGCAAAGTTGGACCCATGCCATGTTTTGTGCGGTTTCCTCTTTGATCTGGGTGCTCCATTTTCCTCATGAAGGGAAAATTGTCACCATCAATCAATTGCAATTTTTCTCTTCCGTGCTTCATATGGAAATTTCCCATGTGTAGGAAATACCGATATTCCATATGAGAGCGTGGGGGCGGTTCTTTTCAAAGATTCTACCTTAATGGGAACTTTTTCTCTCCCACCTATGCATGTCACCTTGATCAATATGATCTCTATCTCTACTGACCCGTGGATCATTCCTTCTCTAGATCAGGTTGATTTGTTTGCTGATGTTATGCCACTAAGTCCCTTAGAAAAATCTTATCACAAAATTATCTCGGCTTTATTGACCACTTCAAAAAGTCAAGCTTTTCTCAGTTTGCACTTGGATACCTATTTTCAATCTCCTTGGCTTGGTTCTTGGGATTCTCCAGATCCCTTGAATGAGATATTACCCACTGACGATGTCTCTTAATGAAACTCCTTGGAATGATGACCATCATTGTTCCTTGTTTCTTCCAAGTCTAAGTGAGATTACCTCATGTCTCAAGGCTTTTGTTTCTCATAACCCGACACATCCACTTCAAACATCCGTTCTGGTGCACGAAGTTTTGTCTGAAGGTAATATGGGAAATATTACTACAACCATGCCAATCGGCATTTCCATTAAACCTGGAATTGTCAAGAACATTCAAATTGGAGTTTCCTATTCTCCTGATGAGATCAGAGTTTACACTGACCTTTTCAAAGAATTTTGAGATGTATTCGCTTTGTCTTATGAGGAAATATTGGTATTGATCCAACTATTGTGGTGCATGAAATACCCACGTATCCAAATGCGAAGCCTGTTTGTCAATGAATCCGTCCCATGCATCCCAAAATGGTTGTTGCTATTAAGGAAGAAGTTGAAAATTTTCTAAAAGCTGGTTTTATTTACCCTGTCCCATTGACAGATTGGGTCTCTAATATTGTACCCATTACTAAAAAGTAGGGAACAATCTAAGTTTGTGTTGATCATCTCGACATCAATCATGAATGCCCTAAAGATAAATATCCCACTCCATTTATTGATCAAATCATTTATGAGTGCACTGGGAGTGAGATCTTCTCTTTTATGGATGGTTTTTATGGTTACAACGAGATTAACATATTACCCACTGATCAACACAAGACTTCTTTCATCTATCTGTGGGGGACTTCTGCTTATAATAAGCTCCCTTTCGGTCTTAAAATTGTTAGTGTTACATTTCAAAGAGTAATGTCATATGCCTTTCATGATATTAAACACATTGTTCAACCTTATCTAGGTGACTTAACAGCTCATTCTGTTAAACATTGTGATCATCCGGACCACCTTTGAGAAATATTTCTAGGTTGTCGACACTATAATATTCATCTCAATCCACATAAATGTGTCTTCTGCATAGAATCTGGTCAGATCTTGGGTTTTGTTGTGTCCAAAGAAGGTATCCAAATAGATCCTCTGAAAGTTGAGGCTATTGTAAATCTACCCCCTCCTTCATCGCTGCACCAATTGCAGAGTTTGCAAGGAAAGGCTAATTTTATTTGTCGTTTTGTCCCTAATTACACTGAGCTTGCCAAAGGATTTACTCGCTTGCTCAAAATAGGGATCCAATTGATTTGGGATGAAATTACCCAAAAATATTTCAATGCTCTAAAGAAAACACTAATTAGTGCTCCTTTATTGCATCCCTCAGACTATCACCTCGATTATTTCCTATACTTGGCCACGACTGACACTACCATTGCTATGGTGCTGGTCTAGGATGATGATGATGGAAATGAACATGTGGTTTATTATTCGATTCGAAATCTTATTGAAACTAAAACGTGATATGTTCATGTCGAGAAACTTACCTTGGCAACAATCCATGTTGTTCAACAACTTCGCCATTACATTCTTCTATGGAAGACCACAATGATTTCTAGCTGTAACACCATGAATTATATTCTGACTCGTCATTTGCTTAGGAGAAAATAATAGAAATGGATTGTTATGCTGCAAGATTTTCATTTGGAGTTCAATACTGCCAAATCGAAGAAGTCACTCATTTTGGCCGAATTAATCTATGCCCTTCCTTCTGTAAACACCTCCACTGATTTTTCTAAGCATATTCCTGATGAAACTTTGTTTCTCATCATCACTCTCGACTTGTGGTATGGAGATATTGTTGTTTATCTTCAGACCCAAACATTCCAATTTGAGTTGTCTCGATTCGACTTATGTCGCATCCGGCATCAGTCTCAACCATATCTGATTATTGGTGATACGTTGTACCGAGTTGGTGTTGATTTTGTTCTACGCATATGTCTAAAACTTGAAGAGGCTAAACAAGTCTTGAATGACTTCCGCTCTGGGGCATGTGGTGGTCATATGTCAGTCTATGCCACTACTCATAATATCCTTCACGCCGGTTATTTCTAGCCTTCTATCTTCAAAAATTGTATTATGGCAGTTCAAAAGTGCCATGAATGTTAGATTTATAACCACAAACAACATACCCCGCCAGCACCCTTACACCCAACCATTACCATTAGACCATTTTCCAAATGGGGCATAGATTTCATGACATATAAACCTCGCTCTTCCCGGGGGTATGGTTTCATCATCGTCGTCATCGACTATTTTACTAAATGGTCCAAGGCGATACCCATATATAATTCTGACGATATCACTGCTTCTCAATTCCTCTTTAACCATGTCGTAGCCCATTTTGGCGTCCCTCAAGCCATTATCGCTGATCACAGATCACATTTTCATCAGTACATGATGGCAGAGATGACTTCTTAGTTGGTTCTTCACCATGATAGCTTAAATCCTTACTACCCATAGGCCAGTGGCCAAGTTGAAGCAATTAACAAAGTCTTGATTACTATGCTTCAATGAACCATTGGGAAGCATAAGAAGGATTGGTATCTCATGCTATTCTCAGCTCTTTGGGATTACTAGACTTCAGCTAAGATAGACACTGGTTTATGGTTTATAGGTGACACTGATCGAGTGTGAAATTACTTTGTTAAAGCTAGCTATCGAGCTACCTGTCGATACCTCACCTAAATAGGAGCGATTAATTTATCTCGAGAGGCTTGATGAGACCCGTTGCATTGTTGTGATGGTGATTTAAGCATAGAAAAACAGAGTTAAAGTTCATTTTGATCAAACTATTTCTCCACAAGTTTTTGTTGAAGGTGACTTGGTCTTGCTATATGACCAAGCCAACGATAACTTGGGAGCTGGAAAGTTCGAACTTATGTGGCATGGACCATAAATCGTTAAACATGTATTGCAAAAATTCACCTATGAGCTGGTTGACTATGAAGGTAATGTGTTATCACAACCCCGCAATGGGCTTTATCTAAAAAAGTATTATGCATGAATTCCGTGTAATTACTTTTGTACATTAGTGTGTGGATTCATTGGTGTGCAATTTTGATTTTTTGGTGTGATTGTTTGCTTTGCAGACATGTTTCCTCTGCTTACCTTGTGTTCCACTCAGTTTGGAAATGTTGTCAAACCATTATGTTGGTTTTGCTGATGGTGCTTGCCGTAGCACACAAAACTTATCCTCCACAACTTGGGTACTCTTTGTCCCTGATGGCGAGTTGATCGATTTAAAAGGTATTTGCCTAGGATGAAAAACTAATAATATTGTCAAGTATGGTGCAGTTATTAAACTGTTATCAGAAGCAATTACCCTTGGAATTAGAAATTTAGTTGTTAGGTTAGATTCATAGCTCATTGTGTTACAATTGAATAGTCATTACTTGGTAATAAATCCAAAAATTTTGTGTATGTATCTACGTGTTCTATTACTGGAAAGAAATTTTGATTATATCACATATCAGCACATTCAACGGAATTTGAATACGCTAACAGATGCATTAGAAAATTATGTACATGATAGACATTTGCGTAACTTAGAGAACTGATCACATCATCATGATACATGAACACATAAGTAGAAGATAGAAACATGGATATGTATGTATGTATATATATCTATATATATATATATATATATATATATATATATATATATATATATATAGACACACACATATATATATTGCGTATGTCAAAGTTTGTTCATCAAAATCTCAAAAAATAAGTGTTCTGGGACACATGGCTTTCCAAACCTACAATAGTGCAAAAAATATGACTAGAAAAGGCTATTCGCCCACATGGTGCTCGTGATAGCATGTGAACGCTTTGATCACTCGGCCTAATAGCTGATGCAGTCTCACAAACACTCCTACTGTATGCCTCTAATATCGCAATGGCACGTCATCTATAGTCGCATATTTTTGAATCCCTCACGTAATCACTTCCAGATTCCGTTCCATCTCTATCATAGGATCTGCTCTTTCCTCGTATGGAGTATCTTCTATCTAACGTGCTATGTGCTGTACTATTGGAGACATGCCAGGAGGCCTTTTTGGTCCTACATCTGCACATTGATCACAAGTAAACTCTTAGATACACTTTTAACAAAAAATATATAAAACTTAAAGAAATTCCAAAAACAAGTTTTACCTGCATTGGTCCACTGTTCATCTGATGGTAGAGGCAGATCTAGATCTTTTCTAAAGTCCATGCCTGCATAGGCATAGTCATCCATAATGATCAGTTGTTGGTACAACCAACTAAAGAATGACAGAGGGAAATGCATCCACTGGCCCCCTCCTCCACGAGGCATGATCTCACTCCATCTGAGCAACCTTGTATCTTGTGGAGCTCGATCCTCCACCTCCACCTACTGCTACCAAAATAGGGAAAACACTCCAAAAATAATGTGACCAAAATCGAACCAAAGCTGAACTGATTCAAGTTTTCCAAGTTTCCTTTGGTCAATTGCCTCTTCATGTTGACCAATAGTCCCTTGCACCAGTTAAACATTGTTGGAGTAAGGCAATCCACTGCATACTAGAATTGTGATTTCAAGCAACTATATGGGCCATGGTGTGTATAATTTTCCTCAGAGGAAGATTGTCGATTTTTGCTATCTTCACCTTCCTACTCACAGTTGTCTCTGCACTCAGGAAATGCCTTCTGATTAAGGTATTGGTGCTCTCACCTCCACCATGGGATCCAAAGAGTTGGACTCTTTCCCCTCTTCTAGACAATCCAATAATGAAGTAGATATTAGCTACTTCTAGCTCTAGTTCTTAGTCTCCGATGATGAATATCTACCGATCAACATCCCATAGACTGACTAAATAATGTAGCAGCTCATTTTGAGCTCTGATTCATGGGGTTCGAAATAATTTTAATAACAAGTAGTCCCTCAAAGAATTGAAACATTCAACACTTTGGGCAGCCTGGTGATCTTCTACCTCATGGCCCCTTTCCTTCCATTTAATGACCATGTTGTCGAAATCTCCTGCAAACAAACCATTTACATTGATTAAATGCCTTTCCACAGATCAAAAACTCAAAAAAATCGATCAAGAGAGAGGATTTCTCTTTATTATTTTCTACCTTGCAGCCAGTGCATCTGTTTTAATTATTTTAACTCCTGCAGCACAAGATCCTTTTTTGGCTTAGGGGCAATCAACATGGATCTGATGAGAAGACTCGCATTGGCCGCCCACGATTTAAAAAATTGAAATCCTCCCTTTTAACCAGCAAAAATCCTATGAAATGGCATGAAATTAGAATGAGAAGCAAGAGAAAAGGAAGAACTCTTACCTGAGTTGATGGTTCGTGAAACGGTGACCTCGATCTCCCACACCACTTGCCTAAAGAATAAAGGAAAATAGGGAAAAATTCACTCTCCAATTTATTCCATGTGAAATGCTATTTATTTTTTTTACTTTTGGTCTATCTATAGGTTCTTTAATACATTTTGGCCCATATTTTATTATTTTCCTCGATATCAGTGAGGTATGGTTGTCTTTGTGTAGTTACATATTCTTTTCGGTGGTTATAGTGATCCTTTTTAACTAATTCAATGAGTTTTTGTTTTATCTCTTTTTCAGACTCGTTAAAAATAAACGAAAAAGGAACCCCCCTTGAGTCATCTTTAAGCTCTTTTCTAACTCTTGAAATATGAAAATATTGTCGAGTACTTGTCTTTTCGAACTCATTAAAATAAATGAATTGGTTTCATCTCAGTATAGGTTACCCTTTTTTTGGGTTGAAATTGACTATTTACAAAAATGGTACACCTTCGTCGACATGGTCAAGAGGTTCTCTTGAATATTATTTTCTACATTTTCAGGTTTGAGAGACAAATTACGAAAAGTGACATGATGGATGTTTCTTTTTCGTCTCTTTTTCAAACTCTCTAAATATGAAAAAGATATTGAGTTATTCTTCCGTCAAACTCGTAAAAAATTAAATGGCGAAAAACTTGTAACCATGGGAGACTGAGTTTCTCCTTCCTAGGACTCGTAAAACTTAGTAGGATAGATTCATTCAGAGAATAAAATTATATGACCAGCGCAACTGTGACACTAGAAACTAATGCGGATGACAAGTTGCACTATACTAGCCTCACGTTGCCAACACACGTTTTACTTGGATACTCACACTCATCCCTAAAAGGAAAGTTTTTCCAAAGAAGACAAGAAGCTCCGTGATCTAGAGGCTTCCAGAATGATGAGATGGATGTTGTTCGATGTGGATGTGGTCGAATTCTCCCAATATTTCCCTTTGATCTTATCCCTATGAGCTACCTCATTGAGATGAAGGCCTTCCCCTATCTTTGGAGAGATCCTAACTCCCTTTCCTTGCCTATATATTCATCCTCTCCCATTCCCAAATGGTTGGTCTATGATTATTTTCACCCTTTGGCTGAGATAATGCCTACATGCTACTCATTTAGCTTGGAGAAGGAGTTCTTGGAGAGCTTGAGCTTGGACTTGGACATTCACTCAAGAAAAGCTTATTGAAATCAAGGCTCGGTTGTATGCTTGCTCCTTTATTTCATTAATATATATAACTTTTGGTTCACTTTCCATAAATGTTTGTGTTAATGCATCATTTATCTTAATGCTCCTGGTCTGTTAAGTATATTACTTTTGATTATGCGTGTTACACTTGTATGCTTCATTGTGTCTTTGATCTCTTGTGGAGGTATCCAATTACTGTGAGAAATAGAGCTAAGCCCGAGGAGAAAGCGATTCAAGATCTTCAACAAAGGTGTGTGTTATAGAATTAGAATGAGGCAGGCCATCTTCCTCTTCTCTCATTTTGATTGTAATTTAGGAAATTATCTTGTAGATTGTCACGTAGGTTTCTAGTCCCACTCATTGGGCTAGAGGGATCGTATTTGTACTCAGAGAGGATATACCTAGACAACAAAAAACATATCCAACCTCCACCCAATAAAGACACAAGAAAACAAACACCAACACCCATAAAACTACACTGCCAAGAATAGATTATGATCCAATAAACGATCTCAAAAAGAATAAGGCTAATATATCCTTATATGAACTTTCAAAGATTCCCACAATTTAGAGAAAATTTCAACAACATGTTGCTGATTTAAACACCCCGATAGCTAAGTATATATTTGCTTATGATAAATCTATTTTGGAAAGTGTTAGGATTCTAAAACATCATGAAGATGGTCATTCTTTCTAGAAAAAGAAACCTCCTCCATTTTTTCTAACCTTGCAAGGTTTTAATAAAAACATTCATAATTGTATGATTGACACTGGAGCATTCTAAAATGTAATGCCACTATCTGTCTATAAAATATAAATGCTCATATGAAACCATTAGGCATAAAAATTGTACAATTAGATTGATATTTTTTCAAGGTCGTTGGTGGATTAAATGATGTTTTAATCAAATTTTCTGTTGATAGTAGAGTTCATCAGATAATTGACATTGTAATAGGAAATATCCTTAAATTCCATGGATTATTTCTTAGCAAGGATTGACTACACCATTTGAAAGGATTCATGGACACAAAATTGACTCAGTTATGGTTTCCCTAGATAGGGGAACCTAATCAAATAAGAATTAATAGCTGGGAACCTTATATAAAGCATATAATTATTAATCTTAATGACACTAATGAACTAGAGAAACAAAAAGATTTTTTAGCCATTGACTCTTTCTTCGATAAATTTACTACTGATTATTGTGCAATTTCAGATTTAGAACAACAATTAGATTTAGAAAAGGTAAAACAATTGTTTCTTCTAATCATGAAATTATTGATATCAATAATTGATGAGTCTCAGATTTGGTCACTTTATTTGGATGGATCTAAATGAATGGAAGGTGCTTGTGTAGGTTGCGTGCTTATTGATCTAGGAGGTAATAATATTTTCATTGCCTATAGACTTGAATTTCAATGCACCAACAATGTTGCATAATACAAAGCATTGATTCAAGGATTACATAAAGCTCTTGATTTGCAAGTTAAGTGTGTAAGTGTTTATGGATATTTTGAGATAATTGTCAGATAGGGAAAGAACTCAATACATTTCCTTTCAATGCATTTGAAGGATTATCAACACGAGGTATGGATTTGATGTCAAAATTTTTAGCTTTTAATATTGAATATGTACCTAGAGTTGCTAATTAGGAAGCTTATCTATTAGATAATGTTGCTTCAATATTAATTCCTGTAGATAATTTTAAGCATAATGCTTTTTCTATTGAATTACTCTTTAGACCTTCCATACCTGATACTCTTACTAATTGGCGTGTCTTTTATGACGACATGCATATAATCAAGTTTCTGTGCATGGAGAGCACTTTCAAGGATTCACTTATTGATGAGGTCACACATAAACATAACCGACAAGACTTTTCACAGAACAATAAACAATGGTTGTTTGATGAGCTTCTTAAGATGGTACAACCAATTCCTAGATATATTGTTAGTTAGAGCATATTTATGATTTACATGAAAGATTCAAAAAAAATAAATTGTAAAACTAATAATTATGTCATGTCAAATAAAGTCATAAAACTAGGAACTAAGGAAAACCCTCAATGTGTCAATTTAGGAGTCAATTGTTCACCTAAAGAAAGAGTTGATTTCATCAACTTGTTCAAGCAATACAAAGATGTATTTGCTTGGACATATAATGATCTCAATACTTTTGACCCCAACATTATGCAACACTATTCCTATAAAATCCCAGGTTAATCCCTTTCAAAAATAAGCTTAGGAAAATTCACCCAAATCTTGAGTCAACAATAAAACAAGAGCTAAATAAACGCCTAACAGCTAAGATTAATTTTCTGGTGCGACACATATAATGGATCGCTAATGTAGTCCTTGTTAGGAAGAAGAAATATGACATTTGACTTTGCGTAGACTTTAGAAACTTAAACCAAGCCTCTAAAAAAGACCACTACACATTTCCTGCCATGGAAAAAAATCCTTCAGCGTGTCTCAAGTTCTGAGATGTTGTCCATTTTGGATGGATTCTTAGGATATAATCAAATCCTCCTCAATCCTACTAATTAGCTGAAAATCGCCTGTAGGATTCCTTGGGGTACTTTTTCATATAGGAAGAAGCCCTTTGGACTCATTAACACTAGGGGAAATGTTCCATCAAGCAATGGTCATAGATTTTAGAGGGATTATCAATTAATATGTAGTCATATACTTGGATGATGTCAGTGTATTTTATAAATGAAGGTTAGACCACCTTCAACATTTAAAGATTGTGTTTGAAAGGTGTAGGAAATTAGGAATCTCACAGAACCCCCAAAAAATTATTTTTACAGTCATTGAAGGAAAACTTTTAGGATGTATTGTCTCAAAGGATGGTATTATAATTGATCCTGAAAGGACACATACTATAAAATATTTGAATCCTCCTAATTCTAAAAAGTATGTGCAATATGTTATGGGAAAAATTAACTTTGTAAGATGTTTCATCCCAAGATGTTTAGAGATTGTTAAACCCCTTCAAGATTTGGTCAAGAATATTATTGTATTCAAATGGGGAGAACATCAAAAATGGGCTTTCAAAACCATTAAACAGGGTATTATAGAAGGACATTTTCTTATTAGTCCTGACTTCTCTAAAGAGTTCCTTTTGTACACTTTTGCTTCAGATTCAACCTACGCTGTTGTGTTTACAAAAAGAATGATAAAAATTTATAAATTCCTATTGCATCCATGAGTTCCTATTTTAAAGGAGTAGAATTAAATTATGCACCAGTTGAAAAACAAGAATTTGAAGTTTATAAGGCAGTTAAACATTTCTATTTCTACCTACCAAAGTATAGGAAAAAAGTAATTGTATCTTACCCTGCAGTTAACAACTTGTTTGTTCAAAAGGATATTGGTGAAAAAAGGGCTCACTAGATGACTACCTTATAGGAGTTTGACCTTGAAATTAAACCTTATTAGATAAAAAAGGGCCAGGTTCTTTGTAATCTTGCTGATGAATTTGTTTCTTCGCCTGATGATCATCCCATAAATGATGATGAATCCTCTCTTGACAATAAAGTGTCTTTTGTATATAATGAATCCATGTGTAATGATCATGATGTCGATTTTTGGTACTTAGACATAAGGTTTTATCTAAAAAATTATTCAATCCCTTCTCATCATAATCCAACCAAACGAAAAGCATTACGATTGAAATCAACTCCATATCAATTTATTGATAATGTTCTTTTTAGGAGAAATTATGATGGGGTTTCTCTTCATTCTCTTGAGCAGGAGGATGCCTCTTAAATTCTCAATGAACTTCATTTGGGATCTACTATTGGCTGATTTGGTGGTGTTAATGGAAGGTTATTATTATCCAAGCTTGTTTAGAGATGCCCATTAATTAGTGAGGAAGTGTGTGACTTGCCAAAAGGCTATTGGAAGGTTAAGTAAGTGTTTTTTTCCCTTACAACTCATTTTTGTTAAAGCCCCCTTTCAACAATGGGGCTTGGACATCATTGGACCTGTTAAGCCTTTAGCTCAACAACACAAATACATCATAACAACAACTGATTATTTTACATTGATATCGGTTGAAGTAACACCTCTACGTGTAGTAAATTCTAACCAAGTTGTCAATTTTCTTGAAACTCATATTATTACATGCTTTTGTGTCCCTCAATCTCTATTCTTTGAAAATGCATCATATTTTTCATTGCATGAATTATGGGTAGATGCTGTTGAAAAGGGAATAAATGTTAAATATTCAATAAACCATTACCCACAGGAGAATAGTCTCACTGAATCCTCAAATAAGAATTTACATAGAATTATGGAAATCACTGTATCAGAAAATTAAAGGAATTGACATACTACATTATTCAATGTATTGTAGGGTAACATGGTTACCCCAAAAGTCACCATTGGCAACATTCATTTCTTTCCGGTTTATGGCAAAGAAGATTTTTTACCACACATTTTTTTTGCCATCTCTTCATATTTCCCAAACTATATAGGAAATCATATCATCAACCATGGAAAATAGGATTAATGAATTATTAAAGTTAGAAGAAGAGAGACATAAGGAAAAAAAAAAAATCGATCAACATCAAAAGCTGGCCAAATGTTGGTTTGATAATAAATCATCTTCTAATAGAAACTTTGAGGTTGGTGATTTGGTTTTAAAGTGGGATAAGGAACATGAAGATAAGGGAGAGCATACCAAGTTCCAGAAGTTATGGTTGGGACCTTTCATTATTATAGAAAATTTAAGACCCAACATATTTCAGCTACAAAACTTGGAGGGTTAATCTCTGTCACTCCCTATCAATGGCTTACTTTTGAAGAAATACTTTGCATAATCTCAGTAAGAGACACCCACACATACAATTTTTGGTTTTTGAGCATGTTTTATTTCTTTTGAGTGTGTTTTTTTATTTTCTCCATTCCATAGTCAATATTTCTAGAAATGTTTTCTAATTCATTAGCTGTAACATTGTTATATCTATTAGCCATTGAAATATTTCTTCAACTCCTTTTGACCTATAAACTTTTAGGTTTTCTCCAATCTAATTATATGAATATTTCTTGAATTTTTTCCTTTGTCAAGGAGTTTTATGCCTCAAATATCGACAAATTTGTTTTAATAGCTCTATCTGTGTAAAACTGGGAACAAAAAAAAATCTTATGCCATCTCTTTTCTTAAGGAAGTGGATATGCCTCCCCATCTATTGAATGTTGTTAATATTTTTTCAGAGTGTAATTCAAATATATAAAATTATTAATTGGAAGATAGGAGGTTTCATTACAAGTTGACCTACCATGATCATAGGTCTTAATGAGTGTGACATTACCATATCAGGTCACCAAGCCAGGATGATGGCTTTTAGTCACATGATTAAAATACATGAGGTCTCATCGTGAGTCAAACTGTTCACACTTATTAGGCCTTATCAATGTCACTCTCATTTGCAAGTCACCAAGCCTAGACACTGGCTTTCAATTAATGATTCCCCAAAAAAAGGACAAAAGAAAATGTATTTTTCATGTGTTTAAAATGATTTTCTATGAATTAATTTTCAACTGATGGGATACTGGTGCATCTGGGGTTATATGGTAACCTTGCTGAGGTTGTGGACTCTTGCTGGAAGAAATGGCTCTACCAATGGTATTGAAATAAATTCTTCTACCAATTTTTATCCTAGATGTTGTTCATCATTTCTATCTATTGTATTTTTGGTTCTTTCTTAATATATACATATATTAAATTGGTTTTGTTATATCCTGTAACTGATTGTTGCTCATTTTCATTTGCATATTAAATTGAAATAAATGGACCTTCAGTGTCTAGCATGTAACTTTGATTCCAACTAATTAATTTTCATGAATTTCAGGTAAAGATAACTGGTCTGACCTAGTAAGCCACCAATTGTTGGTAGGAAAACCACCTCCCCTCTCATTCATTCCTTGATGACATGGGTCCCTCTCTATTCTTCTTTTCATTTATTTTTTTTTAAATTTGATTTGGATTGATTGTATATATATCGTATATACTCACCCTTAGTTTCTAAAGTTTGGGGGTTTATTCTTTTTAACCCTTTTCTTTGGTAATTGTTTCACTTACATGTGTTTCTTTTCATGGAGCTCAAAGACTATTGACATTGAATAGATACTGAAGGGCTATCACTATAGTTTTTCATTTGAATATTTACAGAAAAGGAAAAGAAAATCCCACCACAAAGTCTGAAATTCTTAAGAAACCTAACTTCAAAGCTTATCAATTTCTTTTAAAATTCATAATTTATGCTTAATTCAAATGCATGAAATATTTAATTTGCCCCTATGGTTTGGTGCTTTGACAAATTGTGGTTATTGATTGCAATTCTAATGTTGGGATTTTATTTATCAATTCATACCTTTCAACCTTGATTCTATCATTGAAACCTAGCTTATGACCTTAGTCTTGGGATAAAACATGATAAATGTTCTTGATCCTCGACTTTATCCCAACTAAAAGGACTCATGGCCCCAATCATCTCCATCTATATTGATCCAATAGTAGCTTCTGTTTAGGACTGTCATCATTATACTTTGCAATAATTTATCATCATTATTCATACCTTGAGACAAATGATTAGGGATTTTCCCTAATTCAACCCTCCTCGACTCTATTATTCACTTCATTGTTCTTTCATGTCGTGAGTGCTCATCAGAATTTTGAGGGTTTCATTTAGCTATATGTCTCTTTGCTAGTTTCAGCCTTTGGTTCTCCCATCTATTAGCAATGTCATGAGTTACTTGAATAGAGAATGTTGGCACAAATTTTCTTTAGGCTTATGATGATGGTGCAAAACTCTTTCGAACTATTGGGTGGTTTGAGTTCCTGTACATTTTTTAGGGTTTCAACCAAAATGTAGCCGAGTCTTTCGCTACTAAATTTGATGGTCATGAAGCTAGAGTAGGATATGTGGAGATGAAAATCAATGTTAATTTCATTATCGAAGCCACCCATCTCCCTTTTTATGGTGAAATTTGGTCTAAGAATCAAAGCGTTTCTAATATCCTATGGAGAAAGATACTTGTGAAGAAAGGGTACACACATAAAATTAAAGGTATGGACGTTTCCTATCTAAAACCCCAAAGGTAGAATATGTTGTTATTTTTTCGAAGATATGTTACCTATGAAGGTCCTTTTAGCCTGGATTTTCTCTACCACATATGATTGTTGATGGTCTTCTTAGGATTGAACTTGAATTTGTCGCATTTATTGTATAAGAGCTTGCTGAAGATGTCTTTGATTTATCAAGAGAGACAGTGGAATTATGAACGATATCTTATCTTCCATAGTTTGATTTCCATTTTAGTCAAGCATCGATTAGGTAAATTGGGGCAAGATTAAGAAACATTTCTTGAGCACATTTTTTTTGTTAAAACACTTGCTCCTATGCAAATTGATCCCTGAGTATCCTGTGAAAATACTTCATTTCTCCTGTGCACAATGTTTCACATCCAAATGAATCAGAGTCTTATTAGGATGTTAATCTTACTCTTTCAAAAGAAGACAAATATTTAAAACTTGAAACTGTATATTTTTTCTAGAACATGTATATTGAAGAAAATGATCTTGCACTTGAGAATGAATACGAACCCAAGAAAAAGGTAAAATGAGGGTTTGAAAGGTAAATTCTCAATCAAATTATTCTCATTTTGAATCTATAAGTGAACAAGGAGACAATCAGTGTAGTCGAGATTGTGATGTACATATTAAAGATAAATTAATTAATAGAAGGATCTCTAGTTATCAAAAAAATAAGCAAGAGCTCTTTCCTGATCATAACTATGTTAATATTGATGAGTATCAGCCTAAAAAGGATAAGTGAGATTCTCCAAGTAGTGATGACTCCCATGATGATGTCAACAACACACTGGAGCTGGATAGTAAAGCTGATAAATTTCCTTCAGAAACTTTAGAAATATTTAATGGAACTAACGATTCCTTTTCATCGTGTCTTGGTTAAATGGATGAATTAAACAACTTGTTACAGAAAATGAGCATGTTAGGGTTACCTGTAGGTTAAATGAAATGATTAGGAAATAATTTTCTATCAATTTAATAAAAAATTCATAGGTCTCTAATGTCGAAATTGTAATAGAATCGTCAAAGGTTAAGCTCACAATTTCTCCAGGAACTCAAGATGATAAATAAAGGTTTATGTTAATATCTTTCAATTGATTAGGGTATGATTTTGTTTGATGTATGAAGAATAAGAAAAGGAACAGTGACCAAGCTAATGTTGCTGAAGAAGGATCTCCATAGAAGAATAAATCCAAAGAATCATATATAAGGGACTTACACTACTAAGTCCTTTTCTATAAGCTTTAGTTGTTTCATTTTTTATTTCTAGTATTTGTAGTTTAAAATATTTTTGAGAAACATTTTAAAATTGTTTTCATAAGGTTATAGGTATCCCTCAAGTTTGGAACCCCTCACCAAATTCTAAAGATAAGTATATTACTCCTTGTATTACCTTTTCAATTTTGATTTCCCTTTCTTAGCTAAGTTTGTTTGTATTAAATACTAATCACATTTCTATTCATATTTTTCTTGTTTAGCAAAGGCTTACTGAATACTCAAGGATTATGGAAGAAGGCCTCACAAGGAAAAGCATTGGAATTACAAGTATTGCTAAGAAATGAAATGTATGCCTTAGACTATATTTTTTTCTCTCTTCATGATAAATGTATATTAATTCTTGATAAAATATTCTACATTACTAACATTATTGTGTCTAGATCTCTTGAATCATAAAGATTTTTGATTGGGTGATTCATCATTAGATAAATCTACCCTCTTCATATCTTTGATTATTCTTGTGGAACCCTAAAAAGGTTCTTTGAAAAACCCTAAATTAAGGGTATGTCAATGATAATGTGTGAAACCCTAGTCTACTTAGGGTTATTGGTGAAGTCTAATGAAAATGTTTGATGCTTTGATAATGTCATTTTTTAGGTTTTGGTATGGTTATGAAAACCCTAACTTGTTAGGGTTGAATGGAGATGTATGAAATCCCAAACCTTTTAAGTCTTGATAAATTAGGGTTTGTTGTTGAAACCATAGATCTTTAAATTTTGGTAGGGTTTATGAGCAAGATCCTTATTTTAGATAATGTCCTAGGAATGAAACTGTATGCATATGTTTGTCCATCTAATCAAATATGTTAGGTGTCTGAATCTATTTGTGTCATTGGGTTTGACTAACATATGTTGTTATGATATGCGTGTGCATGATGATGGAATCGTAGATATATGTGTTGACCTAATTGTTGATGGTCATATGTCCTCGGGTTTGGGATTAAGTCAAAGTTTGATACTTTAGTATGATAGTGTTTGTGAATTATAAGGTTTTGTAACTGAACCTTAGTATAAGTTTAATTCTCTAATACATGATGGCAGTGTGATAATGTGAGATTAATGAAAGATTGTTGAAATATGAAATTGAGCTGTGATTGATTTTGATTGTTGAATCTAAATGGCTCAGGTATAGGACCTTACATTAAATCCTAGTAAAATTCTAACATATGTATTCAAAAATTTGTTAGATGCATTGTTGAAGTTTACTTGTTCGAATTATTTCTAGGGTTTGCTATATGTTATAAAAGAATTTGTCATATCATTTAAAGAGATATTGCGGTGAAAGATATAATGAGATTAATATCTTGTCTATACTACTAATGTGATTTAGGATTTATAACAAAACTTGGGCAAGAAGTTGAAGTATGTGTCTCTTACTGATTATGAATCTAACTAAGGATAGCTATATAGTGTCTAAAGTCTAATGCTTACATTATTATATGACTATGGTATGGTTAACCTCATGCTTCTATGGATTTGGTTGTACTTTCTATCTAAGCTGTGTAGGTACATAATCTTCAAGATAATGAATATTTTTGTAAGTAAATTTGATAAGCATGATGAAGAAAGTTATATGAATGATGATAGGATGGAAGCCACGAAAGATTCTATGATGTTATAGACAAAAATTGATCTCCATAAGTTAAGAGGGAGCCTCGATAGAAGAAATATTCCCAAGTTGAGAGGGAGGGCATAGTATAGTCATGATGGATACCTTAAAGAAGAAATTGGAGAATGCATGTTGAGGTGTTGTTGAAAGACGGAAAGAAGGATCAAGTTGTATAATATATTGTTACATGTGAAGTAGGAAAGAAAGCTGCATGGTTAAGAATCTTCTGTCAAGATTCATTTGGAAAGTCTCTAAGTCCTACTGTGATAAATTGAGACAATCAAGGCAACATCAATATGTATGAAGACCCTGAAGGTTTGTGTTTACTTATGTATTTGAAAGTTTGTTACTGATTAGGGTTCTTATTGTTTAGGTAAATATCTCAAATTTTTGAAGCATGCTTGATGTTACTGATTTGTTTGATTGGGGGAGATTTGATGTGTTGAGCCATTGTGTCTAATACAGAATTCTTGGAAGGACATTTATCTAACCTATATGTTAATGTCTAGTTCTTGAAGTAGGGAGGGTGGCATTGGTCATAGCGCTCTGACCTAGGATATGCACCTGGATTTTTGGGTTGATGGTTAGAAAGTAAGCTTGATGGTACCTAGAGAGGATGAAAGATTTAGTCCATCTTAATCCAACCCAGATAGATTTCTCTGGTTAGGAATCTAGTTTGTGGCACCATGAGTGCCTAAATTTTTGGAGAACATATGATAGATTGCCCTAGTTAAGAATCTAGTCCATGGCATTGCGGTGCCTAAACTCTTCATAGTTCATATGTTTTGAAATCTTCCTTGTGCTTGCTA
This sequence comes from Pinus tabuliformis, assembly GCA_031772625.1. NCBI lineage: Eukaryota > Viridiplantae > Streptophyta > Pinopsida > Pinales > Pinaceae > Pinus > Pinus tabuliformis. Next base: position 1,252,302,959 of record CM062817.1, on the reverse strand, counting down.
TTATGAATACCTCCCTAGTTAAGAGGGAGAGTTGAAGAATGTAACTAGGTTCGACCTTCATAAAATGTATATGAGTCACAATGAAATGTATTTATCAAAAGAATAAAATGTATATATTTATTATTATTATTATTATGACTTGTTAAATGATGCAGCCTAAGCCACACATACCCACATTATGCAAATAAAATTTGCGTGTCACACTAGTCCTAGGAATTTTAATATTCCTTACATGGTAAAATGATCCAGGTGGATGTTGGTGGCCACCCACCTAGCCCATTTGGACACCCACAACTGTCTCTTTCAGTTTTTTCAGTTTCCTAAATTGTAGCACAGTTTACTATTTTTAGCAGTTTTTCGGGCCCTGAACTTCCGAAGCCGTTTTGAGGCCCTAAACGACATTTTTTGGGAAATCTACTTGCCAATGATTTTTCTATTAAAAAACTGTCTCTTTCGTTGTACTCCTCAGAGAGATCTTTCCAATGGGCTATCATGCGCGTCAAACGGAGATAATATGACCAATTCGCGACCCCGGGAAGTTGGCTGTCCAACTCACCCCAAAACGGGGCCCACAATTTGGCGTTTCATCTTCTAGGGTTAGGTTTTGGGATGTGAAGGGTTTTCTATTGTTTCTCAACAATAAATAGGCCTTCGAGCCTCATTGTAAGACAGTTCAGAGGCATGTAGCCACCACATCTCTTCTCAGAGATAAGCTACCATCGCCCTAGCTGGTTTATTTCCATCATTGTTTTTAAGCATATTTTAGTATTTTACATTAATGAAATGAAGTATTATTTCCACTGCATATTTGTGTTTATGGTTATCTCTGTAATTTTTTGCATTCCTATTTAAGTTTGGATCAGTGGTATCAGAGCGGTCTGCTTTTTCTTTGTTTTTCTTTGCATGTCCCCAACGAGGTCGGGATACAAAGAGTTAGGGATTGAACTGTTCGAACCTTTGCAAGACCAGCCTCGCAAATCCTGATGGCCTCCCATGGCGGATGAGAAGAGAGACGAGGGGGCAGGAGATCCTATCAAAATCTTGCTCGAAGAAGCCCTCAAGTGACAACGGAATGCGATGATGGACAGCTTTTCCCAGATCCTTCAGTGGCTACCCAGAAGCGACACATCGGCTTCCAGCAGCTACTCTGGAAACGCCACACCCTTTAAGGTACAAGTTAATTTTGAAATCCCCATATTCGATGGTCAGATAGACGTAGATGCCGTAGATAAATGGTTAAATCTACTAGAGGGTTATTTTTCTGTTCATGAATTTTCGAGTCAGGAAAAGATTGTTTTCGCTCTTCTCAAAGCAGCCCCCCACGTCAAGGACTGGTGGGAAACATACTGCGAGCAGAAGGATGAAAGTATAGGCTCACTTTTTTTGGCCACACCCACTTGGAATGACTTCCGGGATGCCATCAAGGAGCAATACTACCCTGTCAAAAGCTATGAGGACAAATACATCAAATGGACCACACTGCGGCAGTGACGAGACCAAGATATGTCGGAGTTCACAAACATCTTTCATACCCTTCACACACAGTTGGGTATCAAATATTCTGAGCTGCATCTGGTACTCAAATACCGCGGCTGCCTACATAGATACATCCAGGAAGAGATGGATTTCTTGAACATCTCCTCACTCGGCACAGCATACCGATATGCTGTCAAAATCAAGAAAAAGTTCAAACAGAAGAAGCGAGACTTTGGATCTGCAAATCCGAAGCCCAAAGAACAAAGCCAAGGTGGGGTGACCCAAGACAACCCCTCGAAGCCGCAAGAAAAGAACAACACCAGGAAGTCGAAGAAGGACACAAGAAAGTGGTGTGAGTTCCACAAGAGTCCCACTCATAACACAAGTGAGTGTCGGACCAAGCAGTCGCTGGTGGCTGAGTTGAAGGCTTCTGAATCAGATGCATGTTCTGACCCTAAGCCAGTACTCGACAAAGGGAATGGCAAAGGGAAGTAGATCATTGATGCGGAGCTCCGTGCCATTGTTGCCACCGCCAAGATACAGAAGAATGAGCCTAAAGACCCAGAGGAGGGGGAGCGCCTTTTCCACTCACAAATGTGGGTGAAGGTTTCACTACTACAATTCATTGTTGATAGTGGAAGCCAAAAGAACCTTGTTTCAGCAGAGGTCGTGAAGCGGTTGGCCCTACCGAATACACCACACCCGCAGCCGTACAGTATCGAGTGGCTTCACAAAGGACGAGATCTCAAAGTTCGATGGCAGTGCCACCTTCCCTATAGCATCAAACCCTTCACAGACGAGGTATTGTGTGATGTTACACCTATGGATGTTTGTGATGTACTATTAGGTTAGCCATACTTGCGGAGGCGACATGCTGTGTATGAGTCAAGGCCTCACGCTGTCATTATTTCTTTGGATAATTCATTATACAGGATACCAGAGGTAGCCCCACCTACCACCACCTCTTTGATCACTGCTAAGAAAGGCAACAAGCTCATCTCCCAGACTAGAAAATTCATTTTCTGTTTGGTTCGCTCCCAAAGTAAGGGGAAGATCATTTATAGATCCATGACCCCCGCAAAGAGTTCCTCCATGTAGCAGCAGCAGCAAAGGGATACGGCTATGACAAGACACAGGAACAACTTCTCCTCACTTACAGGGGTACCACACAAGTTTTAGGTGGGTGAAAAAGTTTGGTTACATCTGCAGAGAGAATGCCTTCCCAGAACCCATCAGAAACTCAGGCGACTCCGACATGGTCCTTACACCAGTACTAAGGCTACAGGCAACAATGCTTTGAAGCACAACATTCCTCCATTCCTTGGCTTGCACCAAGTGTTCAATGTGGACCATCGTCGACCCTGCTTCCCACCATTTCTGGACACATCAGAGATTGCAGAACAGCTCACCAAGGACCCAGCTCAGTAGAAGCTTCCTCATCTCAGGGAGGAACTCAATGCAATGGGGACCATTGATTCCTAAGGGGGGAGGAATGATCCAGGTGGATGTTGGTGGCCACCCACCTAGCCCATTTGGACCCCCACAACTATCTCTTTCAGTTTTTTCAGTTTCCTAAATTGTAGTACAATTTACTATTTTTAGCAGTTTTTCGGGTCCTGAACTTCCGGAGCCGTTTTGAGGCCCTAAACGACATTTTTTTGGAAATATACCTGCCAATGATTTTTGTAACAAAAAATCATCTCTTCCATTGTAGTCCTCGAAGATATCTTTCCAATGGGCTATCATGTGCATCAAACGGAGATAATATGACCAATCCGCGACGCCAGGAAGTTGGCTGTCCAACTCACCCCAAAACGGGGCCCACAATTTGGCGTTTCATCTTCTAGGGTTAGGTTTTGGGATGTGAAGGGTTTTCCATTGTTTCTCAACAATAAATAGTCCTTTGAGACTCATTTTAAGACAGTTCAGAGGCATGTAGCCACCACATCTCTTCTCAGAGATAAGCTACCATCGCCCTAGCTGGTTTATTTCCATCACTGTTTGTAAGCATATTTCAGTATTTTACATTAACGAAATGAAGTGTTATTTTTGTTGCATATCTGTGTTTATGGTTATCTCTGTAATTTTTTGTGTTCCTATTTAAGTTCGGATCAATGGTATCAGAGCGGTTTTCTTTTTCTTTGTTTTTCTTTGCATGTCCCCAACGAGGTCGGGATATAAGGAGTTAGGGCTTGAACTGGTCAAACCTTTGCAAGACCAGCCTCGCAAATCCCGACGTTCTCCCATGGCGGATGAGAATAAAGATGAGGGGGCAGGAGATCCTATCAAAATCTTGCTCGAAGAAGCCCTTGAGCAGCAACAGAATGCGATGATGGACAACTTTGCCCAGATCCTTCAGCGGCTACCCAGAAGCAACACATCGACTTCCAGTAGCTACTCTGGAAATGCCACACCCTTTATGGTACAAGTTAATTTTGAAATCCCCATATTCGAGGGTCAGATAGACGTAGATGCCATAGATAAATGGTTGTGGAGCGATAAAAAGGTGTCCTATGAACTCCTAATTACCTTCACATTAATTATCAACCCAGGGACGACTTTTTATTTCAAGAGTGTACTCAGTCTGAGGCGGCTATTTACTCAAGAGTAATGTTTTGCAGTATAGTGCTTAAAACCCAAAAGCAAATAAATGCTTGAAACAAAATCTAATTGGAAGAGTAAGAAACTGAAATGTTCTAAACTAAATCATTCATTCAAACAACCATCAATCGAGGATATAGTAGCAATAACTCATTCCTCTAGAAATTGATGGAATAGAGTATGGACCATGGATCTGGGAGCGTGGTAGCGTCTGCTGAGGCTCACGAAAGCCTTGGACCTTTTCTCACTCCAAAGCAATAAATGCAAGTAAAAGAAATGGCAAAAAGAAGAATGAAATGAAATGGACAACAGTAAATGAAACAACAATTAAAAGAACTAAATCTCACGAGTTAGAACTGAACTCTCATTCCGCAATCAAATAACAATCGGCAAAAGCAATTCCAATGATCTTTACTTTACGAGAAGATATTTACAAATGAATTATGGAACAACATTTATCATATATACACAACACACTAATATAGCAATCTGAGAATATTGGACGATATAACTATGTTTCTAAACAGAATGACGCTACTCTCAAATCCCACAAATATTCATACCAGCACTCTGTTACAGAAATGGATGAATAATTATATAGTGCAGAGTTCTTACATGGAGAAATCATTCATTCATTGATCATAACAGAGCATAGCGTATCATATAAAGAATGTATCAGATTGCTACGTAATAAAGATAAACAATCCACACACAAATCATCGTATAATGATACAAAGGCAAGTGTCCTTCGGAGCCGGGCCCTTAGCTGCCGATGGTACACCGCCTTAGATTACTCCAGACGTAGAGACGGAATGAACACCAAGTCTTTTATATTAATCGCATCCACAGAAGTATAACAAAATCAGGTCTCAGTGAGACTCAATGATTAAAGTTTGTTCTGGAACCGTAAAATTACAAAAAACAGTCGTCCCCTCCTCTAATCTTTGGTTTCATTTAAATAGAGAGAGATCAGAGAGAAGTTACAATAAGGATAAGTACAACATGATTCCTATTACAAAATTGGTTTGCTTCTAATCATTTGATCAACAAGAACAAGGCGAATTTGGCTTTGCAGCTGAGATTTGGAGGACGGCCGCAACTGCAAATCTGAGAAAATCATGCTCAAAGAACCCTACGTTTCTCTCTATACAAGCCAAATTTTGGCAAACCATTCTTTGAAAAAGTTAATTGGGCTCGTTCTGGACAAAACCCATGTTCCGGATTTCTCAAATTCGTCTTCATTTGCTCAGAATCTCAACCGCAAAACTGTCGCTCCTTAAACCAATGAATTTCTGAGTTGGTAGTGTTCAAAGAACCCTACGTTTCTCTCTGTAAAAGCCGAATTTCGGCAAACCGTTCTTTAACTAAGTTAATTGGGCCCGTTCTGGACAAAACCCATGTTCCGGATTTCTCAAATTAATCTTCATTTGCTCAGAATCTCAACCGCAAAACTGTCACTCCTTAAACCAGCGAATTTCTGAGTTGGCAGATTTAAAAATCAAATCTTCAATCTGGAAGTTACTTTGGAGGCTAAAAATGGTGAATAATGTTATAACCAACTTATTAGAACTATCATTGATAAAATAATGCATAATCATCAATTTATTAGAAATAAAGGAGAATAAATAATATTCATCCATGAGAGCATAAATTATTTATAAAATGGATTTAAATGATAAATTATAATAGATGATATAATAGAGAAGAGTAAAAATGGATGAAATAAGTGTTACAAAGTGGTCGTATTCATGGCCCAACATACCCCCACACTCAATATGTTGCATGTCCTCATGCAACGAAAACTGAATATATTGCATGTCTTCATGCAACCCAAAGACAAAAACCCATGTGTTAACCAAGCGATAAAAAATATGTTCATCTCAGCTCATGAAATGGATAGAACAAATTAATTCTTCCTTAATTAATGAATATTCACTTTTAGCAATCTCGATGAAGGCATAACAATTTTTACATTGACATTCAACTATATGTATGAAGTTGCAGCAAAATATGACATAGATAACAACAAACTTCATTAACCATTTTCCCAAAAACTACAAACCAGATTTTGTTGAAATGTTGCAAGTAGATTTGTAATATATGAAGGCTTCTATGATCCAAAAATCAGATCGTTTTGATGCATGGATCATGAGATATAAACAAAATGGCTGTAGGTGAGAGTGCATGATTTCCGAAATTTTATGAACTAATATTTCTTGAAATTGTGTGGTTTTGTATTAATGTGTTTTCCAAAAATTACAAGAATTGAGTTCATAGTTTTAAAAATATGTGGAAATCAATTTCTGCACTGTGTAAAAATGAAATTGTATGCCTTAAATAAGGAAGAAAGTAGAAAACATCCATCATGCATAGCAATTCCTCCCCCTCTTTGAAAAATTAGCATGTCCTCATACGATGCTAGAAAACAAATAGAGGTGGTTGCTACCAGCGGTTGAATTCTATGCTTGGTGTAAAACAACATGGAATAAGGGAGGTGTTGAAAGTGAATAAGAATAGCAATGGATGATAAAGAATATGAATGGCGTGGTCATAAGAAAGAAATGAATGAAAGGAACACTCCCCCACACTTGAAAATGACATGCTGCTGAAAAAAAGGGAAGTGGTAAAGATGTGGAATGAAGGATGACAAATAATGCTCAAAATGGATTTTCATTAGATTCTCCTAAATTTATAATAAATTAGAAAACTATGCAATTTTACCTCAAGTTTTACCTCCAAAAATGTGGAATGACATATATGGATTGGTAGTTGTTGAAGCTGATGTAGGCAGAGTTGGTGCTGAAAGTGATGCAAAAGGTGGAATCCAGGGAAGCACATCATGTCTGAAGAATCGTTCACGTTCGCGAGCCTCTACTGTGAAGTGCAATAGTGTGGTCATGCTACGAATAGAATTCTGCCCATACTTGTTGTTCTCCTGTAAACAAATCATACTTGTGCATACAATGTTCTTGAAGCCATAGTGTTAGCTTTGAATAGCAACAGATAAAATGCATGCAAAATTTCAATTAGAAAAACTTATCAAATCAACAAGTTATGACAGAGTGTAGTAATTAGATCACATGCAATCCCATAATGCATACATTCCCCCCTCCAATTGGAAAATGGGTCCCATAACCATAAAGCATATGAAAGGGGTGGTGTTAATGACAAGGCAAGGGAGTGAACAATACAATAGGAAATGAAGGAGAGTACACATATCAATGATAGGACAGCGAGAGTTATGGTTATAATGAGAGCAGAGTATGTAAAGATAGTTATGAATAAGAAATATGACGCTTAAGATTGATGATAAGTTATGAAAAAGAGAAAAAGAACAACAATATGCCAAAAATATGCTTTACTGATAGTATGCTAGCTGAAAATGATGCGATTGATCATAAAACAATTTCTCATGCATAAAGGTTCAAAACAGGGAAAAAGTTAAGGAAATAACTTCTCTGATAAAAAGAAAAATAAGAAAAGGGTATTATAATAATAATTGACGATAAGATATAACTTCAATACCATAAGCAGAGCCGCTGCTGCCAGCAGGCGTCCATAGCCTCGGCAGGGTTGCTTTTTAACCCATGCGAGCCAGAATCCTCAATTTATAACTAGAGAGTTTCAGTGTTGTTCTACAGAAGAGATCAATGTGCTGGCATGGTAACCAAATAACCACACTGCCATTCACTAAGATGTAGCAAAAGTGAGCAGGCCGGCTAGTGATGAGACCTCCTATTCCATGGATAATTTGACTATCCAATGGATCATAACCCTGGTGTGGTGGCCATAATGGGAATGTCACTTTGTTACAGCCTTATGAACATGGTCGGCTGGCTCGTAATGAGACCCCCTATCCTTCATCTGCGAACAAAATTTTGTTGTTATTACATATTTTTATGATAAAATGAGGGAGGCTCAGTACTCCTTAAGAGCAGGGATGACGGAAGAAGTTGAAGATGTCAATAGAAAAAAAATATACCCATAATCTTATTTATTACAGACAGAGAAGATTATAACTAGGGATGATGGAACCAGCATGGTATTAAGATGATCAATCAACATCATGTTCAACAGAAAACAATGCAGTAAAGTAGTATATAAATAATTGTGTCCCTTTTGAAAAAAAAAAAAAAATCTATCATCAAGGAGCTGTCCTGTTAAAGATCATAACGTGAATGATATTAACTCGCTTCAATAGAATCCATAATTCTTGTCCTGATAAAAGTAGTGTACTTCATGCCATAAAAGGGAATCAGTAAAATGTGGTTGAGATGAAATATCACAAGAGGAAGAAAAGGATTGCTCTCAAAAATACTCCCAAAGTGTTGCTTTTTTGAATGAACAGCAAAAACACTCAAAAAGTGGTGTTCCGTGTAGGAAACAGCAAAGAAAATGCACACCAAAAAACAAAAATACACACAAAAAAAGCGTGAAAATGGAAATGCCACAAAAAAACGTGAAAATGGAAATGTCGTTCCTTTGGAAAAAGGAACAGCAAAAACGCAAGTGCCGTTCCTTTGAAAAAGGAACAACAAATGCAAGTGTCGTTCCATTTCGAAAAGGAACAGCAAAAACATGAAAGTGCAAAAGTGTTGTTCCCTTTCGAAAATGAATAGCAGCTGTTCCATTTTGAAAAGGAACAGCAAAATGTGAAAGTGCAAAAGTGTTGTTCCATTTCGAAAAGGAACAGCAAAACATGAAAGTGCAAAAGTGCTGTTCCATTTCGAAAAGGAACAACAAAACGTGAAAGTGCAAAAGTGTTGTTCCATTTCGAAAAGGAACAGCAAAATGTGAAAGTGCAAAAGTGCTGTTCCATTTAGAAAAGGAATAGCAAAACGTGAAAGTGCAAAAGTGCTATTCCATTTCGAAAAGGAACAGCAAAACGTGAAAGTGCAAAAGTGTTGTTCCATTTCGAAAAGGAATAGCAGAACGTGAAAGTGCAAAAGTGTTGTTCCATTTCGAAAAGGAACAGCAGCTGTTCCATTTTGAAAAGGAACAGCAAAATGAACTGTGAAAAAGGAACAGAAAAATGAATGGCTGAACCAAAAAGTGCTATTCCTTTAGAAAATAAATAGCAAAACGAAAATGATGTCCCTTTGAAAAAGGAACAGCAGGAACGACAAAAATGCACACAAATGTTGTCCCTTCAGAAAAGGAACAACAAAATACACAACCATAAAATGCAAACACGCAAAGAATGAATTAGCTGTTCACTGTATTGATGCTGAGGATGAGTTGCACTTTGAATGAAGCAACACCTGAAATACAAAATATAAGAGAAATTAGAAAAGAAACAACAAAAAGCAGTATGTAAATAAATAAATTGAATTGCAACAGCTAGGATGTTATGTCAAAAAAATGATCTATTCGAAAAATATTTTGGCATCAAAGACATGACATGAATCTTCAAATGGGAATCAATTCTTCATTTGTTCTATTATGAATCCGTTGGGTAATGATTTGGATAAAATTCCTTTGTTTTATAAAAATTTATTTGAAAAATCACTCGTCCATAAATTGACCTTCTTTATTTTCCCAGGACCTGCAAAAAACGAGTGTCTACCTGCAATACAACATTCAATCATGGAGAAAGAGAGGTGATCGGGCTCCCCTAATCCAAGAATTATGCAAAAAACAACAAGTATTTACTCTGTATAACAAATCCATTGAGAAAATAACAAAGTAAAATTTATCTGTCACTTGCGGGAGAGCAGTGGCCAATCATGCTAGCCCGCAGTGTTTTAATCACAACTTCTTTGTTTTTCATCAAAATTGAGTGATTTCAAAGCCAAATGAGAGCTAATTCAAAGTTTTATCTCCAGTAGCAACAGGTTTTAAAAATTCAATGATATGATATGTCAATTTTAGTTAGAACAACCTGCATAACATAGTCATTTTCGATTACCCGGCTTAGACCAACAGTTGATATTTCAAACATAACTTTTTCGTTTGATGTCGGATTCGAGTGATTCAAATTGGAAATGAAAGTATATTCATTTATTTATTTCCAATAGAAACAGGTTTTGAAAAGAAGAAGAATTGATGGGTCAAATACTGTAAGGAACAACCGGAAAGACATAGTTTTAAGGGTGCTGATTTACGATAGACAGTCAGTATTTTGATCATAACTTCCCCATACGATATCGAAAATGAGTGATTCCAATTGAATTGTAAACTAGATTCATAAGGAAATCTACCATAGAAACAGGTTTTAAAAATTCATTCATTTAGGCCTCCAAAAACTGACTGTCCCAACTCTGTTCCTGAGCTGCCCGCTAGACATCCGGTCAATGTTTTGGCTCTAACTTTTTCGTTTCAAATCCAAATTGAATGATTCAAATTGGGTTAGAAATTAGACATCAAGGGCTACCTAGGGTAGAAACAGGTTTTAAAAATATTCACTTTTGGTCCCTCAAAACATGACTGTCCCGACTGTTTTTCCAGAAAGTTCATCAAGCCCGCAAGCCAAAAAAATGAAATTCAAGCATTTTTTCAAATTGGTGATAAAAATGAAAATGAGTGTTTGTAGAACTTATTATTTCCATTATGATTCATCTACATACACAAATTATTAGAAGGAAAAAAATTATCAGCGATGTTGATTTCGATAGCATGTTGCAACAAAAACAACTAGTTTTACAAAAATAAAAAAAATGTGTTTGTTTTATTTCTTTATTTATTTTATTTTCTCCACTATCCTACTCTTATTTGAGAATTGATTATGTTTATGTATAAGAGTATTTCCAGTGGAACCATGTTAGAAATAAGGCCTCATGTATGCACATACCCAAATTCGAAAAATGCATGTTGATAAAAATTAGGGTATGAGAAGCCAACTTCCCTTGAAAAGAATGGTATCAAAAATTGTTGAAGCATGGAGTGATGTTGCAAACAAATGATGGAGTGAAACCAATCTTCAATGTATCCTTTATTTTCTTGATTTCGCATAGCCATCATATCATGAAGTTCTTGAGCTTTTAAAATAGCTTGTTGATGCATAGTAAAAGAAACCTCATTTTCTTCCATAGCTTCTACAATTTTTGCATTTGAAACATTCTAAATCTCATTGTAGGTTTTCTCTAATAACACATGTGAGATAGAATGAGTGGGAAGGGTGGGTAAATTTTCCAGTTCAACATTGTAAGCATGTTGTAGTGGTTTATTATGGTGAGGGTGTGGAATTAGTTGAGCAGGAAAATGTGTATGGAATGGAGCATTTTGATGATGTGGTTGATTGGGTTGTGTGAATGGTTTTGATGGGCAAGCAAGGTGTTGTGAAAGAGCTGGTGGAGAATATGGAGAATGTGCTTGTGCTACAAGATGAGGGAGAGTAGTCATGCCATCATAAGATGAACCATGCCGAACTTGTAAACAAGATAGGTGGTTATATTGAAATTGACATGGTTGCCGTAGCACATTAGCATTCCATAATGGATTATGCAAGTATGACAATGGAGAAAAAGTGTTTTGAACCATACCTGTAGACCTTGTTGCAGCTTTCTTACCTCTTTGATATGCTACTTCCATCCTAGATAAGGAAGAGTGAGTATCTATGAGATGCTCCTTTCGGTCCTGAGGGTAAAACACTTCATCAAATTCTTCATTTTTATGAACCTGCAAAACATCCAATTTTTCATTTAGAGAGCTAATAAAATCAACTTTAAAATTTTCAAATAAAACATTGATTTCAACTCTTATGTCTCCCATTCTTGTAGCAGATTTGGAAAACAAAGAAAAAACATCTCTAGAATTCTTACCAGCCTTGGAGATTCCTCTTGAATACCTTATGCACAACTCACAAACATCATCATATGCTAACTGAAAAACATCACCTTTTCCTATCAGATTTAAGAGTTCTAAAAATTTATCTTTGATTCCTTTAAGAAGGCGTGTTTTTAAGATCTCTTTTTCCAAATGCTTATATTTTGATTTTTGAAGGTTGTATTGAAATCGATCTACATAATCCTCCAAGCTTTCATCTTCCCCTTGTATCATGCTAAAAATATCTTCATTGGATTTGAAATAGTCTTGGTACTTCTTCAAGAATATGTTCTTCATGTCCTCCCATGTTTGGATGCAATTCCCACCTAGGCTCATGAACCATCGGAGAGCTGCTCCTTTTAGAGTAAGAGGAAACACTTTCAATCTTTGATCATTAGTACAATAATCATATCATCTACAAAGTATTTCAAACTCAAATAAGAATGTATCTGGATCTTCATTTGTTAAACCATGAAAATTTGGTAAAGATGGGGGACTTATGTGCATTTGTGTCACTTCTCCTAGATCTTTGATAGGAAATTCAAAAGTAGAAACGTGAGCCATTTCTTACCATAATATAAGATGTTCTTCATGTGTTTCTTCAAGGCTCCTTCTTCAAATGTTCCTGTCAATCGGTTAGTGAAATGGGTGGTGCTTATATCACCACTTGCGTGAGATCATGTGATTCATTTTTTTAAAAATTTCTATCTTTTTCCTAATTATTCACACAAAAATTCAAACATCTATTTCTACTCTAGGTTCTTTAACAGTCCTGCTGGAAAGCGGATGGGGGAGCAGGGCTTTTACATGCTCCGTACGCAGGTTCTTACCTTCCGTTTTTAAGATCCAACTCTTCCCTAGCAGGCACTCATCAGATTCACACTACTCTTTAGAAATGGCTACACTCTCCCCGGCAACGGCGCCAAAATGTGGAGTGATAAAAAGGTGTCTTTTAAACTCCTAATTACCTCACATTAATTGTCAACCCAGGGACGACTTTTTATTTCAAGAGTGTACTCAGTCTGAGGCAGCTATTTACTTAAGAGTAATGTTTTGCAGTACAGCGTTCAGAGAACACAAGAGTAGACGGATGCTAAACTATGACTAAATTACTTCAAAAGGATAAAATCACACAAGACAGCTTATCAGTCAAGGGTGCGGAAGTGATAACCCATCCCTCTAGAAACTGATGGAAAGGAAATTAGAGCATGGACCATAGGTCTGGGAGATAAGCAGCGACTTGCTGGCTCACTACAGCCTTAGACCTTCTCTCACACCAAAGCAGCAATTGCAAGTAAATGGAATGTCAGAAAGTAAAATAGAACAACAAATAGGAAATGGAATAGCAAGTCTAAAATGGAACGGCCGTAAATGGAACAACAAATTGGAATTAAAGGAACCGAACAGCAAAACTAAGTAATTGGAAAGACACAACAAACTATAAATGTAATTGAATCAGCAACCTTAATCCAGCAGCATGAACATTAATCGCAGTTATTGAAGCAATTACAATCGCAGTTATATTTGAGTAGTAACTTAATTGAACAACCATGGCAATTATAAATGAGCAGCAATTAAATGGACCACGGTTCTTAATTAGACAGCGCAATATTAGATCAAAATTATCAGCAATACATGTCAAGTTATAATTAATAATTCTTATCACTCACGCAATCCAATTATGATTTCAATATAACAAAGTAATTCTGCGAAATGTTCATAAACAAAAGATCGCTGAACAAAACAATTTAAAGAAATGAAAAGGAAAAAAAACCGTCACACAACAGCAATTGTAAACATATAATACACAGCAGTAGCAGCGTACTCCACCAGAGGCTGGGCCCTTAGCCGCCAGTGGATGCTGCTGGGTTACTTCAGAAGGAAAAGAGTGAACAGCAACGCCCAAATTATGTATTAATCATTAAATAGTGAAATCATTACAATAGTCGAAGCTTTGAGACTTACAGCATAAAAAAATCCTTCCTTCCTCCTATCCTATCATGAATCCTTGCTTCTGAATCTCTAATTCAAATCATCAATTCGCCATCATTCGAATCCCCAAAGTCATCCTGAAGTCTCCCCCCAAACCATCCCCATCTCTGATCTCTGTTTTCATCTAAATAGAGAGAGATCAGAGAGAAGTTACAATAAGGATAAGTACAACATGATTCCTATTACAAAATTGGTTTTCTTCTAATCATTTGATCATTGGTTTCTCTCTGTACAAGCCGAATTTGGGCAAACCATTCTTTTTTAAAGTTAATTGGGCCCGTTCTGGATAAAACCCATGTTCTGGATTTCTCAAATTCATCTTCATTTGCTCAGAATTTCAACCGCAAAACTGTCACTCCTTAAACCAGCGAATTTCTGAGTTGGCAGATTTAAAAATCAAATCTTCAATCTGGAAGTTACTTTGGAGGCTAAAAATGGTGAATAATGTTATAACCAACTTATTAGAACTATCATTGATAAAATAATTCATAATCATCAATTTATTAGAAATAAAGGAGAATAAATAATATTCATCCATGAGAGCATAAATTATTTATAAAATGGATTTAAATGATAAATTATAATAGATGATATAATAGAGAAGAGTAAAAATGGATGAAATAAGTGTTACAAAGTGGTCTTATTCATGGCCCAACAATGGTTAAATCTACTAGAGGGTTATCTTTCTATTCATGAATTTTTGAGTTAAGAAAAGATTGTTTTCACTCTTCTCAAAGCAGCCCCCCACATCAAGGACTGGTGGGAAACATACTGCAAGCATAAGGATGAAAGTATAGGCTCACTGTTTTCGGCCGCACCCACTTGGAATGACTTCTGGGATGCCATCAAGGAGTAGTACTACCTTGTCAAAAGCTATGAGGACAAATACATCAAATGTACCACACTGCGGCAGTGACGAGACCAAGATGTGCTGGAGTTCACAAACATTTTTCATACCCTTCGCAGACAGTTGGGTATCAAATAGTCTGAGTTGCATCTGCTACTCAAATACCGCGGCTGCCTACACAGATACATCCAGGAAGAGATGGAGTTCTTGAACATCTCCTCACTCAGCATAGCATACCGATACGCTGTCAAAATCGAGCAAAAGTTCAAACAGAAGAAGCGATACTTTGGATCTGCAAATCCAAAGCCCAAAGGACAAAGCGAAGGCGGGGTGACCCAAGACAACCCCTCGAAGCCGCAAGAAAAGAACAACACCATGAAGTCGAAGAAGGACACAGGAAAGTGGTGTGAGTTCCACAAGAGTCTCACTCATAACACAAGTGAGTGTCGGACCAAGCAGTTGCTGGTGGCCGAGTTGAAGGCTTCAAATCAGATGCATGTTCCGACCCTGAGCCAGAATTAGACAAGGGGAATGGCAAAGGGAAGCAGATCATTGATGCGGAGCCCAGCACCACTATTGCCACTACCAAGATCCAGAAGAATGAGCCTGAAGACCCAGAGGAGGGGGAGTGCCTTTTCCACTCATAAATGTGGGTGAAGGGTTCACCGCTACAGTTCATTGTTGATAGTGGGAGCCAAAAGAACCTTGTTTTAGTAGAGGTTGTGAAGCGGTTGGGCCTACCGACTACACCACACCCACAGTCGTACAGTATCGGGTGGCTTCATGAAGGATGAGATCTCAAAGTTCGATGGCAGTGCCACCTTCCCTACAGCATCAAGCCCTTCATAGACGAGGTATTGTGTGATGTTACACCTCTAGAGGTTTGCAATGTACTATTAGGTCAGCCATACTTGTGGAGGCGACATGCTGTGTATGAGTCAAGGCCTCACGCTGTCATTATTTCTTTGGATAATTCATTATACAAGATACCGAAGGTAGCCCCACCTACCGCCACCTCTTTGATCACTGCTAAGAAAGGTAGCAAGCTCATCTCCCAGACTAGGAATTTCATTTTCTGTTTGGTTCGCTCCCAAAGTAAGGGGAAGATCGTTGCTACATCCATGACCCCCGTAAAGGGTTCCTCCATGCAGCAGCAGCAGCAAAGGGATATGGTTATGACAAGACAGAGGAACAACTTCTCCTCACCCACAGGGGTACCACACAAGTTTCAGGTGGGCGAAAACATTTGGTTACATCTGTAGAGATAATGCCTTACCAGAACCCATCAGAAACTCAGGCGACTCCGACATGGTCCTTACACCAGTACCATGGCTACAGGCAACAATGATTTGAAGCACAACATTCCTCCATTCCTTGGCTTGCACTGAGTGTTCAATGTGGACCATCTTCAACCCTACTTCCCACCATTTCTGGACACATCAGAGATTGTAGAACAACTCACTAAGGACCCAACTCAGTAGAAGCTTCCTCATCTCAGGGAGGAACTCAATGCAATGGGGACCATTGATTCCAAAGGGGGGAGGAATGATCCAGATGGATGTTGGTGGCCACCCACCTAGCCCATTTGGACACCCACAACTGTCTCTTTCATTTTCTTCAGTTTCCTAAATTGTAGCACAGTTTACTATTTTTAGCAGTTTTTCGAGTCGTGAACTTCCAGAGGCGATTTGAGGCCCTAAACGAAATTTTTTCGGAAATCTACCTGCCAGAAATTTTTGTATCAAACGATTGTCTCTTCCGTCGTAGTCCTCGGAGAGATCTTTCCAATGGGCTATCATGCACGTCAAACGAAGATACTATGACCAATTCGAGACCCCAGGAAGTTGGATGTCTAACTCACCCCAAAATGGGGCCCACAATTTGGCGTTTCATATTCTAGGGTTAGGTTTTGGGATGTGAAGGGTTTTCCATTGTTTCTCAAGAATAAATAGGCCTTCGAGACTCATTGTAAGATAGTTCAGAGGCATGTATCCACCACATTGCTTCTCAGAGATAAGCTACCATCGCCTTAGCTGGTTTATTTCCATCACTGTTTGTAAGCATATTTCAGTATTTTACATTAATGAAATGAAGTATTATTTCTGTTGCATATCTGTGTTTATGGTTATCTTTGTAATTTGTTGTGTTCCTATTTAAGTTCAGATCAGTGGTATCAGAGCGGTCTTCTTTTTCTTTGTTTTTCTTTGCATGTCCCCAATGAGGTAGGGATATAAGGAGTTAGGGCTTGAACTGGTCGAACCTTTGCAAGACCAGCCTCGCAAATCCCGACGGCCTCCCATGGTGGATGAGAAGAAAGATGAGGGGGCACGAGATCCTATCAAAATCTTGCTGAAAGAAGCCCTCGAGCGACAATGGAATGCAATGATGGACAACTTTGCCCAGATCCTTCAGCGGCCACCCAGAAGCGACACATCGGCTTCTAGCAGGTACTCTGGAAAAGCCACGCCGTTTAAGATACAAGTTAATTTTGAAATCCTGATATTCAAGGGTCAGATAAACATAGATTCTATAGATAAATGGTTAAATATGCTAAAGATTATTTTCGCTCTTCTCAAAGCAACCCCCCACGTCAAGGACTAGTGGGAAACATACTGCGAGCAGAAGGATGAAAATACAGGCTCACTGTTTTCGGACACACCCACTTGGAATGACTTTCGGGATGCCATCAAGGAGCAGTACTACCCTCTCAAAAGCTATGAGGACAAATACATCAAATGGACCACACTGTGGCAATGACGAGACCAAGATGTGCCGGAGTTCAAAAACATTTTTCATACACTTCGCACACAGTTGGGTATCAAAGATTCTCAGCTGCATTTGGTACTCAAATACCACGGCTGCCTGCACAGATACATCCAGGAAGAGATGGAGTTCTTGAACATCTCCTCACTCAGCACAACATACCGATACAGTGTCAAAATCAAGCAAAAGTTCAAACAGAAGAAGCGAGACTTTGGATCTGCAAATCCGAAGCCCAAAGGACAAAGCCAAGGTGGGGTGACCCAAGACAACCCCTCAAAGCCGTAAGAAAAGAACAACACCATGAAGTTGAATAATGACACAGGAAAGTGGTGTGAGTTCCACAAGAGTCCCACTCATAACACAAGTGAGTGTTGGCCCAAGCAGTCACTGGTGGCCGAGTTGAAAGCTTCCGAATCAGATGCATGTTCTGACCCTGAGCCAAAACCAGACAAGGGGAATGGCAAAGGGAAGCAGATCATTGATGCAGAGCCCAGCGCCATTGTTGCCACTGCCAAGATCCAAAAGAATGAGCTTGAAGACCCAGAGGAGGAGGAGCACCTTTTCCACCCACAAATGTGGGTGAAGGGTTCATCGCTACAATTCATTGTTGATAGTGGGAGCCAAAAGAACCTTGTTTCAGTAGAGGTCGTGAAGCGGTTGGGCCTACTGACTACACCACACCCACAGCTGTATAGTATCAGGTGGCTTCACAAAGGATGAGATCTCAAAGTTTGATGGCAGTGCTGCCTTCGCTACAACATCAAGCCTTTCACATAGGAGGTATTGTGTGATGTTACACCCCTGGATGTTTACAATGTACTATTAGGTCAACCATAATTTTGGAGGTGATATGTTGTGTATGAGTCAAGGCCTCGTGTTGTCATTATTTCTTTGGATAATTCATTATACAGGATACCAGAGGTAGCCCCACCTACCACCACCTCTTTGATCACTGCTAAGAAAGGCAGCAAGCTCATCTCCCAAACTAGGAAATTCATTTTCTGTTTGGTTCGCTCCCAAAGTAAGGGGAAGATCGTTGCTACATCCATGACCCCCGTAAAGGGTTCCTCCATGCAGGAGCAGTAGCAAAGGGATACGGTTATGACAAGACACTGGAACAACTTCTCCTCACCCATAGGGGTATCACACAAGTTTTAGGTGGGTGACAAAGTTTGGTTACATCTGCAGAGAGAATGCCTTACCAGAACCCATCAAAAACTCAGGCGACTCTGACATGGTCCTTACACCAGTACCAAGGCTACAGGCAACAATGCTTTGAAACACAACATTCCTCCATTCATTGGCTTGCACCGAGTGTTCAATGTGGACCATCGTCGACCCTGCTTCCCACCATTTCTGGACACATCAGAGATTGCAGAACAGCTCACCAAGGACCCAGCTCAGTAGAAGCTTCCTCATCTCAGGGAGGAACTCAATACAATGGGGACCATTGATTCCTAAGGTGGGAGGAATGATCTAGGTGGATGTTGGTGGCCACCCACCTAGCCCATTTGGACCCCCACAACTGTCTCTTTCAGTTTTTCAGTTTCCTAAATTGTAGCACAGTTTACTATTTTTAGGAGTCTTTCGGGTCCTGAACTTCCGGAGCCGTTTTGAGGCCCTAAACAACATTTTTTGGGAAATCTACCTGCCAACAATTTTTCTATCAAAAAATTGTCTCTTTTGTCGTAGTCCTCAGAGAGATATTTCCAATGGGCTATCATGCGCGTCAAATGGAGATAATATGATCAATTCGCGACCCTGGGAAGTTGGTTGTCCAACTCACCCCAAAACGGGGCCCACAATTTGGCGTTTCATCTTCTAGGGTTAGGTTTTGGGATGTGAAGGGCTTTCCATTGTTTCTCAACAATAAATAGGCCTTCAAGCCTCATTGTAAGATGGTTCAGAGGCATGTAGCCACCACATCTCTTCTCAGAGATAAGCTACCATCGCCCTAGCTGGTTTATTTCCATCACTGTTTGTAAGCATATTTCGGTATTTTACATTAACAAAAGGAAGTATTATTTCCACTGCATATCTGTCTTTATGGTTATCTCTGTCATTTTTTGTGTTCCTATTTAAGTTCGGATCATAAAACCTTCACAAGTCAAGGTTTAATGCTCCTTCAATAAACTCTATGCGGAAACATTTCATTTAACTATCCCACAGGTTTCGACTTTGCGTTTTTTCACCTTTGGCACTCATCAACCACACCCTAGTATTTATTTAATACTGTAGCCTAGTATTATTATTATTAAACTTTGGTTAAGACTCAACCTTAACCATAATACCTTAATCCCTCTTATTTATTTTATAATTCCCATATAATAGATATATTTCATAATCCACACTTAAACCTTACCTTTCCACCATTCTTCAAAATTTTGCACATATATCGACACTTCCTCTAGTGCATTGAATCTCCACCGTCGATCTCATTCCTCAATCTGACGTTTATCATGTCACCTGATTGCTAATTAGCTTGGCCGATATCCACCATAGATGTGATCCATCCAATCGAACGACTATCATGCAGTCTCGTGTGAAATCTTGTACGACTGATATTAGATCGAGAGCACGTGAGAAAAGTAGTTTTCTCATGCTATGTGTCGCCCACTAAGGGTAATCGCGTGAATTTTAGGAATACCATTTACTGCTTTGAGACTGCGCAAGATACCACTTACTGCTTTCGAAGACCGCTCTACTATTCTGCACGTTTTCCACCCTTTTGTCGACACGTGCCTTAATATGATCTCTTCACCTCTTGAATTTATTTTGCATGACTTAATACTAGCCGCCTATCTCACACAATCTCGTCCATTGATCTGACTGATCCAATGGTTCTTATGCATTGTTACGTTATTTTGTTTCTTACTGTGTAATAGCCCATTCAGCTTTCCGCCTGTGTATTTTTTCTCGCCTTACGGTCTTTACTTGTTTTGATCTCAATCTCCACTTAGTTACTTCATTTCTTCAAGCCTTACTCTTCCTTCATCAATCCTTAAGGTTTTAGGAAACCTTGCAGTTATACCTTTGCTGTAACATTGAAGGTTTTCTCCAATATTGTTTGTGTGCTACCCGTAACACTCTTCTCTAATTCTTCTCTGGTTCTACAGACCTGCAAACCTATGTTACGCAAAATTACTTCTAATTCACACATAATTTTTAATTCAACTACCCAATACACACTATACAAACTCAGGAATCGAGTTATCTGTATTAATAAGCAAACATTTACAAAGGAATTCCTTTCTGGCCTGATCTTAACTATTAGTGGCCTTTTCCTTTCCTATCCATAGGCTTACAATCAAACTCTATCTAACCTTTGAACTCTAAATCTCTAATTAACTAACTCTCGAACTAACTAACTCTCTCTATGCCTTTTAGGCTTACATTTATACAAAAGGTTCCGTAACCCATTTTGGTATAGATCCTTAATCATTTGAACTAAATCCAGAATATCCTCTAAGTCTACTTTTGACTCAACTAATCCCTAAGGATCCTCTTTAATCCCCAAAATCATGAAACTAATTCCTAATCTAAGATTTACAATTGATTTCCAAATCTCTCAATCCCTATGGAATCTTAACTAGCCTAAATCTCTCATGTTCTCCAACATTCGAGAACATTTACAAATATGCCTCACAATACTTAATTAATCCCTATTTTAGTTTCTCTAATTAAAATCACTCAAAACCTTAATAATTACATTAATTTGACACATAGGAATCCAAATTCCTTGAAAACACAAGATCCCCTAAGTTAACTAGAATACAATGAAATTGCTGAGCTGGATGCTCTTGCATCAGACTCCCAAGGTTAAAATAATCATGATCTCTTGATCATGTGCTTCTGACCTTTGTCCTCCTGGATCCCATACTTTAGTTTGCATTTGTCTAAATGCTCTGTACCTTTATTGCTGCCGTAGTTCTGCTATCTTCTGGTTCATCTTCCTCTCTTTGTCAATCATTTCCAAATTTTGATTGATCATTCTTCCTGTTGCTGTCAATCTCCTCCATCTGGTCTGTTCCATCATTAATTGCCATAATTCTTCAATCTCTATCTCCAGCACATCCTTAGTCTGGTACATACTCTGCCATTTATTGTTGTACTATTTCCACTCATCTTCAAACTGCTTTTCATTATTTTCTCTTTGAAGTTGTTGGATTCTTACTACCGCCCTTTCATCCTTACCCCCTTGTGACTTTCCAAACAAATTCTTCTCAATATCTGCAAATTTACTTTCAAAAAATAAAATTTTCCTCCAATTTCCTTTGTACTTGATTCCCCTCAAATACATCACTATGTTGTTCATCAATTCTAGCATATTTTCCTTCCTCTTCTTTGACAACCCTCAGTAATTTTCCTTCACTTCCTTAGCTAATTCTGATAGTCAATTTAACTTCTTCAAGCATGATATCTTCATGCTTTTTATTTTCCTCATCAGTATGTCCGACCTGGAAACTTCCAGTCTTCTTCAGTTCTAAAACTGACTCTTCAACTTGAAACATGTTTGTCTCCTTTTCATCAAATCCTGTAATCATAAAACAATTTCATAATTAAAAATATAAGGCCTCATTACATCTTTTTCTGGTAACATCTCAGTATGTTGCTCTAATTTTTCCTTCTCTATCAACACATCAATATGTTGATTCAACTTATTTAAAGAATTCTCCAAAGAATTTTCAAGACTATCAGCAAGTCTCTCCTCCATATCATCTGCTTCATTGATTTCTTTCTTCTCTTGTCCACTGTAGTGAACTCTTTCTTCTACAATCACACTGTCATACTCTGAGTTTTCCAGCAAATATTCCATCAATTCAATTTCTTTGTGACATTTCTTAAGTACTTCATCATCACTTATAATTCCTGCATTTGTACACAATTTATTAGTTTGAGAATTACAAGGTTCAACTGTCTCAACTATTTCTTCACATATAGCTATTCAGACTGAATCTCAACTCCTTCTTTCACAAGAAATTGTTCCTGTGTTGTAACATCTTCAAACATCAATGTATTACTAATTTCTTTCTGCTACAATAATTCACTGCTTTTCTCATTCAAGAGACATTCTCCTTCATTCTTTACTTCAAAGTATTTATCTTCTTAAAGATACTCTTCCATACTTTTGGCAACTTCAAAAGATTGCTCATCCTCTGCAAAACCTCTAATCACAACAAAATTATTAGATTCAAATATACAAGGTTTCATATCATCCTGCTAATCTGAATTTGTCCAATAGCTCAGAAAATCGTAAATAATTTCTTCTTCAGAAAAGTAAACTTCTTTCTGTCTTGAATTCTCACAATGATTCCTAAGATATTTCACAGATATCTAGTATTCATCTTCACCTAGAACTTCACCCTGTTCTGCTTCACAAATGGAAACTTCCATTCTCAACTCAACTTCTCTGAGTTTTTCTACCAGCCACTTCACTTGCCTCTGTTGTAGCCTTCTCTATCACTTAGGCCATTTCACTACCTTTTTCCTCAAGACCCAACCTTGTATTTGGTTTTCCTCTAGTAGCATCCTTAATACATCGAGTTGTTCTTTTAACTCCACAATCTCCTTGTCAAGCTCCTCTTGAATCATTCTCTTTCCATTTGCCTTGGCTACCTCCTTCTTCACTTTTCTTCTATTATGGTCTTCCTCAAAAACTCTATTATCTCTGTTATGACTATCAATAGTCATCTCCTTCTCTATCTTCATGAGTTCCTCAATCACTTACTATGAGTTACATTAAAGCCTCTGCAACAGCAAGCCCTCCCTGCTGCCACTTACCTCACTAAGATTTCCTCTATACTTGGACTTTTGGCAAGCACTTGGTTCTCTATTCTCTCGAACCTCTTTGAGCACTACTCTCTGCTCCTTTTGGGCTTCAACTCATCTACACCTTTTAAGAACACAACTGTCCTCTTGTATTTCAATGACAATGAAATTCTAGGTTATGGCCACCTCTTCTTTCACTCAGAAATTCTTACCAGCTTTCTTCATCCCTTAATAATTCTACCCGCATCCTCTGTGGAATTGCCTTTATGATCTTTCCATGAGCTGCAACAAAACCTATGCAGTAACAAGTCCCCCTTGCTACATGATACCTCACTAAGATTCTTTCCTCTGAATTTAGTCTTTTGGCATCTCACTGGTTCTCTCCTCTGGAACCAATTGAGCACTCCTTGCTCTAGGTTGTTGCAATCCTCTCACCTTCTTCTACCGCTACCTTCAAGATCTCTATATGATATTGTCCTTCCATTCACCTGCACTTTGAATGGATTGTTCTCTGTTTCTTTTCATCTGCAAATTCTCCCAATATTCTGCTACACTTTATCTCTGTGTGTCTAGTTTTTGTCAGATTTAAAATCTGATCTCCTTTCACATACCTTCAAAACATAACTTTGTTGTAAATTTTCTCAAAGAATTTTTTACCCACAGAATTCCCTTGTTCAACTTTGATACCAAAAATGATGCAGTCTAAGCCGCACATACCCACATTATGCAAATAAAATTTGCATGTCACATTGGTCCCAGGAATTTTAATATTCCTTACTTGGTAAAACCTTCACAAGTCAAGGTTTAAGGCTCCTTCAATAAACTCTATGCGGAAACATTTCATTTAACTATCCCACAGGTTTCTAATTTGGGTTATTTTCACCTCCGGTGCTTATCAACCATACCTTGGTCTTTAAACCTTGGTTAAAACTCAACCTTAACCATAATACCTTAATCCCTCTTATTCAATTAATAATTTCCATCTAATAGATATATTTCATAACCCACACTTAAACCTTACCTTTTCGCCATTCTTCAAACTTTTGCACATATATCGACGATTCCTCTAGCGTATTGAATTTGCATCGTCGATCTCATTCCTCAATCCGACAATTATCGCGTCACCCGATCGCCAATTAGCTTGGCCGATCTCCACCGTCGATGTGACCCATCCAATCGAATGGCTATCGTGCAATCTCACGTGAAATCTTGCACAACCGATATCATATCGAGAGCGCATGAGAAAAGTAGTTTTCTCATGCTACATGTCGCCTGCTAAGAGTAATCACGTGAATTTTAGGAATACCATTTACTGCTTTGAGACTGCACAAGATACCACTTACTACTTTCAAAGACTGCTCTACTATTATACATGTTTTCCACCATTCTGTTGACACGTGCCTTAATATGATCTCTTCACCTCCTTACTTTATTTTGCGCAACTTAATCCTAGCCGCCTATCTCACATAATCTCGTCCGTTGATCTGACTGATCCAATGTTTCCTGTGCACTGTTACGTTCTTTTGTTTCTTACTATGTAATAGCCCATTTAGCTTTTCGCCTGTTTATTTTCTCTTGCCTTAAAGTCTTTACTTGTTCTAATCTTGATCTCCACTTTGTTACTTCATTTCTTCGCACCTTACGCTTCCTTC
Organism: Pinus tabuliformis; assembly: GCA_031772625.1. NCBI lineage: Eukaryota > Viridiplantae > Streptophyta > Pinopsida > Pinales > Pinaceae > Pinus > Pinus tabuliformis. The sequence continues at coordinate 1,252,278,095 of CM062817.1, read as the reverse complement.
ATCAATCCTTAAGGTTTCAGGACACCTTGCAGTTATACCTTCACTGTAACATTGAATTTTTTCTCCAATATTGTCAGTGTGCTACCCTTAACACTCTTCTTTGATTCTTCTATGGTTCTTCACACCTGCAAACCTATGTTACACAAAATTACTTCTAATTTACACACAATTTACAGTTCAATTACTCAATACACACCATACAAACTCAGAAATCGAGTTATTTGTATTAATAAGCAAACATTTACAAAAGAATTCCTTTCTAGCCTAATCTTCATTATCAGTGGCCTTTTCCTTTCCCACCCGTAGGCTTACAGTCAAACCCTATCTAACCTCTGAACTCCAAATCTCTAATTAACTAACTCTCGAACTAACTAACTCTCTCTATGCCTTTTAAGCTTACATTTATACAAAAGGTTCTGTAACCCATTTCGGTTCAGATCCTTAATCTTTTGAATTAAATCCTGAATATCCTATAAGTCCACTTTTGGCTCAACTAATCCCTAAGGATTCTCTCTAATCCCCAAATTCATGAAACAAATTCCTAATCTAAGATTTACAATTGATTTCCAAATCTCTCAATCCCAATGGAATCTTAACTAGCCTAAATCTCTTATGTTCTCAAACATTCAAGAACATTTAAAAATATGCCTCATAATAATTAATTAATCCCTATTTTAGTTTCTCTCATTAAAATCACTCAAAACCTTAATAATTACATTAATTCAACACATAGGAATCCAACTTCCTTGAAAACACAAGACCGCCTAAGTTAACTATAATACAATGAAATTGCTGAGCTAGATGCTCCTATATCATTAAAGCATGGGTTTCATGCTTGATTCATCATGTTTTAGGTCAAAGTCCTCATTCAGGACTTATAGGATTTATTCTAAGTCACTAGAGTCATTATTCATTTAAAGAGCCCATTCTTGGGCTTTTGGATCATGTAAAAGAGTTTATTGTTGAGTAAATAAGGTATTTGTCACCTCCACAACAAGTCGGCCTCAAGGAGATCAAGTTGGACTCAAAATAGGTAGTTTGACCTCACCAAAAGCTTATATATTGAGGAATTTCGAATTCATTTGGAGCACACTCTCTCACTCAAGCTTGATATCCCAAAAGAAAGAGTTGGAAAAGTGTGAAGTTGGAAAAAGGAGGCTAAAAGGAGTGTGAAGTTGGAGAAGAAGGAAGAAAAGGTCATGATCGAAATTTTGGGCTATTTATCTTTCTATTGTGTGGATTCCTATGGAAGATCGAAGTCTCTTTTGTCAAGTCGAAGTTGCTGCTGCTATTGGTGTTTCTAGTTAATAGGTCAAAATTGTTGGTGCAAGTAGTTGCTTCTATGATGAAGTTATTGTTGAAGGGTTATCATCTACAAGAAGGAAGAAAGGGATGACTTGGTGTGAAGGAATTCTATGTCTAGGTAAAACTTCTTGGATTATATCAATAATTAGGGGAACACTGCCTATCAAGAATATATCGTCAAAATATAAAACCAAAATAAATGACATACCTTGGACTACCTTGAAGTAGAGGTTGGGATCATGTTAGGTCCCTATAATACTAGTGATGTCCCCATTAATATTACAGTTGTATCCCTTTGTTGTGCCCCTATTTTCCCCATATTGTTATTACTGTGCGCCATAGAATCCTCTATTGTTATTTTTGTGCCTTTATATTATTATTATTAGGTCAGCTTGGTTATATTGTAAACCCTTAGACTCTTATATATAGAAAGGAGGTTTTTTCATTTGAATCATCCAAGAAGTGTTCATTTATGTAATGTAAAGGAGGTTGCCCCCTCGAAGAGGCTGAATTCTAAGGCGTTGATCTATCTTTTCTATCTTTTTTTGAGCTGGTTTCATAACATTTGGTATCAGAGCTTTGGATTCTAGGGTTTCGCTGCTCCAAATAGGTCATCGTGGAATTTTCGCTATATCTTTTTTTCTACGATGTTTCAGAAGAAAAAAAAAAACCCATTTGAGACAAAATAGCACTAAACCTCGTATCCAAATTTCAGAGCCTTTTGTGCTATATTTGTGGAGATATAATATGAGGAATTTGGTCTTTTTGTAGACTCCTGAATTACATTCCAAACAGGTGACCTGGGGAAAATTGTCATAACTTTCTCTTTGAGCATCGGATTGAAATTTTGTAAGAAGGTATAGAAAGAGGATGGACTGTAGTTTCTTGTATATATTTTTAGAGCCAAAGGTCGAAACAGTGACAAGTGGCACTTCATACAAGTTCGCTCTTCTGGAAAGGTCTATAATCAGGTCATCTTGGTAGATTGTGCATAACTCTTCCTTGGAGAATCCAATTTGGATCAGACTGTTGGCATTGGAAAGACGACGTAGAGGGCTACTACACATCACAATTTCAAAACTCGATGATCTGAAATTACAAAGATACATCAGCTTAAATATCAAGCTCCTACAAAGTGAAAAAAGGTGTGTAGTTTTTTTAAATTTTTTCATAAGCTTGGTTTGAAAAATTAGTTTGAAGGAATTCAAAGGGCATAGTAAAGAATTACTATCGGTAATTGATGCCTCGAGGAAAGAAAATGAAAACACCTAGTAAGAAACTTGAAAGCTCTAGCATGACTCATGAAGAAGAGGAAGAAATGCAACATGATATATCAAAATTACGAGACCAAGTGCAACAAGTGTCACTTGCACAAAAAGTAACAGAATCTAAGATGGATGGTTTAAAGAAAGATGTAGAAGCTAAGATGGATGGTTTAAAGAAAGGTGTAGAAGCTAAGATGGATTGTTTAAAGAAAGGCATAGAAGCTAAGATGGATGGCATGGAAGCTAAGATGAATGGCATGGACGCTAAGATGAATGGCATGGATGCTAAAATGGATGGCATGGATGATAAGATGGAAGAATTGAAGATAAATTTGAATAAGTTGCTACAAGAAATGGTCACTAATGGTGAAAGGGTAGTAAAGGAAACTCATGATGTGAACAAAAGAAATGTTAATCATGGTTCCATAGACTCTAATGTTGGATCAAAGACCCACCATATTCCAAAAATCAATATGAGGAAGCTTGATGGCAAGGATCCCGCAACATGGATATTACAGATGGAGTAATTTTTCGATCTCAATAATGTGCAAAACACACAAAAGGTACGTATTGCAACTTTATATTTGGAACCAAATCAGTTTTTATGGTATCAATGGCTTTGCTCTCGTAAACAAATTATCACTTGGGAAATTTTTACAAAAGAATTGACAGCACATTATGAGGATACAAAAAGCAACACCTTTTTTAGCCAATTGATAAATCTCAAACAAAAGGGTTCAATAATGGAGCACATTGAGGAGTTCTAAAAATTGAACATAAGGGTAAATATTCCAGAGGAGCATAGGATTGATGTGTTCATAGGGACTTTAAAGGATAATATCCAACATGATGTTCGCCTTTGGGAACCTGATTCATTAGAGAAGGCATTCAGGTTAGCAAGAAAAATTGAAAATAAAATTATGGCAACTAGGAAGCATACCACTCACAACTATAAATATGGAAGTGTTGTTGCCTCTAGCCTTCCACAACGTATAAGGTTGACACCAAAACAATTGGATGAAAAAAGAGAAAAAGGGCTTTGTTATAGTTGTGATAGAAAATACACTAAAGGTCATAAGTGTGCTAAGAAGAAATTATTCTACATAGATTGTGAAGAGGAAGAAGAAAAGGAGAAAGAAAGGTCAAAAGAAGAGGATATGCTCCAGGAAAAAAGCCTAGATAAAGAAGAAATGAATCTGACCAAATTTTGTAATGCATTGGTTGGAACTACCACTCCTCAAACCATCAATATAGAAGGACAAATCAAGAAGAAAAAGGTAATAGTGTTGATTGATTCAGGAAGTACCCATAATTTTATTCATTGTAATATAGCAAAAGAATTGAATTTCTTCCTATATCCATCACCAGAGTGTCAAGTGATGGTTGCAAATGGAGGAATGATAAATTGCTCTAGAAAGTGCCATAATATCAAGCTATCCATGGGAGAATATGTATTGAAAATTCCAATGCTTTCCATTCCTATGGGAGTTACTGATGTTGTACTAGGAGTCCAATGGCTACAGTCCTTGGGTACAATAGCTTTTAAATTTCAAGAACTTTTCATGAAATTTTACATGTAAGGAAAGGAAGTTGAATTAAGGGGTATTGTAGGGAAACTGGGAAAGATAATAAGCTCTAACGGTATGACAAAGCTTCTAAAAAAGGAACAACGAGGTGTAATTACACAATTATGTTTGCTAGATGTTTCCACATCGAAATCATCTATTTCTCCAGATCTCCAAAAGGTCTTGGACAATCATTCCAAGGAATTTGAGACTCCCAAAGGACTCCCACCTATTCGTGATCATGATCATGCTATTCATTTGATTCCAAGAAGTGTTCCTCAAACATCAGGCCGTACAGATATCCCTATGCCCAAAAGAGTGAAATTGAACGTATGGTTGCATAAATGCTTGAGGCTGGTATAATTCAACCTAGCCAAAGTTCTTTCTCTGCTCCAGTAGTATTGGTGCACAAGAGGGATGGATCATGGCGCATGTGTCCAGATTATAGGGAGCTCAACAAGCGCACTATTAAAGATAAGTTTCCCATTCCTGTCATTGATGAATTATTAGATGAATTGCATGGATCAATTTACTTCACCAAGTTAGATCTTCATTCAGGATATCATAAAATCATAATGAAGACTCAAGAAATTCCGAAAACAACATTTAGAACTCATGAGGGTCACTATGAGTTTTTGGTCATGCCTTTTGGCCTTACCAATTCACCTTCTACATTTCAAGGTTTGATGAATTTCATTTACAAACCCTTCCTTAGCAAATTTGTGTTAGTATTTTTTGATGATATACTAATCTACAACAAGTCTTGGAAGGATCATGTTGAACACATTGATAGGGTGCTACAACTATTGGAGGAGAAACAATTATATGCAAAAAGATCCAAATGTTTCTTTGGAGTACAAGAGGTGGAATATCTGGGTCATATTGTATCTCATGAAGGAATTAAGGTAGGCCCTAGAAAAATTAAAGCCATTAAGGAATGGGAAATCCCCACATCCATAAAGAATTTGCGAGGATTTCTCGGGTTGACAGGGTATCATCGCAAGTTTTTTAAGAATTATGGGAAAAAAACAGCACCTCTGACAACATTGTTGAAGAAAGATGCATTTTCATGGACACTAGAAGCAACAAAGGCCTTCGAATATCTTAAAGAGGAAATGTGCCAAGCACCGGTCCTAGCTACACCAGACTTCACAAAAACCTTTATTATGGAATGTGATGCTTTCGTAAATGGAATTGGTGTTGTTTTAATGCAAGATGAAAGACCCATTGCCTTCGAAAGTTGTCCAATCAAGGGAAAGTATTTACATAAAGCTATTTATGAGAAGGAAATGTTGGCAATACTACATGCACTTAATAAATGGCAACCCTACCTAATGGGATGACACTTCAAGGTAAAAATGGATCATGATAGCCTTAAATACTTTTTAGAACAAAGATTATTCTCTGAAGAACAACAAAAATGGGTCACAAAGATTTTGGGTTATGACTTTGAAATCATATACATGGGAAGCAAAATGTTGTGGCAAATGCACTCTCAAGAAAGTATGAGGATGTGGAAGCATTGTTGTGCGCCATTTCTATTATCCAACCGGATTGGATAAACAAAGAAAGGGAGGAATGGAAGAATGATGAAGAAGTGTGGGAATTTATTTGAAAGTTACAACAAGATTCTAGTACATCTGATACATTTAGCTGGAAAAATGATTCGTTATGGTACAAAGATTGCTTATACCTCTGTAAGAATTCCCAACTCAAACAAAAGATTCATCTGGAATTGCACGCTTCTCCCTTAGGAGGGCACTCAGGATTTTAAAAAACTTACCACAGGGTTAAGAAGGAATTTTTTTGGGATGGCCTTAAATTGGATATTCAAAAGTTTGTGGCAGAATGTTGGTATGCCAACAAAATAAAGCTGAAACAATTAAGGTACCAGGTCTATTGAAACCTTTATTCATTCCAAGTCAATGTTGGGAGGAGGTTTCAATGGATTTTATCACATGTTTACCCAAGTCTGAGGGAAAGAGTGTCATCATGGTGGTAGTTGACAGACTTACCAAGTATGCACACTTTTGTGCTTTATCACATCCATTTAAAGCCAGTATAGTTCCTATGGCATTAATGGAAACAATTCAAAAGCTACATGGAAACCCAAAGATTATTGTAAGTGACAGAGATCCCATTTTTATAAGAAATTTTTGGATAGAATTATTTTCTTGTCTTGGTACTCAGTTAGCTCATAGCTCATCTTATCATCCTCAATCTCATGGGCAACGGAGATAGTGAACAAATGTTTGGAAGGATCTCTTCGTTGCTTTGTATCTGATAAACAAACACAATGGGTCAAATGGTTGCCTTTGGCTGAATGGTGGTATAACACTTCCTTCCATATTGCAACAAAAATGACCCCATTTATGGCACTTTATGGATATCAGCCACCATGCATCACATCATATTTAAGAGAAAATTCTAAGGTTCAAGCAGTGGAACATCACATCAAGAATTAACAAAAAGTTCTCCAACTCTTAAAGGATAACCTCGTGTTGGCACAAAATAGAATGAAACAACAGGCAGATCAACATCACAGTGAAATAAGTTTTGATGTAGGTGATTGGGTATTCCTATGGCTATAACCATATAAACAAATGTCCCTCAAGAAAGCTAAGAAGGATAACAAATTGTCACCAAAGTATTATGGTTTGTACAAGGTGTTGCAAAAGACTGGTACTATGGCATACAAATTGGAGCTTCCTGTAGCTTCTCGAGTGCACCCAGTTTTCCATGTTTCATGTTTAAAGAAGGTTATAGGTGATAAGCTCCCAGTTCAAACAATATTGCTAGAACTTGATGAGGAAGGAAAAATTACATTGGAACTGGAAGTAGTCATAGAAGCAAGAACTCAACAACTACAAAATTGATCCATTTTAGAGTATCCCATCAAGTGGAAGAACTTACCCGCTGAAGATTCCATATGGGAGGATGAGAATTTTATACATAAGCATTCAAAACTGCTCAAGTGTTGAGGACAAATTTTTTTTGAAGGAGAGGGGCATGTTAGGTCCCTATAATACTACTGATGCCCCCATTAATATTGTAGTTATATCCCTTATTAATATTTTTGTGCCCCTATTGTCCCCATATTATTATTACTATGCCCCATAGAATCCCTCTATTGTTATTTTTGTGCCTTTATATTATTATTGTTAGACCGTCTTGGTTATATTATAACCCCTTAGACTCCTATCTATAGAAAGGAGGTTTTGTCATTTGAATCATCAAAGAATTGCTCATTTATGTAATGTAAAGGAGGTTGCCCCCTCAAAGAGGCTAAATTCTAAGGTGTTGATCTATCTTTTCTATCTTTTTTGTGAGCTGGTTTCATAACATATCAACATTACTTGTTATGAATACCAGCTTTACCAAATAAATATCTATGTGTGTGTACCATGCTCTAGGGGATTACTTCAAACCATACAATTTCTTCTTCAATCTACAAACATGTGTCCTTTAGTCCTCTACTTCAAATCCTTGTGGCTACTCAATGTACACTTCTTCCTATAACATACCATGGAGGAATGTTTTTGATGAAGAGTTCATCCCTAACTTTTGGAAAGGGAAACTATCGAATGAATGGTTGTATATCGAGCCACGTGTGAAAATATATCATCATAATATTCTCCCTCTTTCTGGGAGAATCCTCATGCCACGAACCTTTCCTTGAATTTCTCAATGCTACCATCAACTCCATGCTTGATCTTGAATAGCTACTTCAAAGTCACCACAGATTTCCCTTTTGATCTCAACACAACATCCAAAACATCATTATTCATAATCGATTCATATTATTCTGCCATAACATCTTTCCAAACTAGTTCTTCTATGGCTTCTTTGAATGTGGGAGGTTTGGCTTGAATCGTAGTGCTCATGGCTGCAACATATCCCTGATACTTGCATGGCTTCTTCCTTTCTCTAAATGATATTCGAACGAGAGCTCATCTCTCATCATCTTGTAGTGTGTCTCAAAGCCAGAGTTGCCTCTTCCTAGTGGGAGGATCACATGGAGGAGGAACTAAGGGATCTATGGGCACCATGGAATCAATAACAATATATGTCTCAGATTCGGGCACAAAATAACCATCCAAAATATCCATATCCTCATTCTTCTCAGTATGAGGAGGCGAAGGAAGGTCCCTTACTTTTCCAAGGGAATCATCTTCATCGAATTTTATATCCCTTCCAATCTCAACATTCCTTTTACTAGAAATATATATTCTAAATGCCTTAGAATTTTCACAATATCCAACAAACATACATTTTCTTCCCATGACTTTCAACTTATTACTTTTTTCCTTCGACACATGAAAGTATATGGGGCATCCAAAGATATGGATATGGCTAAAATTGGGTTTGACACCTTTGAACACTTCTTTAGGGGTCTTGTTGTCCAATGCTTGATGAGGAACCCCGTTTTGAAGAAATACATCATCTTTTCTTGCTTCTCCCCAAGGGAACTTCAACAACTTTTCATCATGGAGCATGGCTCAAGCGACTTCTACAATAGACTTGTTCTTCCTTTTATCTACTCCATTTTTTTTTAGAGTATAGGGAACAATATTTTCCTTCTTGATGCCTTCCTTCTTGCAAAAATTAATGAATTCATTTAAAGTGCACTCTCTAACATTGTTAGACCTGAGTATCTTGATTTTCTTCCCTGTTTGATTTCCGATTAAATATTTGAACTCCATGAAACTTTTAAGGCTTCATCCTTGTGCTTCAAATAATATATCTACTCTTTTCTTGAAAAATTATGAATGAAGGTGATATAATAGAGATGGCCACCAAGAGAGTGTACAAGCATTTAACCACCCAAGTCAAAATGGATGAGATGGAGGATGTCATTTGTCTTGTTTTCACTAGAGGGGAATGGTCCCCTTGTCTTCTTCCCACTAGCACATCGTGGACATACTCCATCATGTTGGGCTTGAACATTGGGAATCCCTGAGACCAATTTCTATAATTTTGGAAGAGAATCATAATGTAGATGGGTCAATCTTTAGTGCCATAGCTTGTTTAGATGATTAGTATCATGGTACAATTCTAGAAGTGGCCTTCTAGTAACCTTGTAGAGTCTTTCATATCTTGATCCTAATATGAATTCATCTCATAGGTGATCCAATAGGCCAAGTAAGAACCTTTCCCTTAATGAAGGAAACTGCCATCCCTTTGTCTTCAAATGCAGATATTGTTACCAAATTCTTATTTAACCTTGGCACATAGATAACATCATGGAGAAAAATAGATTGTCCTGAATTCAAATGAAATTTGATGGACCAAAAACTTTTAATGGGATGAGTGGAGTTGTCTACAAGAATGATTTTCAAATTTGACTTCCTCTCCACCGAATTAGAAAGAACTTCCTTATAACTAGAGAAGTGATGAGTGTCCCCACTATCAATGAACCAAATATCCCACGAATTCAGAGGGGAGGAACTACTAAGCGAGGAAATAAGAATATATTCAGATTTTTTTCGCACATTACTTTCATACTTGGAGTATCTTGACTTGTTTTGAGGACGACTATCTTCTTCATGGTCACTTGGAGCATCTGTTCTTCTTATTTTATCTTTTCCATTGTGATCATTCCTTCGGCCATATTTTCTTCTTCGATCATCAAACATATTGTTGCTTCTAATGTTATAACATGGACCATTGTTCTTCTTGGGGAAATCTCAAGCATAATGACCCTTGTGACAATTGTAACATCCAATGTGAGATGATGTCCTATCATTTCTTCTTTTTGTATCTTGAGGTGGAGGCTTTCTTGATGGACCTTATTTTCCTTTCTTCTTCTTATTTTGTGTGATGAATGTAGTGTTTTCTCCTTCTTCATGCTTTTGAATCCTTCCTCTTGAAATAATCCTTGATTCTTCTTCAGTAATCTTTCCAACAATTTCATCAAATGATGGGAGGACATTATTGTTTCTTATGGTAGTGATGAAGGTTTCCCAAATAGGAGTCAGACCTCTTACAGATATGATCACCAATTCCTTGTCAGACACAGTTTCCACAACTCTTTGCTATTGATACCTAAGGAGAGATATCATCATGATGTAGGATTGCACAGACACTCCCATGTTCATCTTTATGTCTTTGAGTTGATCTTTCAAGGAGATGATTTCATTCAAATTGTTGACTTCATACATGCCAACTATCTTATCATACATATCTTTAGAACTTCTCAAATTTCCAACATATGGAAGTAGATTATCTTGTAAACCTTCAGCTATATTTTACTTTGATTTTAACTCACCTTTCTTGTGCTTTTCTTCATAGCAACATCATCATTCTCCGGAGGCTTGGGTACTTTTCCTTGAATGTGATCCATAACATCATTTTTATCATCTATGATCTCCAACCTAACTTTCCATGTAGTAAAATTAGATGAGTGACCCAACTTTTCATTTTCCTTGAAGAAGGAACACACCTTGACTTGAATAGATTAGATCGTTCAAATTTCCAAAGATGATTGCTTCAATGTGTGTCTCCTTATGGGCTTGTCCTTCACCTTAGCTATGATTCCATTTTAATATTTCAGATTGTTCTATGTTGTATCAATTACTTTATCCCAATTTAATAATTTAATTAGAAATATTTCCAAATATAATTAGTATTTCCATTCATCAACAATAATTGAATATAGAAAAATAAATACAATGACAAAGGAGACAATCAACACATCAATAAGAGACACCAAATTTGGTCGAAGACCAGGGAAAAACCCAACTAGGGGGGAAACCCTTTGAAAAATCTTCCTCTATTAGTTTGTCATAAAATGTTTAGGACATAATGCAATGAGCTTAATAAAATGGCATCTAATAACCCAATCACATCTAGAAATATGATTCCAGCATCAAGATATATTAGAGGCAACTTTTCCTATTTGTGGTCAATTGTGGTCAACTACAGTTAATGGTCAAAATTTAGTCAAACTTCCCGATCACATGGATGAGAAGTTGTCCGTGTGACTGAAGGTTTCCATTCATTCCCTTGAGCATGTGATTCCTGCAACTATGGCCGAATCTACCTTGTGACAAGCCAACGACTGTAATCCAAAACCGTAAAACACATGTGAGCCTCAGACCCTATAATTTTGGACCTTTGCAAACTTATTTTGTCATCCCAGCCTCAGACCTTTGCAAACCAATCATTTAAGAAGAGAATAACAAGATGCTTGTTGTTGTCCAAATTAGCTTGAGGTCACTTGTATTTATATGCTTCCATGGGTGTCCAATTTTCTTTGGGGTCCTTGGAAATAACTTTCTTCACTCCATCTACTCAGATAATAATTATGACATATCAGTTGAGTTGTAACTTAGGAAATCATACCTCAACGTATATGTTGAAGTCAACAAGATTCAAAATGATAACCTTCCCCAAAATGGGTTGTTTGATCAATACCTCCTCCAGTATATCCACTACTAACATGGTTTTTACTTAATGATTGTGGAATTACTACACACTTTCACCTTCGTGAAGGTCACCATTTGTTAGACATGAGAATGTCTCAATTCAACACTTATACTATATTTTGAAAATAACTCATAATGAACCTTGCTACAACTAACTCTATTGTACTCCTAAACTACTTTATTTTTATTTCAATTTTTGGAGTTAGGTCACCTGTGACCACTAGATCCCATTGTATTCCTTCAAATAAATTCCATTAATTGAGCCCTTCAATGGTTAACCACCAAGGATTTCTAACTTTGTTCTTGATACCTTAGTAATGTAAATATTTCAAAAGGGTCCCAACCATATCATCTAGATCTTACCACAATGCTTTGGAAGCTTACTATCATAGAGTAATATTAGTGTGCCAGGTTCCATATTATTGCATTCAATTTGCAATTGTGCCATGTTTTTTGTCAATGCTTACCCACAAGCTGACTATACCCAACAATTATCCTATCCTCTTCCAATTCAATTAACTCATAAATCATTATTGTAAATATTGTTCTTTTGACATTTTAATAGCAATTGTAATAATGAGGCTATGTACCACAAACTATAATGGCATATAGCTTCTTTCCCATAGACCAATCAAAATGATATATGTTTTTTTCATCCTTTCCCAAGTAATCATGTATTCCCATAGTATTGAAAGAACTCATTGATCTCAATTGTCATGCTCCACTTTTTAATGCTTGGTCAAACACGTTTAAATATGTTATTAAAATTTCCATCATACCATTGCTTATGTATAATAGGTTGGTACTCTTTTGATAATGGATCATTATCTCTTGGTTCAAAATGTAGATAATGTCATTAGGAAATATGTTCCTTGAACACTCATTAATGCCTTAAATAACCAAATCTTGTGATATTATTTTTGAAAATAAACCATGCAACAATTTTGACAGTACAATCAATAACCGATGTAAGCTCTTTCCATTTGTTCAAATACTCCTTTGCAATAATAATGCACCATGCATTGGTTCTACATACAGTGAAATTTGTTAACCCGAAAAAGTTAAATTTGCACTTGTTAAAGGTATTTGACATAATGAAAGGGAAGTGTATTAATTCATCCCTACACAATCGATTCCCAATATGGAAATAGAAAATGTAGTGCTTATAATATTCTTTGGATTTTTGAGATAATGAAGGCAACCACAAGATAATATACAACACTTCGAACATTTTTTGTTTTACTTGTGTTGTGCCCAACGAAATTCCTTCATGTGACTCATATAATACTATGCTCTATTAATTCTCCATTACACTCCTACATAATATAGTGACAATGGCTCCCACTTTGTACAACTATCCTATAACAAACTAGTAATCCATGCTTCCTGTTACAATTTTACTTACTATGGTATTGTATACCCTTCCATCAATTTTCTTGTAGTAAGATATGTCGCAGTAGTATAGGGATTCGTTTGGCTAATTAACTCTAAACCTGGGTCAGGCCCCATCAAGCCAATAGTGTCAACCCTAAATAATTACATGTGTGCTAACTCATCATCCATATTTCCTATAGCTTACCCCACTCAACTTAAACAAATGATCTAGTCTAAAATTGCACTTATCATGTTTCACTAACAACTCAAATTCAAATTATAAAATAACAACATCTAGCATCATATCCTTCACCCCAACATTGGCTTGTTCACTAAGTATGTTATTTTGAAATGATCTAAAAATAATTTGGAGAGTTCCTAGCAAATAATATCTAAATTTTTTTAGTCCATGTGCCATTGCATAACCTTCATGCTTAGTGGTAGTGTAGTTCCTTTCTGCATTTGATAATTTTCTGCTAGATAATGAGATATGATGACTTATATTACCTTCCCATGGCCATGTGAGGACTACACAAAGGGAAAATGATGATGTTTTCACATTCACACATAAAATCTTCATCCATTTTGGAAACATCAAGATAGGTGTAAAATAACTAACTTCATCTTTACCAGATTCAATACCTCATAACACTCTTAGGTCCAAACTCCTAACATGTACCCTATATCCTTTTGTAATAGATTCTCCAATGGCACATCAATATTAACATGGGTTTTGACAAATTCCTTCTAATAACTAGTATGTCCCAATGTTGTGCACAAGTCTTTGACTAATGTTGGGGCCACCATTTCCACAATCACAATTACCTTTGTGGAATCCACAAGAGATCCTTCTTTACACTTGATATGTCCCAAGAATGTTCCAAAGGGAATGTGGAGACTATATTTTTCCATGTTCAATTATATTTGTCGTTGTATGCATAAATCAAGTATTAACCTCAACACATGTATATGTTATGTCAACAGCGTGGAAATAGTTTAATCATACACATATACCTCTAGAAACTTGTGCATAACTCCTTAATTGATACTAGCACACGTGAAAAAATATTGTAGGTGTGCTCTTCAAACCAAAGGGAATCATAGTATATGCAAGTGAACCCCAATCAATTGGAAATGTAGTATTAATGATATCATCCTCTACAATCCACACCTAGTGGTATCCTTAAAATCCATATGTGAATGAATAAGCTTCCCTTCTATAGTTTTTAACTCTATATAATTAATCTCTACAAACAAATTCTTAATTAAAACATAAGAGATGCAATGGCACACACACACATAAATAAAGAGATTTTAACTTGGAAAACAAACCAGGGAAACCAATAAGATTTTTTTAGTGTATTTGTTTTGTATAGTATTACAATACAATATATATACCATGACATCCATAAACCACCAATCCATTGATCATGGAATATATGCAACTATAGTTCCTCAATCGAAAATAGAAAACCATGGGGAAAACCACCATGCACCACAAAACTACTAAAGGAAAAACTCGTGTGCAAAAAAAACAACAAAATAGACAAAAAAAAGGTTTCCCAAATTTTTATTTTGTGGGGGGTAAGGGGGGAGTGTGGGGAGACCACCCCAAAACTACAATGCGAGGAGGGATTTTCCCTTGTGAAACAAGGGGGCCTACTTCCACCTTGTTACACCTAGCACAATGTACATGTGGGAATAGTCGTGAAAAAATTATAACATGGACCCAACATTATCCCTCTTGTTTTATTTTCACATAGGGCAGCATAGCAGTACATGATCGAATAATCTAGGACAATAATGCACATTTCTTCTCTACATCAAGAGAACTTCTCAGTGCTCACAAATTTTCTTAATGAATTTGCAACATTCTTCAAAGCATACAAATTCAGCAACAACACCTTTTCTTCAACCATATCTCTCAAAAAATGAAATTGAACATCAATATGCTTTGTCTTATAATGGTTCACTATGTTTTTCATTAGGAAAATTTCACTATGTCTATCACAATATATCCTCATAGCTCGCTAGACCAAGTCAATACCTAAACAATCTCTACAACCATACTAATTTCTTGCTTGTTGAGTCGCTGCCATGTATTCAAATTCTATATTGACATTACCACTACAAATTCTTTCTTTCTCATCCTATTAATTGTTTCTCCAAATAGTCTAAACACAAACCCACATATAAATATTCTAGGATCTAGATGTTGAACCCAATTGCATCAACAAAGCTAAGTGTATCTAACACTCCATCTAATATTGGCCTTTCTTAATAACATAGTACATGGATATTAGTTCCATATGAATACCTCAAAACCCTCTTTACCATTGTTCAATGTTCCTTCCCTAGTTTCACAATTTCAAATATAGTATAGACCATCCAATACATCAAAATTCCGATCACACTAGCATATGGAACACAAGACATGTCCTCTTTCTCTTTCCATTTCTTGGGAGATTATTTTGCAGATAAAATTTCACCGACAAGAATAGGATCCTTCATTAGTTTACATTCCTGCATATTAAATATCTGCAATATTGTCTTGACATACTTCCTCTAATTTAATCAAGTTTCATGTTTTTCCAATCTTTTTTAATTTCCCTACCCAAAATAAGAAGTGTATCACCAAGATCCTTCATAGTAAATTTAGAGGGCTACTGAGTTTTCACTTCATAGATTATTTATGTGTCATTTCCAATCAACAACATATCATTCACATACAAGACCAAATAAATAACATGATCACTAACTAATTTGAAATACATATTGTACTATATGACCTTCAATTTGAAATATTGAATAAATCATATATTTATACATGAGAATATTTTTTATTTGAGAAGATGGTCTTTTAGTGCCAAACTCAGTTATGAAGAAAACATGACCAAAGTCACCATTTCACCTTAAAACTCATTTGGAAGTCTCATTTGGAAGTCTTTGAGTGTTGATAAATAAATTTAACAAGCTTAGACATGGAAAAATGACCTTTACTTCTTGAGGTATTGGTGCGAAATCGCACAATCATCTAATACAACCTTGTATATTTCCTTAGAATGATATTATGTTGTTAGCTGTGGAAAATGGTAGCTTGAAAAATCATGTGTACCTCATAATGCCACCTTGTGTCACATGTAAACAAAAACACTTCACATGCCTTGGTTGGAATAAGAATCCATTCTCTTTGGTATGTGAATGTGTAGTTCATTGGAATGTTTCATTGCCTCATCAAACAACTTAGCCTTTGCTCCTTTGTGACATTCTTTGTCTTAATATGCACACATGCTTGTTAGTGATATTGTTTAAATACATTTGCGTCACATATGTTACCTAATGCATTCTTATGCTCTCATGGAGTCAACAAGGATGAGGACATTAATTCTCATCCAATCTCATAACAAGGCTGCATATGTACCTCCACATTATAGGAATCGACCAAGTTAGAATAAAGTCCATGAGATTAAATCCTAGTATCAAATAATAATCACATGATGCGCTTAATGCAAGGAATGTGAAAAATGAAGACTTAATAGGAATACCAAGCCCACAATGTAGTTTGATGTAAAACTAACAATACTATATTCAAAATAATGTGTTAAATACTTCATTCAAACACTTCATGAGTCAACTCATGATCATTAATCAAGCTTGATGGAATAAAATCAATAAAGTGAAAAGTCTTTTTACAAGGCTCATTTAAAAATCTAACGGGGTAGTTGAGGCCTCAACAATTTGATGTTCACTTATGATCCAATATGGACTATAAATTCGGGAACTTGGCCTTGAACGTGAGATGACCACATCCCATTATGTACATATGGAACTTGGCCTTGAACGTGAGATGACACATTATTTGGGGTACCAGGGTACCATACCCCATTAAGCACATATGGGACTTGGCCATGATCTTGATTTGTCACATTCTTTGGCTTACCAGGGTAGCACACCCCATTATGTACATATGGAACTTGGCCTTGAACGTGAGATGACACATTATTTGGGGTACCAGGGTACCATACCCCATTAAGCACATATGGGACTTGGCCATGATCTTGATTTGTCACGTTCTTTGGCTTAGCAGGGTACCACACCCCATTATGTACATATGGAACTTGGCCTTGAACTTGAGATGACACATTATTTGGGGTACCAGGGTACCATACCCCATTAAGCACATATGGAACTCGGCCGTGATCTTGAGCTTGCCCCTGCCCCTATATCGTAATATTCATATTTTGAATATTTGAGTTTACACTATTTCTAGCAACAACGTGCCCCTCCCCCTGTATAGTAATATTTATATTTTGAATATTAGAGTTTCCACTGTTTCCTGCAATGACGTTAGCATTAGAGACGTCGTCAACTTCATACCCATTATTTTCCATCCCTGTATGTTGAGATGCTCCGAAACAACAACGCAGAAGGATAGTCTTCTCTTACAAAAACAAACACCTTCAAATTTCTGTTCCGAGATACGGGTTGTCTCTTTCAAATTAGAGGGTAAGCCAGCTGGAACATGGGTTGTGCACGAAATCAAACCAAACGGTTTATGATATATGTAGATCTCGCTATTTTTGGGGTCGGCTTTTTCCCACGCGATATTATGGTCTTTATTTTTTTCTTATTCCATGCAAGAAACCATGGCTTTCAGAGCTTATAGATAACACTAGTTTTAGTCACTAATTTTCGTTCGGCTTTCATATAAAACTATTTATAAAATTCATGACTCCAACAATAATAAAATTCTAATTGAGGATAGTTCGATCATTTAACTCTTTTCTATATTTTTATTTATAAAAAATTAAAATTAAAATTATATAAATTAAATACCATCCATTCAAAATAAATATCGATACAAAATTATAATTATATAAATAAATACCATCAATTCAAAATAAACATCTAAAGGCTTTAAAAACCAAAAACTCATCAAATTAAATAACAATTTTATTTCAATTAATTAATATTATTATTAAAAAACATATATATTTAAAAAAATGGAATAATAGCTAAGGAGATTTCCTCTCACTTTTATTATCGACATTTTTCTTAATCTATAAATAAATTGTGTGACATTCCTAAAGCTTATCAATGCTATAAGCTTAAAAAACGGTAAGTCTATAGCAGTTTATATATGATACTTTTAAATTTATTAATTTAATTAAAAATGTTATGTTAAAAATATTTCAGAATATGTTATGCTAAAAATATTTCAGAATATTTTGGGAATATTAAATCATACTAACCTTAAATAGAATAAGATCAAAATTTTGAGAATTTTATTTCGAAATAAACACAGTTAATTAATTAATTCATAACCACTACTAACTGATAATAAGATTCCAACTTCGGAACTGATCGTGAACGTTCACTCTCGGTTATTATTTTTAGATTTACTGGTAATTCAGTTGGACATGAACAAACTGTAAAGAACTCCCCGCCAAGCTTATGATCTACTGCTTGAGAAAAGTTGAGAACCATCCATGCGTGTAAGGAATAATCGCCGATTGAACGTTAGAATAACTGACCTAGTTGAAGACAACGACATAGGGGAAATCTAGAATGGTGACGGAATTTGGATGCAGTAAACTTAAGTTTACGTAGTCAAGTTGTCACAATCTAAATTTATTTTAATTAGAAATTTTAAATAGATCTTTAAATCACCCAACCCATTGATATGTATACTATTATCAATATTTTCTATATATTTTATCATTTTTCACATAAATAAATACACCTATCCAAATAATGATTAAATAATTTTAATTTCAATTATTTAAACGTTAACTTTTTATTAATTTCAATGACCATTTTAGATTATATACCACTAATAATAAATAATATCTAATTACTTAACTCCATATTAGTCGTTAAGCTTTTACATAGAGTTAGTGAAAAGAGTTAGTTAAGATTTATAATGTTTTCTTAATTGGTATATTATTACTTCCCAAAAAAAAGTTATGGGAATAGAAATAATTTATTCTTCTGTTCAAATTTATTTAATTGTTAGTGTAAGTGATATATTTCTCCCAATACATTATTGTTATTGTTTGTAATTACAAATTATAAGTAAATAACATCAAAATATTTCAACTAAGGATGGAATCATTATTATGATTGGTTATGAATGGAGTTCTATTATACTAAATGGTAGTTGTTTAAGTGACAATCTCAATTTTTTTTATGTCAAAAGGTTTATGAATTTCACAAGTCTCACCAAGGATAGAAGAGCACTTTTTGATGCCAACTAGTAATTATAATTCTTTGCCAAGCATGTGATTGTAGCCTCCTTTCATGAATGGATATTGAATTAGCTCTCAATTTTTGCACTAAAATCGAGACACTGCTGCTACCAACCATGACTAATATGTTTTTCTCACATTCATTCATCATTTCTATGAAGTTGTTTGGCGAGGGAGATTCATTCATCATTTCTATGAAGTTGTTTGGGGAGGGAGATTTGTGCTTGGACTCCAAGTAATCAATTTGGTGGTAAGTGATTGATTCCCTTATCTTCCGCTGCATCACTTCTTTCCTTGTCTCAAATGCATACTTATTAAGCGTTAAAAAAAAATGGTTGATGTTATTAATCCATTGATTTTCATCAATTGAGAATATTTTTGAAGATCTATGTCAATTTTGCAACTAGCATATCTAGGTTTCTTTGCATCACCAACTCCACCATAATTCTAGGTGTTGTAGTTAGTGGTCATATATCATTTCTTAGACAATGAGTACCATAAATTGTAGTTTTTCCTTCTAGACGGGTTTTACTATGAACAGAGGTCCATGGCTTGCAAATTCCAATTACGATTAATTATGATTGCCTACAAACAAGTAATATTGAGCTCCTTCAATGATTGTAGGATAATTTTCTAATAAAAGGAACTTAGAAATTTATCTCATGCACTTCATCTTTTGTGATCTATCATCTAATATATGGTGGTTGTAATCATAGAAAATTTTAAGGATGGAAGTTTAAGTTAAATTTTAGAAATCTTGGCTAATCTTTCTTGTTCCTAATATGCAAATTATAAAAAATTTGGTGATATTTTTGTAAAAATGTTTATATTTTCAATTTTTTAATATTAGTCGATATAATATTTTGGTGATTTTTAAGGTAAAATAATGGTGTACTATAAAATTTTGGTGAATCATTTTAGAAAAAAAATGAAATTGGTGAATCTTTTTTTTGGAAAAAAACATGGAAAAGTAGCCCACCTGTGAAAATTATCCCTTAAAATTTTCCTTGGTTGTAATACTCCCTCCGACCCCCTTGTCCCATCTCGAGATGTGAGAGGTGTTAATTGTTGATTTAACTTTATCCCGAAGATCTGTTATAGAGACGGAGTTATACAATCCTTCTTTTCTCAAAGCCTTCAAATCTTGCAATTAATGCCACCATCGTGTTCATCTCATTGAGATATTTCCAATAATATAAATTTTACCTCAAGCTTGTTCTTGGATTGAAATTTATTCCCTTCAGAAGTTTAAATAACTATACTAGGCCATGTCAGTAATAGATGTCCACATGGCATCCTCGAAGTCCATATCGGCCCCCATGATATAACCATGTCAACTCAG
Organism: Pinus tabuliformis; assembly: GCA_031772625.1. Classification (NCBI taxonomy): domain Eukaryota; kingdom Viridiplantae; phylum Streptophyta; class Pinopsida; order Pinales; family Pinaceae; genus Pinus; species Pinus tabuliformis. The sequence continues at coordinate 1,252,257,569 of CM062817.1, read as the reverse complement.
AAGAGAACCCACTATCATGGTTAAACTCATTACCTCACCATGTTATACCTTACTTGTGGCTCATCTAGTCCCTCAACCCTATGTTGTCACTCAACACCTTGAATCCATGAGAACTACGATGTTAATCTATTATAGGTCCACTGTCTTCCATGTGATGTCTATGTGGTGGCCCTCGTGGAACTGCCACATCATCATAAAGTGAGGTCCATTAGGTCCCCATGCCTTAAGCGTCTTTATACTACACCATTGTATATTGCTAATGCCCATCAAGGCACTTCAACTCTACATTTCCCTTCCACCGCCAAATGGAGAAATCCCCATATCCACTATATTTCTTGAGGGTAATCTACCCAAAGTCCCATTCTATCATGTGCATAGGTGCCTACCCCAGTCTACCACCAGATCAATGGATACGACAACATATGAAGAGGGAGATCTAGTCTCAGATGAGATCTTACCTCTGCTTAAGTGTAGGCTAATGCCAACCGATGGATTTCCTAGATGACCAAATGTGGGGGTGATTAAAATTGGATATCCTTCCCTAAAAGATATCTGAGTTCTTGCACGAGTGAGTACTCCATGCAAGTCTTAGACCCAAAATTCCTAGATTACTCCAACACATGAATAGACAAGGGAGTATGGAAAATTTAGGAATTCCTTAAGTCATGGGCACATTAACCTGAATCCCAAATTTCCTGAGAAGCGTTGTTTGAGGCTAATCCTTGGCCTCTAGTGAGTAACATAAGTTAGCAACCCATTTACTATGTACACAAATTTTCACATGATAACAACCTAAAATTAGAACCATGTAGGCACTGAACTACATGCATACAAATAACTTCTAAATCATAAATCAGGTGGAAACTCCATGATGCTACCATTCATTGAAACTACAATATCCAAGATAACTAGCAGTGAATGATGTAATAAATACATTCTAGCATCCTCACATGAATATGCATAATAATTGTAACATTCATTAATAGAATGAGGCTAACATAGCCTGCAATCCAAATATGCATAACTTTACACTTATCTAAATGTAGTAAAATGGCTAGAAAGTGGAGGGACTTCAACTCTCCACCCAATCAGAGGCCAAATACATTGCAATCTCTCTTGCAATTGACTACCCCCAAAACAAATCTGGACTTTAGGGGGATATTTTCTCAAGGAATATTCACACCAAAAATTAGTCAAACACTCATGAGGATTCCATTGTCTTGGTGGTTTATCACCCCATTCAATAAGAACTAAGTGGTTTATTAGCTTATTCAAAAAACACTTAGTGGCTTATCAACTTACTTAGCAAGAACTAAGTGGTTAAATTCTCCATTTAGCCTCCCACTAACCAACCAAGCTTAGACACACAATCTAGGTCTCAACCCAGTTATAGGGAATACTTCCTAGTCACAAAGAACTAACTTGTGAATAGTTTAGTCTAGTTTAGTATTCTTCATCGTTGCTAGCTACTTATCCTCTACCAATAATATTTCTTTTCCTGTTGTCCATAGTATGATATTTCCGACATCCTATGTTATGTTGTTTGTTCTCTCCACTATCTCTCTTCTCTCATGTGTCTCTTTTTCTTTTCCTTTCTCTTCCCAAGAGAGTTGTCCCATGTTTCTCTCCTCTAGGAGGAAACATGGATGGGTGCTATCCTTCAACCTTACTACCCACTAAAAAGTTTCAATGCTTGTAATCATAGGTAGAAATAATTTGAAAACCATTGTTATGTGGAAATTGAAAAACCTAGTTGGTCAACATAACCTTTCTATTTATGGAATTTCCTTGTGATGTTATTTTCTTGATTATATTTATGAGTTAAGTGATGCCCCATGTTGTAGCACTCATTGTCCATTGTTATTTAAGTCTTATTTTCAGTTTATTACAAAATGAGAGAAAAATCTAAAACATGAAAGAAATGGTTGATTTTATATTTCCAAGGGCTTTGAAAGTAATAAACCCACGAGAAGATTTGGGCCGTCCGATCAACAATCCATAGATCCAACAACAATCCCATAGTTAACTAAGAATGGGTTCATTTCAGAGATCGGACGTGACGGCATATCAAACTCAGTTTAAATTTGCTGAAGTCCAGGTTAATCTTAGCTATCCATCGGAAGAGGTGGGATCCGTCAGATATTGGGTCGCAATATCGGGTCGGAAAGTGATCAATTTTCATCTTTTGATTGGACTCGATAAATCATCAAATTCAGTTTTATTTCCTTTCGGGTCCGGCGATCGGGTCAGCAAAGTCATCGGGTTCTGTCTTTAATCTCGGACCCGATGAATCATTAAATTTAGTTTTATGTCATATCGGGTCTGGATATCAGGTCAACAAATCGTTAGGTTCAGTCTTTAATATCGGACCTGATGAATTATTAAATATAGTTTATGTCTTATCAGGTCCGTAAGGGAGTCAAAGGCGCATTGAAAAGGCGGATGCGATAGGTTTTATAAACCAATGTTAATTCTTTTCAAGTTTCGTGAGCCCATCATCATTTAAATGCCATACAAGCTCAACAAACGTGATCAGGTGAAGTAATGAGCACGAGGGATAATGAGAGCTCAACCTCCGCAGTTGATCGTGACGTTAGCATGACTGATCGGAATGTGTGACAAGAAATCATTGCAGGGGTTCAACCTTGTTAATGCTCTCACACACTTTTTAACCCCCGTGGTGCTCTCAAAGCCTTTCGCCCTTCATCCACTGCTCGATTCAGGCTCAATTTACAGTTTCGAACAGAGAACGACCCTCATCTTTTAAATTCCATTATTTCATGTTCTTTAGAATGAGATGTCTTTTACCCTCTGTGTAATATTCTATAATTTTTTTTACCTTAGATAGTTAGGGAAATAGTTAAGTGGTTTGACATTTTTGGAGACAACCAACTATTTCATAATGTATAAAGAGAGGAAAATTTAGAAAGAATAGGTTCAAATTTTGGAGAACCTAGATACTAGACCACTGAATTCCTAATACAACTGATTACTTAATGAAAGAATTAGAAGTTTTCCATACATTGTTGGGTATGATTTCATGATTTCTCTGTTATGTGTCATATTATGTTTTCTTCCTTTAAGTATAGTAATGAAGTCATAGCTCTTTATTTTCTTATGTAAATGAAGTTAAAATCCCTTAAAAGAGCGCTCCTATAATTGAAGTTCACAACTCTGCACTTCTTCTAAGTTACAGATAGTAGTTTCTGTGTAAGACAACATATTATTTATAACTTCTCCAAGTGTCACAGATAGTAGATCCTATGTAAAACAACATATTGTCTATGAATAATTCAATTTTTCTTCATTCATCGTTTATATTCAACAATCAAATGGTATTATGATATTTTCTAGTCACTTAAGTATTTAGGGTTAAAAACCAAGTCTGCTAGGTCTTTCATTTAAGAACATAACACACAATTAAGTGACAAACAAGTGACAATAACTATAAACATTAATGTCTTAAGCAGAATTTCTACACAACTAGGAAATTGGTTTCTTAAGGTACAACATTAATTGGCATCACTACCGAGGAGAGAAGAGAAGAATAGTTTTCCTTGGGTTTTCAATAGTTTCCTCTGGTTGTTCAGTGAGGAGGAAATTTTTGGTTGTTTTGGATAAAATCAATAACTCTGACTCCAAGAAGACCCCATACAATATCATAAACCTCATAAAAGAAAGTTCAAGCCCTTTCAGATCCTAAGAGGATAGTTTTCAAGAGGGTTGGAAGGCCTAAAACTTCATTTACACCAAGTCCTACACTGTCTGCACCAGGTAGCAGTTCATCACAATGAAATTGATGAATATTGGAAGCGGATTTTTGATTTTATGCAGGCAGAGCTACATAAGAAATATGACTTGAGATCAAGGAAATGATTTAGAAGTCAAGAAGATGAAGGTGAGCAACAAGTTGCAACTCCCTTACAAAAGGCGACTCCACAAGAACAAGAACCACAACCTGCAAAACAATTGAATAAGATCGCTTTTCCCTTGGTTTATGAAGTTTGAAGCTGATTCTTGAGGGTGACAAGTTTTAGCAGTTGGTTATACATTAAAACCTGTGACCTTCACTTTGGAGTTTTCTTTTATGGGATTTAATGGCTATCCTTGCATTCTTAACCAATAAATTTGTCCCACTGGATTTTACTGGGGTCACCGGCTATCCTCATCATATGCCTACATTTCACGAGTGAAATGAATATCTTCCAAGATTTAGTGGAAATGAATATGAAGATCTGTTTCAACACATCCAAGAGTTTCATGAATGCATGGAGCAACAGAGCATCATTCATGAAGATGTGAAGATGAAGTTGTTTTGTTTTCTATGGACCAAGAAGCTAGGGTTTGGTATAGGTCTCTACGTCGTTCAAGCATTTCATCTTTGAAATATTTCCATTTAGTGTTCAATTCTTTTTGTAGAACTTCTTATTCACACAAGTTTCTTTCTGAAGGTTGTTGTGAATATTATGGTTCTAAAGAAATTTTAGAAGTGCATGATGATCTTTCTGAAGAAACTAATGATCATGTTGATAATATATCAAGCATTTAGAGAGGTTATAACCAAATTAATTATGAGCAAGTCTCTGAAAGAAAAGAAGTATCATTTTCTCAAAATGATACGGAAAATTAAAAAAAAAAAAACTTCAATAATCTCATAAGAAGAGAATTGCTTGACCCTATTCCAAGCAAATCAAGACAACATTCAAATGGAGAAAAGTTCAAACATGCATCAAGAATTCTTGCCCAACAGTCGAGAAGAGGGAGAAATAATTAAGTTGCAAATAAATCCCCAGAGATCTTATTTTGTTAAATTTGATGGTCCTCCTATTTATAACAAAAATGGTTCAGATAAGGAACATGATGAAGGTCTTTGAGTTCATCAGTTGGGTGATGGACATAGAGAAGAAAACCAACGAATGGGAAATGTTGGACAACAATATGTTGAGTCATTTATCATAGCAAAAGAGGCTATCTTATGTAAAAAGAAAACTGATAAAGAGATTGTATATCATTGCATTGAAGAACACAATGGTGCCCATGGATCAGAGGTAAGTAATCTATTTGAAGTTGGCCATTTGTCATATAGTGATGAGAAGAATTTTCTTTTATTTCCTGAGGTCATAATCACAAATTATTTTCAATAAAAGCTCAAAGATGAAAAGTGGAGGCATAAAAGTGACATAGATCATTTTCTTAAAGATGTTGCTGATTGTTCTATTGAGCATATTATCCCAATAAAAGGTTTATTCGAGCAAGAACCTTCATACATAGAGATTTTTTCTTTTGGAGATGATCGGGACCATATTTTTCCGTATACTTTTGAAGATCCTATGGCAGATTACATGGAGAAATTTATTAGCAGCCTACACATATCATTTTGTGGATATATTCTTAATTTTTGTTGTGAGCTGCCCTTATGCATAGTTTATTTTCCGTTCAGGATGAATTGTATTTTCAAAATTTACTGGCAGAATGGCTCTAGATCAGGCACTCAAATGCCTACCTAGTACCATTGGAAGGTTGACTTCACCTAATTAAGAGTAGTCATGTACATAGGTAGGAACCTATACATAAACAAGTTCATGTGTTGAGCATTTGGTTTCCAATTGCAGTCCTTCAATTTAATTTTAGCTAATAAATAAGGGTGATTTTTGGAAACTAGTTTGTAGAGATTTTAGATTTCAAGAATGTGAGGTTTTAGTCCTTCAAATTTCAGGGTTTTCAGAATTTTGGACTCCATGCCCAACTAAGCATAAGCATCCAATTATTGTAGATACCGGAGTGAGTTCAGTGTACAAATACCATAGAATTTGAATTAGCTAAGCAATATATGACTCCATGCCTGAGGTGAAGGCACTAATATGCAGTCCTTAGTGCTTTTGTGGAAAAAGAACTATCCCCAGGTGGAGCCAAATGTGTAGCACTCATTGTCCATTGTGATTTAAGGCTTATCTTCAGTTTATTAAAAAATGAGAGAAAAATCTAAAACATGAAAGAAATGGTTGATTTTATATTTTCAAGGGCTTTGAAAGTAATAAACCCATGAGAAGATTTGGGTCGTCCGATCAGCAGGAAACAGATCCAATGGCCATCACATAGTTAACTAAGAATGGGTTCATTTTGAAGATTAGACGCTACGACGTATCAAACTCAATTTAAATTTGCTGAAGTCCGGGTTAATCTCAGCCATCCATCAGAAGAGGTGGGATCTGCCGGATATCAGGTCGCAATATCGAGTTGGAAAGTGATCAATTTTCATGTTTTTGATCGGACTCGATAAATCATCAGATTTAGTTTTATTTCCTATCGGGTCCGGCGATCGGGTCGGCAAAGTCATCAGGTTTTATCTTTAATCTCGGACTTGATGAATCATTAAATTTAGTTTTATTTCATATCGGGTCGGAAAATCGTTGGGTCCAATCTTTAATATTAGACCCTATGAATTATTGAATACAGTTTATGTCCTATCGGGTTCGTAAGGGAGTCAAAAGTGCATTGAAAAGGCGGATGCGATAGGTTTTATAAACCAGTGTTAATTCTTTTTAAGTTTTGTGAGCCCGCCATCATTTAAGTGTCATACAAGTTCGACAAGTGCGATCAGGCGATATTTTGATAAGCTCTTTAAGGTGCGCTGTGGGGAAGTAATGAGCAGGAGGGATAATTAGAGCTCAACCTTCATAGTTGATCGTGACATTAGCATGGCTGACCGGAATGTGTGGCCAAAAATCATTAAGGGGGTTCAACCTTGTTGATGCTCTCACACACTCTTTAACCCTCGCGGTGCTCCCAAAGCCTTCCACACTTCATCCACTACTCGGTTAAGGATCAAGTTATAGTTTTGAACAAAGAATGGCCCTCATCTTTTAAATTCCATTATTTCTTGTTATTTTATGTTCTTTAGAATGAGGTGTCTTTTACCCTCTGTGTAATATTATGTAATGTTTTTTACCTTAGACAGTTAGGGAAATAGTTAAGTAGCTTGACAGTTTTGGAGACCACCAACTATCTCATAATGTATAGAAAGAGGAAAATTTAGAAAGAAGAGGTTCAAATTTTGGAGAACCTGGATGCTAGGCCACTAAATTTCAGATACAACTGATTGATTAATGAAAGAATCATAAGTTTTACATACATTGTTGGTGATCAAGGCGGATGTTGGTGGCCACCCATCTATCCCACTTGGACCCCCACAACTGTCTCTTTTAGTTTTTTAGTTTCCTTAATTGTAGCATAGTTTACTATTTTTAGTAGTTTTTTGGGTTCTAAACTTCCGGAGCCATTTTGAGGCCCTAAACGACGTTATTTTGGAAATCTAGCACGAGGGATTTTTTTTTCTAAAATTGTCTTTTTGTCGTATTCCTCAGAGAGATATTTCTAATGGGCTATCATGTGCATCAAACAGAGATAATATGACCAACTCACGACCCCGGGAAGTTGGTTGTCCAACTCACCCCAACGGGGCCCATAAACTCTTGGTGTTTCATCTCCTCGGGTTAGGGTTTTGGTTGTTTATGGTTTCCTCTTATCATTCAATAATAAAAAGGCCCTTGAGCCTCATTGTAGTGCAGTTGATAGGCATGTAGCTACCACATCTATTCTCAAAGATAAGCTACCATCGCCCTAGCTGGTTTATTCCCATTTCTGTTTGTAAGCATATTTCAGTATTTTACATTGATATAATGAAGTATTATTTCCATTGCATATCTGTATTTATGGTTATCTCTGTAATTTGTTGCATTCCTATTTAAATCCAGATCAGTGGTATCAGAGCGGTCTTCTTTTTCTCTGTTTTTCTTTGCATGTCCCCAATGAGCTCGGGATGTAAGGAGTTAGGGCTTGAACTGTTTGAACCTTTGCAAGACCAGCCTCACAAACCTTGACGACCTCCCATGGCGGATGAAAAGAAAGATGAGGGGGCAGCAGATCCTATCAAAATATTGCTCAAAGAAGCCCTCGAGCAGCAAACGAACACGATGATGGACAACTTTGCCTAGATCCTTCAATGGCTACCCAGGGGTGACACATCGGCTTCAAACAACTACTCTAGAAATTCCATATTGTTTAAGGTACAATTAATTTCGAAATCCCCATAACCGAGGGTCAAATAGACACAGGTGTCGTAGATAAATGGTTAAATCTACTAGATGGGTATATTTCTGTTCATGATTTTTCTAGCCGGGAAAAGATTATTTTTTCTCTTCTTAAAGCAACCCTCCATGTCAAGGACTAGTGGGAAACCTACTACAAGCAGAAGGATGAAAGTACGGGCTCACTATTTTCAGCCGCACCCACTTGGAATTTATTCCGGGATGCCATCAAGGAGCAGTACTACCCTGTCAAAAGCTACAAGGACAAATACATAAAGTGGACCATGCTGCGACAGGGAAGAGACCGAGATGTGCCAAAAATCACAAACATTTTTCATACGCTTCGCACACAGTTGGGTATCAAGGATTCTGAACTGCATTTAGTACTCAAATACCGTGGCTCCCTACACAGATACATCGAAGAAGAGATGGAGTTCCTGAACATCTCCTCTCTCGGCATGGCATACTGATATGCTGTCAAGATTGAGCAGAAACTTAAATAGAAGAAGTGAGACTTTGGATTTGCAAATCCGAAGACCAAAGGACAAAGCCAAGGCGGTGTGACCTAAGGCAACCCATCGAAGCCACAAAAAAACAACACCACGAATTCAAATAAGGAGATAGGAAAGTGGTGTGAGTTCCATAAGAGCCCGGGCCACTCACAACACAAGTGAGTGTCGAACTAAGCAGTCGTTGGTGGCTGAGTTGAAGGCTTCTGAAGTAGATGCATGTTTCGACCCTGAGTTAGAACCCAACAAGGGGAATGGAAAAGGGAAGAAGATCATTGATGCAGATCCCAGCATCATTGTTGCCACAACGAAGATCCAGAAGAATGAGCCCATAGATCCAGAGGAGGGGGAGCGCCTTTTCCACATTCATTGTTGACAGTGGGAGCCAAAAGAACCTCATTTTAGCAGAGGTCGTGAAGGGGTTGGGCTTGTTGACAACACCACACCCACAACCGTACAATGTTGGGTGGCTTCACCAAGGACGAGATCTCTGCATTCGCCAGCTGTGTCGCCTTCCCTATAGCATCAAACCCTTCACGGATGAGGTATTGTGCGATGTTTCACCTCTGGATGTTTGTGATGTATTGTTAGGTTACCCATACTTGTGGAGGTGACATATTGTATATGAGTCAAGGCCTCGCACTGTTATTATTACTTTGGGTAATTAATTATACAGGATACCAGAGGTAGCCCCACCTACCACCACCTCTTTGATCTCTGCTAAGAAATGTAGCAAGAATGTCTCCCAGACTAGGAAATTCATTTTCTATTTGGTTCACTCCCAAAGTAAGGGGAAGATTGTCGCCACATCCATGACCCCTGCGAAGGGTTCCTCCACGTAGCAGTAGCAGTAGCAGCAGAGGGATATGGTCATGAAAGAACACAGGAACAACTTCTCCTCGCCCATAGGGGTACAACACAAGTTTCAGATGGGAAATAGAGTTTAGTTATATCTACAGAAAGAACACCTTACAAGAGCCCATCAGAAGCTCAGACCACTCCGACATGGTCCTTATAGCATTACCAAGGCTATGGAAAAAAATTCTTTGGAGCACAACATTCCTCCATTCCTTCTCTTGCATTGAGTGTTCAATGTGGAACACCCTCGACCATGCTTCCCACCATTACTGGACACATCAGAGATTGCAGAACAACTCACGAAGGACCAAGTTTAGCAGATGGAGGAACTCAACACAATGGGGACCATTGCTTCTTAAGGGGGGAGGAATGATCCAGGTGGATGTAGGTGGCCACCCATTTATCCTACTTCGACCCCCACAATTGTCTCTTTCATTTTTTTAGTTTCCTTAATTGTAGCATAGTTTACTATTTTTAGTGGTTTTTCGGGTCCTAAACTTCCAGAGCCTTTTTGAGGCCTTAAACGATGTTTTTTTGGAAATCTACCACCAGCAATTTTTTTCCTAAAATCATCTTATTCATCATAGTACTTGGAGAGATCTTTCCAACGGGCTATCATGCACATCAAATGGAGATAATATGACCAACTCACAACCTCGGGAAGTTGGTTGTCCAAATCACCCCAACGGGGCCCATAAACTCTTGGTGTTTCATCTCCTCGAGTTAGGTTCTGGTTGTTTAGGATTTTCTCTTATTGTTAAATAATAAAAAGGCCCTTGAGCCTCATTTTAGTGTAGTTGAGAGGCATGTAGCCGCCACATCTCTTCTCATAGGTAAGCTACCATTGCCCTAGCTGGTTTATTCCCATTTCTGTTAATTGTAAGCATATTTCAGTATTTTACATTAACGAAATGAAGTATTATTTCCACTGCATATCTGTATTTATGGTTATCTCTGTAATTTGTTGCGTTCTTGTTTAAATCCATATCAGTTGGGTATGATTTTTTGACTTCTCTGTTATGTGTCATCTTATGTTTTCTTCCTTTAAGTATAGTAATGAAGCTGCAGGTCTTTATTTGCTTATGTAAATGAAGTTAAAATCCCTTAAAAGAGCGCTCCTATACTTGAAGTTCACACCTTTGCAATTCTTCTAAGTTACAGATAGTAGCTTTTGTGCAAGACAACATGACACAGTTGGAAACAATGGTATTCTATAAAAACACAAATGGATCAAAATGACCCAAAAATCACCCTACTTGGCTCCCTTTTCCGCAATATATCAGCCCTTTTCCTGTCGGAACTCAAAAACCTTTGTTAAAGCTTAAGACAATGCTTTTTTCCCTTTCGGCTCCAATGCATTCTCGACAATGTCAAAACAAGGCTTTTCCACCTTTTAAACAATTATATATGCTATTGCCGTGGATTGAGTTTTAGCTAATCGGATGGCTCAGATTCAATCGCCATATCGGTGATCGGTAGTCTCCATGGTCTGCACTATCGTGCTATCCCTTTGGCGGAGCTCTGATGCAATATTGCAAATCGCTATCAGCGATTGCCATATGTCAACTTTAGTTTATGCCACCTCTCCTTCAAACCTATGATGCGATAAAATTTGCAGATCTGATAGGCTATCTAATTGTTCCTATACCATTTCGGATATGGTTAGGTTGCGATATTGGAATTCAACGATTTTACAGGTTGATTCCCTTCCTTTGCAGCGATGTGATTTACATGTTAGACCCGATAAGACCCAAAAGCAATATTTATATTATTTCAAATCTGTTTTATCAAATCTGCTAAGTGTTTTGCATAGTTTCTCTATGTAAATGGGTTTTCTTCTTGCGGACCTATATTACACCAAATTGCTTTAACCACGGGAAATTCTATTGTAAAGAATGAAAATGCATAGACAACACCAAATTCATCCAAATATAGAGAAAGCTAAACATTCAAGGCCTCCATGGGTTGTTTATGTAGTAATGCATGCAACACTGATTTATTCACAATAAATCCATTACAGAGTCTTGGCCTTGGGCCAGATTACAACATTAAAAACCTCTGTCTCAAAATAAATGCAATCAATTACACAGTTCCACACTCACAATCAATTCTCTATGTATAGATATAAATACAAAACTACATTTGAGGTTCTCCACCCCCCTCTGGCCTGATTATTCTAGTTAGCAACCTTCTCCTTCTATGCTGCCATAGGCTCACAATGATCTCAAATCTTCTCTCTCCGTCTCTCTACCTCTCCCTCCTTCAGAAAATATAGGAAAATACATATATGTCTAAGCTAACCATCTCCTCCACAATTGAAGGAATAAACTATACATTTAGAAATCAAAACATATCCTAATCTAAACAAACTAGACTACTTGGCTTGATCTCCATGTAGGGAGGATCACATTGCCATTTATTCCCAATTCAGTTTAGAATTAGGCAATAATTAATTAATTACATTTATTTTGAAATTAATACAATTTAAACAACCAAGTCTTCCTCCAAACTTGCATTAGCCACAAAATTTGATCACTTCCATCACATTGTTGGCTAGGCCTAGATGCTCCTGCATAAGACTCCCAAATTTTAAATTAATCATGATCTCCTGATAATGCACTTTTGATATGTGGCCTCACATATCCCATACTTTTTTTGGTAGTCTCTCCTTCGTTATTGCTGTTGTTTTTTGTTCTCTCGGTCTCCATACTTTATGCTGGATTTCCCCATTAGCTATGCTCTCACTGTCTGTTGCTTCCCTTTTCATATATCTTATTGTTGTTTCCTCATCATTACAGTTTATGACAAGCTCCCACATCTTAGTTTGCAGTTTTCCATTTCCTTCACCTCTACCATTCTTTCTAATCAATCTTCCTTTCTTCTTTTGTCCTTTATTTGTTTTATTGGAATGGTGTAGTATGAGTCTCCACAAGTAATCCAATTCTTTTTCCACTTCACTTCTCATGTGTTGAATACTATTCTCTTGCAACTAATTGTGTTCTTGAATATGAACATCATAATCCCTGGGCCAATATTTTCCAATATACATTTCTGAAATGTACAAATGCCTTCTCCATTGATCCTCTGTAATAGCTCCAGTTCCTTCTTTTGGTTTCTCATTGATGACTTCACTACTTCTTACTTCAATTCTCAGCATACCTGTAACTTCACAAATTTCTTGAAAACTTAGAATTCCTCCTGCTTTTTTAGCTACCTGGAATATTTCTTCTTCCAGTAACTTCATTTCTGCACTCTTAAAGATTATGGCATTATATTTGTCTGCATCTGAAATGTCATCTTCAACCTCTTCTCCATCAATAAATCCCTGTAGTATAATAGTAATTCTGTTACTATCATCTCTTGAATTCATTTGTAGTTCAACACTCCCATATTGTAGATTCAACATCATTCCATCTTTCTAAGACATTATGATCTAACCCTTCATTAATTCGATCTGATCTTCAGAATCAACTCCTTGGTTCAAATTGACTTCACGTTGCCTTGTTCCTGGATATAAATCTTCATCAGAGTTAATCAATTCATTAAACACAATTATTTTACCTTGCTTCCTCATTATGGAAACACTTCTGCCAACTTCTTTCTCATATTTTTCATCCATGAAAAATTTGTTCTCATTAAGTTCTGGTTGTACAATTTGATCACTTATTCTTTGGCTTTATTGCCTCTTATCCAAAAGACTTGACTCATGCCACAAATCTATCATCTCATTTGGAATTTTTCACAAAATCTCTGCACAATCTTTACTAACTTCATTTTCTGCAACATCCGTCTTTAGTCCTTCTTTACTCGGGCTTCCTTCAAGGCCACTAATCTTAAATAACTGTTTATCATCTAGAAAGTCCTCTATATCAACTTCCTTTAGCTTCTCTCCTTTGGCTTCAGTCCTCATTAGTTGTCCAATATCTGTATAATTCACTACAGCTATGTTTAACAACTGCGCTTCCCTCTGTATCACAAGATTATGTGAATTCCCTTCTTCTAACTTTTGAAAAATCATATCTTTTATTTTCCTTTCCCCCATGAAAACTTTAAACAATTTTCTTACTTCAGTGTATCCTGCATTTACACAAACAATATTAGTTTCAAAATTATGAGATACCAAGGTCTCCTCAAATAATTTCATCATCAACTCTTCTAGTTGACTTCAACTTCCTAAATACACCATAAGATTCCCCATTTGCTTTGTATTAGCTTCATCAGTTTTCCTGAGAAAAATATTTGTTCCATATTCATATGAATGGATCTCTTCCTTTCCAAACATTCCTTTGATCTCAATAATTCCTTTGTCATCTGCCTTTTGAATTATCCTTTGGGTGTCATCTGACTAGACATCTTCCTTCACTTGATTGTAACTTTTCTCTTTATTCTTCATATGACTGTGAGTAGTCATCTCTTCACCTATTAATATAACAGTTTCCAATAACTCCTTGTCTTTCCTCAAGTCTATATGACCTGCAAACATACAAAAAATATGAGAATAAAAATCACAAGGCTCCATTGCCTCATTTGCTTCCATTGTCATCATATCTTCAAATTGTTTTGAGCTATGCCAATAGTCCATGAGATCTTCAACTGATCCCCCATTATCCTCTTCACCCAACATTTCACCTTGTTCTGGTCTACAAATGGAAACTTCCATTTTTGCTTCTACTTCTTTGAGTTCCTCTGGTTCCTCTTGAGCACTCAATATCTGTTCAATCTTCCTCAACTCTTCTTCTATCTCTAAATTCACTTGCTAATTTCTCTTCTCTTATAGCCTCTGTCACTTTACTCTCCTTCTCATGGTCCAACCATGCTTCTGGTCTTCATCAGTTCTTTGCAGCATCTCCATCAATATTCCAATATGGAAATCTATCTCAACTCTCTCTCTCTTTGTCAAACTCTTCTTGACTCATCCTCATGCCATTTTCTTTGGAATCTTTATGTTTGTTGTGGCTTCTTTCTGAACCTTTGCTGTGACTATCAGTAGTCATCCTCTTCTCCTCTTTTTTCATGATCTCCTCACTCCTCTGAAACAAGCCTCTACAACAACAAGTCCTCCTTATTGCGATATTACCTCACTAAGCTCTCCTCACTCTGTATTTTGGTAAGCACGGTCCTCTATATAGAACCTCCTCTTGAGAAAAACCTTTGCTCCTTCTAGGCTTCTGCAATATCTCACTCTCTCTTGAGAACACTTCAGCTGTCCTCTCTATCCAATCCCTTCTTGGATTCTTTAGGTTCACTGCCACTTCAAAGTGCTTTCCTTGCTCTACTTTTAAGAACACATCTGGTTCTTCTCTCACAACTTCTCTTGTTCTATATTGCTGCGGTCTTCACACTTTCTTATGTTGTCACCTGTTTTTTGAATGGATTTCATCTGTCTCTTGAATTTGCAAGTTCTGCTACACATCACCTCTGTGTGCCTTCCTTCTGTCAGATTAGAATTTAATCCTTCCTCTTTCCTAAATAAATACTTTAGCACATAACTCTATTTTTAATTCCTTCATACATAATTTCTCTGTTCTGTTTAACCCCAATTATTCAATTACAACTTGGCTCTGATACCAAAAATGACATAGTCGGAAACAATGGTATTCTATAAAACCACAAATGGATCAAAATGACCCAACAATCACCTCGCTTTGCTCCCTTTTCTACAATATCATCCCTTTTCCTATCGGAACCCAAAAGACTTTGTTATAGCTTAAAACAATGCTTTTTTTCCCCTTTCAGGACTAATGCACTCTCAGAAATGTCAAATCAAGGCTTTTCCACCTTTTAAACAATTATATATGTTTTTTCCATGGATCAACATCTGGCCAATCAAACGGCTTAGATTCAATCGCCTTATCAACGATCGACAATCTCAATGGTCTGCACTATCGTGTTATCCCTTTGGCGGAGCTCCGATTCGATATCGCTAATCGCTATTAGTGATTGCCATATTTCCAGTTTACTATATGCTACCTCCCCTTCAAAACTCCGATGCGATAGCCTTTGTGGATCCAATAGGCCATCCAATTGTTCCTATATAGTTTCGGATCCAGTTAGGTTGCGATATCAAAATTCGGTGATTTTACAAGCCGATTCCCTTACTTGCAACGATACGATTTACACGTCAGACCCGATAAGACCCAAAAGTGGTATTTATATTATTTCAAATCCATTTTGTCAAATCTGCTAAGTGTTTTGTGCAGTTTCTCTGTGTAAATGGGTTTTCCGCTTGCGGACCCAGATTACACCAAATTTCTTTAACCATAGGAAATTTTATTGTAAAGAATGAAAATGCAGAGCCAACACCAAATTCATCTGAATACAGGGAAAACTAAACATTCAAGGCCTCCACAGGCTGTTTATCTAATAATGCATGCAACACTGATTTATTCACAATGAATCCATTACAGAGTCTCGGCCTTGGGCTAGATTACAACATTAAATACCTTTCTCTCAAAAGAAATGCAATCAATTACACAGTTCCACACTCACAATCAATTCACTATGTACAGACATAAATACGAAACTAAATTTGAGGTTCTTTGGCCCTCTCTGACCTGATTATTCTAGTTAGTGACCTTCTCCTCCTATGCTGCCTGTAGGCTCACAATTCTCTTGAACCCTCTCTCCCCATCTCTCTATCTCTCCCTCCTTCAAAAAAGACAGGAAAATACATATATGTCTAAGTTAACCATCTCCTCCACAATTGAAGGAATAAACTATACATTTAGAAATAAAATCCTATCATAACCTAAACAAACTAGACTACTTGGCTTGATCTCCATGCAGGGAGGACCTCTTTGCCATTTCTTCCCAATTCAGTTCAGAATTAGGCAATAATTAATTACTTACATTTATTTTGAAATTAATACAAATTAAACAACCAAGTCTTCCTCCAAACGTGCATTAGCCACAACATGTGACAACTTCCATCACATTGTTGGCTAGGCCTAGATGCTCCTACATCACAACATATTGTTTATAACTTATCCAAGTGTCACAGATAGTAGATCCTATGTAAAACATCATATTGTCTATGACTAATTCAAGTTTTATTCATTCATCACTTATATTCAATAATCAAATAGCATTCTTATATTTTTTGGTCACTTAAGTATTGAGGGTTAAAAACCAAGTCTTCCAGGTCTTTCATTTAACAACATAACATACAACTAAGTGACAAACAAGTGACTATAACTATAAAAATTAATGTCTTAAGCACAATTTCTACACAACCAGGAAATTGGTTTCTTAAGGTACAACACCCACCCCATAATCAATGCAAAAAATTAGTGATATACAATATTAGGTGTCACATATAAGTGACACACCTTTACTAACAAGGCATAATTGATGCATATAAGAAATGGACCATAACTATTAACACATATCCATCGATGCATTATAAGTGAGAAATAATTAATGTTCTTACATGAAATAGATATTTAACAAATCATAAGAAAGGCACATAATCTAAATTTACAATTTTACATCATGGTTGCAATATTCATAAGATAGGTAAGGTATTGGTTGCAATATACATGAAATGATATGTAAGAAAATTCTACCTTCTATTAACCAACCCCCAATGTTGACAAGAGGTTTATGCTTGTCTTTCTAAAAAAAATTCCCATAAGCATAAATATTAGAAGGTGGGAAGAATATTGAAGTGGAATTTGAAAAAAAAATAGTTTTGTGCAATTTGAAAATCCTAGTTTTATGCAATTTGAAAAGCGTAGTTTTGTGTAATTAGAAAACCCTAGTTTTGTATCATTTCAAAAACATATCTTTTAGAATTTGAATATCCTAATTATGTGCAACTTGAAATCCCCAGTACTGTAGAATTTTAAAAGCCTAGTTAGTGGATAAGGTTTCTAATTTTTGTTTGGCGAGTCTCACTTGTGTCAATTTGTAATATGTTATGGTGTTAGGGCTATGTGTGGAGTACCTAGTTAATGGCTAAGGTGAAGTGTGGATAATTTAAGAGGTCTACATAGCCTTTCTCATTATGAAATTTCCTAGGGATGTTATGTTTGCTAATTCTATTTATGAACTAAGTGATGCCCCATAAGAAATGCACTGAAGGAATACACATAATCCATGATACACAATATTAGTTGGCAGATATAAGTGATGTACCTTTACTAACACGACATAATTGATGCAAATAAGAAATGAACCATGAACATCAACACATATCCATTAATGCCCCATAAGTGACACATAATTAATGCTCTTAAATGACACACATAATTGTCACACCATAAGAAAAACACATGTTTTAGATTAGCCATTGTATATAGTGGCTGGAATACATTCAAGAAGATATGGAGGAAACTATTTCCTTCTCTTAACCAATCCCTAATGTGACAAGAGGTTGATGCTTATCTTTCTAAAAATGTAGTGTAAGCATAAATATGGGAAGGCAGAGAGAATTGAATGCAAGATGCTGATAGTTCGATGTGAACACTTTAACATTGAGAGTTCAAATTGGAGTGCATAATTATACAATTTAAGTAAACACACCATATTGACCTTGCATGACAAGTTGGAGTCTAATTTGAAAATGCCAAGTTTTGTGGAAGTTGAAAACCTTAGTTTTTGTGCAATTTTGTCCTAAGAGGCCAAAATAAGATTTATCTTAATGTGCATTCCTTTGGGATTTATATCTGGTCATTATATTTATGAATGTTATGAACTAATGAAACATAATATGGATGGAATTGTTGTTTAGACCATTGTAACTAATTTATACTTAACACATGATAAGGTATTGTAAGTTAGACACTTAAGAAACATAAATAAGTGACATATTAAGTGATTCCAATTAATCAATGGATATAGGTTACTCTTTAAATTGAGATATGTAGTCAACATGCCACAAAATACTTGCCATAAGTGAGAAAGTTAAGCAACAATGCATCAAAGCAATGTGCTAAAGCCATGATACACCATATTATGTGTCACGTATAATTGATGTATTAATGGTAATCATTAGATTCTCATGTTCATGATTAGGTAGGAATTATTTTACATTTGATGAGTTCTTTCTTAGCATTGTTTGAAGTTGGAGGTTTTGGGAATGCATATATGTGCCCTGCAAAAAATGGATTGCCAACATACACATCCATCAAAATACAAATATATTTTTGAGATGGCTAGTGCAACCATATAACCAAATACAATTTTGATCCATCTATACATTATTATCCCTAAATTAATTGTATAAAAGTTCAAAGTAGTGTTATGCATAAGGTAATTCATAAAACCTTCATTACTTACATGGAAGTAAGACTCCTTCAATATAACATTGATTTCTTTGTTATTATCTGGTGGATATCTAAATGTGATATGGACCATTATACTAAGAATTATTAAGCATTCCTAAGTAGTAATATAGCTAAGGATCCTGTTGAGGGCCCTGAAATCGGGTCAACAACAAGGGGGATACCCACCCGGTCGGGAACCTGGTTGGCGGCTCCGTGCCCGTTTGGTGTAGCAGGTCCGACTGGGGATAACGGGACCAGCTTCCCGTTCTAAGGGGGGTGTGTGTGTGTAGAGTTTGGTGATGTGTGTGTGTGTAGAATATGATAATGAAAATATGGGATTATTTCTAAGCTAATCTAGTTCTAAACTCTGAGACTGAATTTTATACTACTTTAATCTATCAAGAACAACACATCTAATCTACGCTATTACGGGATAGAACTTTTTCCATTATGCGATCTAGAAATATTTCACACAATAACTGGTAATGAAGATTATTCAGCTATTATGAGAATATAAATCAATTAAGATGAACCATCCTGCATAAAAAGTTAAGAAAAACGGTTGTGAACAGCATATCGCATAATCAGTTATTCATGTATTAAGCACAAATCAATGACTCCACCGTACAAAAGTGCCAAATGGTAGTCCACTCATTCATACATTAACATATAAACAACATCAGCTGTATATTACTCTAAGAATGCAAGCAGAAACTGGTCAAGAGATAAAAGTACCATTTATGACTGAATTTATACTCACAGACCTGAAGCAATAATGATCTATTTCTACCTACTTCTAATGCCTACTAAGAGTACAGAAGTGCAACATCAGTAGCAGGTATTAAAATGCAAACATAAATAAATCTTGATCCGTCCATTCATCAAAAACCCCCTCCGAGGGTGCAAAAGTGCATGTTCTGAGGACAAGTTTTTTGACAAATTTCTGGACCCTTCTCCAATGCAACGAGAAGGGTTAAATACTACTAACCGGCTAATTTTAATTACACAAATTTAGGGAACGGCTTCAAATGACCGCCCTTTTACTAAAACAAATTTATTTCTAAAAACTGAATCTAATTTCTAACCATTTCTGTATCTGCTCCTTAGCGCTATAAGCGATGCGCTGTTCGCTGTGAAAGAGTCGGTTTCTTGTCCTTTCCTTTTGTTCAAGCTTGAAAATTAGAAATAACAAGAGCTGGCACCTCTTTCTGACAAACTAAAAGATATTTTTGAAAGTGTTCTTCTGGAGGAGTGTCTCCATGGCATGTATACTTAGTACAACTCAGATTTCTTTCAAACTGATTGTGCTGTTGCTATTTTGGTTTCCGGCCGTGCGAATGACTCAATGAGCTGGGGATTTTGTTGCTTGAACGATTTTCTCAATTGAAACTTGTTTCCATTCTTTGTTCCAGGCTTTTCTGAGATGTCTTTCCCCTTAAACGTTTTTCTTTTTGCTTTACCCAATTTGGGACTCAGGATCTTTCATGAACGCTTTGCTTTTGTGCGCCTTTGACTTTGAGTCCTAGATAGCCTATTTCCATCAGCATTTTTTGAGTGATACTCTAGGATCCGCGGTCCTGCTGTATGCGGTATCCATCTGCGAAGTCATCTCCTCTCTGTTCTTCTAGTTCTGGCGCTTTTCCTTAGATGTTTCCTGCATATAGATTTATATCAGTTGCTGACTTATAGTTCACGTAAATGAAAAGAGACAGAAGAAAAGATTGACATGAAAGAAATTAAGTTCTAATGAATGCATAATCATGTCACCCATTATGACTTGACTCTTCGAAAAACGCAACATAATCATCTTTGTATACACAGGCGTACAATCATTAATTTCCCGTAAGGTGCGCGCCTAATTTTAGGCTCACAGATCATGCCGAGGAATGCCTGCGACGAATGGCTTCTGCGATTTGCATCGCAGCATCGAAGATTGCGATATAAATAGTGGTATTGCAACAATTGATGGTCTCATTTGTCGCACACCATAGATCACAGGTCGCAGCTTTGCATGGTCGCAGATCGCATATCGCAATATCGCAAGGTCGCAAGATTTTTCCCTTTGTCACTTTGTGCTGCTTATGCAACATTGCGACGTGCGATGTCGCATATCGGCCGTCGGCGGTTCTTCAGGTTTTCCCCTTTTGAGCGCTTTTAATGCACGCGATGCGATGGTTTCTCGCGTCGCTCCTCCTCAGTGTGTTTATGCGCTTTGGGGAAAGCGCTCCTTTTTCCTTTGCGACGCGATATAGCTCTTAGGGAGTTAATACAAAAGATTTTTCAAACAAAAATATTTTTTGGATTTTTTGGTTAAGGGTCCCCCTTTGCTTGATGTTATTACTAATATCAAACAAAGAGGGGGGTTGTTGGTGACCACAACAATGGCGATTCACTGTGAAGAACCAGTTATCTCTGCATTTCTATTGACCGTTCACTTCCGAAACAACAAAAATTTTTATATGTCTAAATTTTGTTATGGACAGATAGAGTAGATTGCCCCTCACCTTGTCGACGATATTTTGTCTCAACCCTTTTTATATCCCAATTTCTTGCTTCCTCAGGTTTTCTTCTTGCATTCGCACCAGACATTACTTGGTCTTAATTAAAGATAAAATAAGGTCTTCTCTGGGCACTGGCTTAAAAGTATGCTCATTTGTCGTAGGTAGAGCCTCTGCTACCCACAAGCGTTCATAGCCTTGACAGGGTTACCATGTTATCCAGCAATGATCATTTTTCCTGCTTGAGGTTACTCGCAACATTCCAGAGAAAAATCCTTTTTGACACACTTTTCCTTTTTTAATTCTCTAAAGAACAATGTCTTGGTTTGGTGGCCAAATTATGACACAGTCATTCACCTGATTTACACTTTTGCTGAACAAGCCGGCTCGTGATGAGACCTCTTGTCTTTTGATTGCAACAATCTTAAGTCGTTGCCCTGTTTTGATAGACAGTATTGGAAAAGTCAGCAAGTTATAATATCTGTGATCATGATAAGCCGGCTCGTGATGAGACCTCTTATTCTTTGAGATATAGTGTTTTGTTTGGATTGTTTCTCTGAATGCTGTAATTTCCTTTTAGCAGGGAGGAAGTCATTGTTTTTCCTTAAGAAAGCTTTGGACGACAATAATAGAGTTTTTGAAAACAACAGCTTTGCAGAGAATGCTTATTTTATTATTGATGATACCTTTCATGGTGCTGATACAAAGCAATTCTTTTACCAGAGGTTGCTTTTGTCAAAGTTTTTTAGAGGCCGAAACGAGTATCGTAATCAAAGTGAAGTTAACTCTATTTGTCAATAATAAAATTTAGATTTTCAAAAATTTTGCTATTTGTACAAGCGAAATCAAAATCTGATAGAGAATTGGCGTGCCCTTTCATGAATCCTTTTTAAATGATCATTTACAACGGGTTTTATTCATAAAAAGAGAAAAACAAAACAAAATAAAAACTAAAACTAAATCCATCCTACAAAAATTAGAAGAATTCTCTTCTATGGAAAATATAATTTAAGAATCAGTCCGTTGACAGGTAAAGAATCTCTCCTTCCTGCCAGATCCTGCAACACAAATGTAGACGAGCCTACGACTTCTACAATCTGAAAAGGGCCAAGCCACAGCTTCTGAAATTTCGTATGTTTGCCCTTTTCTTCATGAGCCTTATCCCATTTCAAAACTAAATCACCCATCTGAAAGTTTTTTCTGGTTATGATGCTTGAGTCAAAAGAAGATTTTATTAGCGCTTGGTGATGAGCATGGGTTTTCCTAGCTTGTTCTCTTTGTTCTTCTAGTTTGATTATTTCCATTTGTCTTAATTGTAAAGAGGAAGTAGGTACTTCATTAATATATTGCACTAAAGACAAAGAGGGAATGACTAGGTGAGTCGGAAGAACCACTTCTCTCCCATAAACTAAATTAAAGGGAGAAGTGCGGATTGAAGCTTTCTTTGTTATTCTATCAGCCCATAAAGCATTTACCAGCGCTTTGTGCCAATTCCTTTGGTTTTGGTCGACTGTTCTTTTGATAATTCTGATTAGGTTCTTGTTTGTTGATTCAACCAATCCATTAGCTTGCGGATAGTAGTTGGCAGAATATTTCAGTTTGAACCCTCTTTTAAGCGCAAACTCAGTCATAGAATTTCCAGAAAAATATGAAGTGTTATCAAACATTAATGCTGTTGGCAATCCAAACCTAGTGATGATAAATTGATCTATGAATTCAATAATATTTTCATAATGAACTGTCTTGAGAGGAACTGCTTCTACCCATTTGGTAAAATAATCAGTTGCCGTAAGGATATACTTATGCTGCTTAGAAGAGTGAGGAACGATCTCACCTATTATGTCCAAGCCCCATTGACTGAATGGTTGGTCGATGATGACTGGTTGTAGCGGCATGGACGGTTTCCTTTGTTTTCCTGCAGCAGTCTGGCAGACTTGGCATTTCCTTATGTGATTGTATGAGTCTTTGAATAGCGTGGGCCAATAATATCCTGCACGCAAGATTTTATGTGCAGTCGCATCTCCGGCATAGTGTCCACCCGCTGGTCCATCGTGGAGTTCCTGCAAAACCTTTTCGGCTTCAGTTTTCTCAAGACACCTAAGAAGCACAGAATCGTAATTCCTTTTAAACAAGACATCATTTATGAGCTGGTATTGTTTAGCTTTTAATCTCAGAGCTCTTTTCTTGGTATGATCCAGACGTGATGGATCATACCCATTCTTAAGAAAATAAATGGTGTCAGCATATGATGATTCTGCATCGTTTAGGCTTACCTCGTACTCTTGTACCTCTTCAGATGAGTTCTCCGGGATTTGCGATGCTTCGGCTAACATCTTGCAGAAGCCTTGACCTCTTACGATGTTTGCTGGTTTGATCTCGAGATCATATTCTTGTAAAGAGGTAATCCAATTAGCTCTCTTTTCGCCCACGTCTTTCTGCACCAAAAGGTTTCTTACCGCCGGAAACGGTACTACGACTTTAGTGTGGGGTTTAAGCAAGAACGGTCTGAAATATTTGATCGCTTTGAAAACAGCATATGCTTGTTTCTCTACGTCTGAGTAATTAATTTCAGCACCTTGTAAGTTCGAACTAAAGAATGCGATTGGAGCTTCCGTTTTCTCTTGATTTACTTGGGTCAAAATCGCGGCATAGGATTTATCTGAGGCAAAAGTGTATAAGGTAAAAGATTCCGAAAAATTTGGGGTGGCCAAAGATGGAGCATTGATGATAGCTTGTTTGATTAAGTTGAACGCTTCCTGCTCATCTAGACCCCATTTGAAATTTGAATTCTTTTTTATCATATTTTGTAAGGGAGAAATAATACGTGAAAAATCCAAGACAAATCTTTTGACAAAATTGATCTGTCCAAGGAAGGATTGCATGGCTTTCTTGTTATGGGGTATGGACATTTCGGAAATTCCCTTGATTCTGTCGGGTTCTATATGAATACCAGATTTTGACACTATGAATCCGAGCAATTTCCCTTCGCTTAACGCAAAGAAAGATTTCTTTGGGTTGAGCGAAATCCCATACCTCAAGCATCTTTGAAAGATTTGCTTCAAATCTTTGAGGTGGTTGATTCGTTTTTTGGAGTACACTGTTATATCATCAAAGTAAATCACCACTGATTTATTGACTAACCCTTTAAACGCGATGTCCATGGCTCTCTGAAAGGTAGCTCCAGCATTGATCAGACCAAATGGCATCTTCCGATATGCATAAGTGCCCCATTTGGTTCGGAACGTAGTCTTTAAATGATCATCGGGATGCACCAGTACTTGATTGTATCCTGAAAATCCATCCAGGAATGACATTAATTCTGAGCCTGCTACTGCCTGTAATATTTTCTCCATAGGTGGGAGGGGAAAGTTATCTTTCTGACAGGCTTTGTTGAGATTTCAGAAATCGATACAGATTCTAATGTCTCCGTTTTTCTTCCTAACGGGCACCATATCGGATACCCATTTAGAATGCCTGACGGGGAAGATTATTCTGGCTCTCAACAACTTATTAAGCTCAGTTTTTATCTGATTTTCTAGGTTAGGGTGTATTTTTCTGAGCTTCTGCTGGACAGGTTTTTCATTGTCAATCATAGGGATAACATGTTGAATGATAGAAGTGTTGTATGTTTTTAGCTCATCGTAATTCCAAGAAAAAACGTTTTTGTATTGTCTCAGAAGACGGATATATGCTGATTTCTCTTCAGGGGCTAGGCCGTGACCTAGGTTAATGTTTTGTGGCTTCTGATCAGTCCGTAGGTTTACTAATTCATAGTTCAGGGTAGAACTGCAAAGTTTAGCATTGGCGGACGTTTTAAACCGACTTTTCAAATCATATAAATCTTCTAACTTGACCACCGATTTCGGTATAGCATTTTCAGAGCCATTTTGTTGTATTTGATGATCATGATGGTCTTCGTCGATTATCTGATTTGAGTAGGATCCTTCAGAAGTGAGGAAATTTACGATGTCAGGATCGTCGTTGAACACTCTCCAATTGGTGATATTGTCAGGGATGGATGGTCTAAAGATTAATTCTATTGAAAACCTATCAGGACTAAAATCTTCAGAAGGGATAAGTCTAGAGGCTACGTTAGCTAATAGGTCTGCGCTCGCATTTTGAATTCTTGGAATTGACGAGATGTTGAATGCTACGAAATGTGCAGTGAGATCTTGAACTAATGATTGATAATTATTTAAATGACTTGACAGGCAATGTATGGTGTTACGTACCTGTTTTACGACGATCTCCGAATCTCCAAAGACTTGAAGATACTTAACGTTTAATCCAATTGCTTTGTATAGGCCTTGAACCAAGGCTTCGTACTCCGCTGTGTTGTTCGTGCAATCGAATTCAAGTCTGCATGTGAGCATAATCTTATTCACGTCTGGGTTAATCAGAACGCATCCTGCACCTGCTCCCTCATTTGATTTCGATCCGTCAAAATACAATTTCCAAAATAAAGATGTATTTACAGAATTATCTAAAAAACTAAAACATTTTGAGTCATCAGTTTGGGAGAAATTTTCAACTTGGGATAAAACTGAATTCTCTAAGTATGGTGAAATATGAGCATTGAAATTACCTAGGAAAGAATCTATTGCGTAATTGCCTACAATGCTGCTATTGTACGTTATGGCCTCATTTTCTCCTTCCAGTTCTGTCACTATGTATTTTTGGTGCAACTCTCGTTCAACCTTTATCTTATTTGGTTTACCATTGTATGGTAACCACATGTGCGACCAATCGGTTGAAAAATATCCGTGGAGTTTTTCCGACCAATCCCTGCTAAGAATCAAACCATAGAACTCAGGGATATCAGCTACTAGAATGTCGATAACCTGACACACTTTTGAGTTAGACGACAATCTTATGGTCACCTGATTGAGTTCACCAATCACTTCGACTTGGGATCGATCAAGTTGAACTATACGTACTGCGGATTTTTGAGGTTGCACATTCAATTTGGCACATATTGACCTGGGTAAAATATTCGTTGAAGCACCAGAATCGACCAAGCAATTGTGCACGTTTTTGTTGAAGATTTCATATGTGAGAAGAAAAGGAGGAGTATGAGATCTTGATCTTCCTCCAATCAAGGCGATGTCATTTGGATCAATTTTATTGATCGTGTTGGTTGGAGGCCTTCCCAGATTGTGAGAAGCTACAGCTGTAGGTAAAGATGTAGTAGGCACAGCATGTAATTCTTTCATCATTATTTTCTGCTGGTGTTTCAATTTACTCAATTCATACAAAGTGATATTAGCCCTAGTCTTCTTCATGTCATCAATGATGTTATACTCCATTTCATCCGACACTATTAGTGTTCTTGATGGAAGCGTTTGATCAGATTGGACTGGGCTAAACTGGGTCGCTTTAGCAGTTGACTTTTTTGTTGCGACCTTTTATTTTGTTGCAGGGCTTGCGCCCTTTTGTTTTAGGGTAGTTGGGGGAGGATCAAGTTGATTTTTGCTTCTCGTGCTAACAGGAAATGCTTCTTGATCCTCTTCTTATTGGAGGATGAAGTCCCACATTCCTTGTAGTTCTACGACCTCTTCCTCATCGGTCTGCCCTTCAGTGGTATTCTCTTCTTCTTCGTCTTCTTCAGATTCAACGTTTGAGACAACACTAGGTGGTCTTACCTCCATGGGAGGATTTCTTTTAAAAGTCCTAAAGGGCTTTTTCGAAGAAGTCTCTGCTACTTGTTTCTTAATATCAATCATCTCATTTGACATGGCTTTCAACACTTTTTGTAATCCTTCCAAATCGAAAGGATCTTTTGTTTGCTTCTTCTTGGTGTCTTCTTTGAAAGAGATCTTCTTAGATTTGCGTTCTTCTATAGAAAATCTCTTTTCTAGGGCTACCACGCGTTTTTCCACTGCTAACGCTTCTGTCAAGTTGTCGACTAAGGTGGTCTTGTTTGCCCTATCTACGAAGATAGCCAAGTTTTGAGGTAAAGCCGTGATGTACCATTCACATCTTACTTCCTCGCTGGGTTGTGAGACAACGGGGATTTTGTTGAGGATCTTATTGAACCGTAAGTTAAAATCTTTAATGGGTTCTCTAGCCTCAGCCTTAAGATTAGATAGGTCATTTATCAATGTCGCCGTGGATCTGTCGTCACCAAACTTGGTGAGGAATTGACTTTGAAAAATGTCCCATCTTGTGATGGATCCGGAAGGTAACGAAAAGTACCATGACCCGGCTGTTCCTTGCATTGTATAAGGGAAAAGCCGGACAACAGCGTCTTCGTTAGTGACTCCGTTGAGATTAACAGAAAGCATGAAATTGTTGATATGTTCCTCGGCTAGCATGCCTGCTTCGGGGTTGAATTTAGGCAGCCATTTCTCAGGATGGGCCGGTATAGGGCTCAGGGGTGGAGGCATTAAAACTCCCCCAGGATTGTTCCATGGAGACTAAGCCATCGTTGAGCTGCTAGTTAATGGAAGTGCAGAAGACGATTCCTGATGCTGAGAAGATAAAGATATTAAGATCTTTGATGTTTGAAGAGGAAGGTTTGTAGAAGATGGGTGAGTGAGTTGGAATGAAAGAGTGGGTGGTTGACTTCACGGTGAGGGAGTTGATATGGACGAAGTGGATGAAGGAGTCTGACTGTCAGACTCTGGTGGTGTTTTCCTTGCTCTTTTCCTAGTAGGGAGAGGGAGTTCACTTGGTTGTATGGCAAATTTTTCACTCTTTGATCTGGTAAGGGGATGAGCAGGGTTGTACTGCGAAGTCACGCTGCTTTTAGATTTATTAGACTTCTGGTTAAAAATAGAGAATCCCTGGAGTTTACGAATCAAAGTTCGAATTTCAGGGGGTTCAAAGATAGATTGGTCTGATATATTCGAATATGTAGCAGCAGTAGATACTCGAGCGACTTCAAATTCCGGGTTTAACCGTGTTGGAGAAGTCGAGGGAGTTGATGAGGGTGTATTACTCTCAGAATGGTATTTAGATGTTGCTTTAGGTGCCATTCATAGTTCGTGCCCTCCTTCTAGCGCCAAATATGTTGAGGGCCCTGAAATCGAGTCAACAACAAGGGGGATACCCACCCGGTCGGGAACCTGGTTGGCGGCTCCGTGCCCGTTTGGTGTAGCGGGTCCGACTGGGGATAACGGGACCAGCTTCCCATTCTAAGGGGGGTGTGTGTGTGTAGAGTTTGGTGATGTGTGTGTGTGTAGAATATGATAATGAAAATATGGGATTATTTCTAAGCTAATCTAGTTCTAAACTCTGAGACTGAATTTTATACTACTTTAATCTATCAAGAACAACACATCTAATCTACGCTAACCCGAGATAGAACTTTTTCCATTATGCGATCTAGAAAGATTTCACACAATAACTGGTAATGAAGATTATTCAGCTATTATGAGAATATAAATCAATTAAGATGAACCATCCTGCATAAAAAATTAAGCAAAACGGTTGTGAACAGCATATCGCATAATCAGTTATTCATGTATTAAGCACAAATCAATGACTCCACCGTACAAAAGTGCCAAATGGTAGTCCACTCATTCATACGTTAACATATAAACAACATCAGCTGTATATTACTCTAAGAATGCAAGCAGAAACTTGTCAAGAGATAAAAGTACCATTTATGACTGACTTTATACTCACAGACCTGAAGCAATAATGATCTATTTCTACTTACTTCTAATGCCTACTAAGAGTACAGAAGTGCAACATCAGTAGTAGGTATTAAAATGCAAACATAAATAAATCTTGATCCGTCCATTCATCAAAAACCCCCTCCGAGGGTGCAAAAGTGCATGTTCTGAGGACAAGTTTTTTGACAAATTTCCGGACCCTTCTCCAATGCAACGAGAAGGGTTAAATACTACTAACCGGCTAATTTTAATTACACAAATTTAGGGAACGACTTCAAATGACCTCCCTTTTACTAAAACATATTTATTTCTAAAAACTGAATCTAATTTCTAACCATTTTTTTATCTGCTCCTTAGCATTGTAAGCGATGCGCTGTTCGCCGTGAAAGAGTCGGCTGCTTGTCCTCTCCTTTTGTTCAAGCTTGAAAATTAGAAATAACAAGAGCTGGTGCCTCTTTCTGACAAACTAGAAGATATTTTTGAAAGTGTTCTTCTGGAGGAGTGTCTCCATGGCATGTATACTTAGTACAACTCAGATTTCTTTCAAACTGATTGTGCTGTTGCTATTTCGGTTTCCAGCCGTGCGAATGACTCAATGAGCTGGGGATTTTGTTGCCTGAACGATTTTCTCAATTGAAACTTGTTTCCATTCTTTGTTCCAGGCTTTTCTGAGACGTCTTTCCCCTTAAGCGTTTTTCTTTTTGCTTTACCCAATTTGGGACTCAGGATCTTTCATGAACACTTTGCTTTTGTGTGCCTTTGACTCTGAGTCCTAGATAGCCTATTTCCATCAGCATTTGTTGAGTGATACTCTGGGATCCGCGGTCCTGCTGAATGTGGTATCCATCTACGAAGTCATCTCCTCTCTGTTCTTCTAGTTCTGGCGCTTTTCCTTAGATGTTTCCTGCATATAGATTTATATCAGTTGCTGACTTATAGTTCACGTAAATGAAAAGAGACAGAAGAAAAGATTGACATGAAAGCAATTAAGTTCTAATGAATACATAATCATGTCACCCATTATGACTTGACTCTTCGAAAAACGCAACATAATCATCTTTGGATACATAGGCGTACAATCATTAATTTCCTGTAAGGTGCGCGCCTAATTTTAGGCTCACAGATCATGCTGAGGAATGCCTGCGACGAATGGCTTCTGCGATTTGCATCGCAGCATCGAATATTGCGATATAAATAGTGGTATCGCAACAATTGATGGTCTCATTTGTCGCACACCATAGATCGCAGGTCGCAGCTTTGCATGGTCACAGATCGCATATCGCAATATCGCAAGGTCGCAAGATTTTTCGCTTTGTCACTTTGTGTTGCTTATGCGACATTGCGACGTGCGATGTCGCATATTGGCCGTCGACGGTTCTTTAGGTTTTCCCCTTTTGAGCGCTTTAAATGCACGCGATGCGATGGGTTCTCGCGTCACTCCTCCTCAGTGTATTTATGCGCTTTGGGGAAAGCGCTCCTTTTTCCTTTGCGACGCGATATAGCTCTTAGGGAGTTAATACAAAAGATTTTTCAAACAAAAATATTTTTTGGATTTTTTGGTTAAGGGTCCTCCTTTGCTTGATGTTATTACTAATATCAAACAAAGAGGGGGGTTGTTGATGACCACAACAGATCCATGCACAAGGGTCTTACGAAATACAAATATGTATGTGTGTGTGTATCAAAATAGTAAGAATATTCAATAATGTATAGGAAACAACATGTGTTATGTATTTGATTCAAAGTATTATTTGATAATTTTATAGGATTGGAAATGAATCGTACGTCAAGTAACTTACCATGAAGTAATAATAAACAAATTTAATGCACCTAAAGGATTTTTGGGTTTCTTATTCACACAATGTCTAATCTAGGTAGGGCTTATGGATCTGAATCCTAAAACTCTTGACTTCTTTGTTGTGAACTAAAGTTTCTTGAAAGGGGATTGGATGTGCTAGACTAGTCATTGAAAGATAAATTAGCCTATCAGAGTCCCAAACCCCTTGAATAGATTGTTGTGATGGAAATTTAAAAATAAAATGTCACTACCATAAGACATAATGCAGAAGGAATGATGTATACTGACATGTTTTCATAGAAAATTTCCAAATTTATTTCATTAAAGTGTCGTATTGCACCTCATGTTGAGTCACAAATCATTGCAATTCAACCCTAGACATATTAAAAAACCTTAAAAACACATTAATAAGCTTTTCAATGTTTGAACTACAAAGCACTAGAGAAATAAAAAGAAAATTGGCACTCGCAAATGTAGGAAAGAAAGAAAATATTGGGTTATATATAAGGGAGAATTATTTGCATTTACAAAAAAATTACTAATGGATTGGAAATATCTCCAAACCAGTCAAGACGTTATAAAATGGGGAAAAGGATGGAGAATATTTCACCTTGGATTTAAAAGGATGGCGATAATTTCACTGCAGCTTGAAAATGATATAAAGAAGTGGCCAAATTGAGAAAGAATGCTTCAAAATGATTCTTAATAAAACCAAATACTCCATAGCTTGAATTAAAATGGTCCAATTCTAGGATAACGTTTGAAAATTATCGAAAAAAGAGGGAAAGAAGAAAAATCAAACTAGATGCCTTATAAAATACATTATAGGTTGTCAAATTTCAAGCATTGTGGGAACTAGAAAAAAGAACACGTGCAATCTTAGGAAAAATCACATCTTCTCGGGAATGTGCACATGTTCTCAATAATTTTCATGCATTCTAAATAAAATTAACAAATTCATGAGACTCTTATACCATCCAAGGTCATCATTGGAAAGACTATTGATCTAGGTGGCTCCAAAGACACTCAAAGACCCAAGAGGGCTTAGGAAAATCTCAAAAATTAAATTTTATGGATTGCAATGAAATTATTGTCAAATCAAAGAGCTCTTCGCAATATTTCTAATGGTGAAAATGGCACCTCAAGCCAAGTTTGTCTGTTAAATTTATGGCCATTCAAAGTTTTGGTCAAACTAGGCCCATTAGCTAGATTTCACTAGAGTGCCAACTAAATTTGGAGGTTTGCTAAAATTGGGGGTCTGCTAAATTTGGTGAACATTAATGAGGCCACAATTTGGCACTTATCAATGATGGAATTCAGCGGTCGGAAAGGGCGAATTTGTCACCTCTTTAAAAATGTATTGACCCCTAATTTTCGGTCGGTGGTTTTTGTCCAATATGTTATAATATATATAAAATTAAAATTAAAAATATATTTCTGGGTTCGCGGGCCTCAACCACCACCAACCCCCCCCCACAATGAATATATATATATATATATATTATAAATAGGTTGGTAGGTGGTCAAGCCCTGCCAACCCTCTACCAACATATACCATTGTATCACAGCCACCAAATTAAGACAAGGCCCGTGCGAGTCAAACCCACAGCCAGCGGGTCCATCGGCTTGCCCAATCGACGACCTTAACAACTACAATAAATAACAAATAACCACCATGCTAAACCACATTTCGCCAACCAATAACCAACTTACACCATATTAAAATAAAACACCACCAACGAATAATGGTGGGAAGGCCCGCGGGTTTGACCCCCGGACCTCCACCCCCCCAATTTCATTCACCATTCATTACACCAAGTGGAAAGACTTGGTAAATTCCACCACCCTCGCATTATTTAAACCCATCCTTTTTCTAGCAAAACCTAATGGAGGCCAAACACAGAACGAAGGACAGTGCCCATCGGAACCCTAATCAAGAAACACCAAGATACTCTCCCCCTTTGACATCAAGGGAGAATGATAGACCAAGATATTCTCCCCTTTAATACATGTTGAGATGCACTATACTATCCATGCTCACCCTAAGCACATGCTGAGTCTGCAAAAATAATTTTCAAATTAATGACTCTATAACTCATCTATGTGAGTATGACCTTCCTATCAACAATGAATCGTACATAGATCAATCACCAAACCAAGTGGGGATACATCAAATATCCATACATTCTTGAAAATTGTAATTATTACATCATCCTTCCCATGCATAGTGGGGGTACAAATTACATCATATGTCTAAAAGGACTCATTCGTAATAGACTATGATATAGAGAGACATATTATTACGCCATAGGTCTTTACATAACCTTTCATCAAATGAAATTAATAACAAAGGCCGTATCTAAATTCAAAAACCATGATGCCAACAACATTTTGAAGGCCAATGCTCCCCCTAAACCTATGCTACACTACTACTGGCACAGAAACTCTCGTATATACACAACTTTGCTTCATGAAATCCATGTGTTCCTCTGAATCTGAATAAATTGATTTCCACAGTAGGATGAGGTAGATACAAATCCTAGCTTTTGTCTGAGATATTCAAATGCTTCTCTGGGAAGAGGTTTGGTAAATGTATTGGCAACCTATTCTTTGGAGGGAACATACTCCAATTTAACCTTTTTTTAAAGAACTTTTTCTCATAGAAAGTGGTAGTTAATGGGTATGTGCTTCATCTTGAAGTGCATGGATGGATTTTTCGAAATACTAATAGCACTTGTATTATCACATAGGATGGATATGGGTGGAGAACATGTGATTTGAATATCTTGTAAAGTTTGCATCATCCAGAGTAGTTGTGTGCAGTAATATGAAACAACCATATTTTGATTTAGCTGTAGATAAGGCAATCAAACTTTGTTTCATCTAAACCAAGATACTAATCGTGATCCCATATAGAATGCACCTCCACTAATAATTTTTCAGTCATGAACATTTCCAACCCAATCTGCATTTGTATATGCATGGAGAGTGAGATCTGTATCGGTAGGATACCATAGACTGAAGTCTTGAATTCCCTGGAGATATTTAAATATTCTTTTTACTACCTAAATATGTGATTCCTTTGGATTGGTTTGGAATATTCCAACAATTCCTACCACATGCATGATATCTAGTGTGGTACCTGTTAGATAAAGTAGACTTCCAATCACAAATATGTACGTTGGTTGATTCACTGTAGGAGATTCATCATTAGAAATGAGACTACATCCTGTTACCATTGGATTACATACTGGTTTGGAATATTCCATTCTGTACTTCTTCAAAATTTGCTTAAGATACATAGTTTGTGAAAGAAAGATGCCATCTTTTGTTTGTTGTACTTGTAGACCAAGAAAATAAGTTAGTTCTCCAAGTAAAGACATTTCAAATTCTTGTTGCATAACAAAAGCAAAGTTTTGACTCATAGATTCTTCATTACTGCCAAAGATGGTATCATCAACATAAACAACAATAATTAGTAGTTTATCATTATCAATTTTTGTATATAAGTTTTTGTTTGTAGATCCTTTTGTGAAACCTTATTGTTGAAGATATTTGTCAAGACGATAATACCATGCCCTCGAAGCTTGTTTTAGTAAATATAAATCCTTTTGAGTTTTCATACAATATTTGCATCATTTCCCATAATGAATCCTTTTGGTTGTTCAACGTATACTTCTTCTTCTAAATCTACATTAAGAAATGCAGATTTTACATCCATATGATGAACTTTGAGTTTTCAAAAACTTGAAAGAGTAAGAAACATTCTTATGGCTTCAAGTCTAGCAATAGGTGCAAAAGTTTCTTCAAAGTCTATACCTTCTTATTGAGCATACCCTTTGCAAACAAGCCTTGCTTTATTCCTAATAACCTCTCCATTTTCACTCAACTTATTCTTGAATATCCATTTTGTTCCTATAACATTTTTATCATGAGGTTTAGGAACTAATTCCCAAGTATCATTCTTTTCAATTTGGTCAAGTTCTTCATCCATGGCCTTAACCCAAAATTCATCTCTGCTAGCTTCATTTACATTTTGTTGTTCTATGGAGGATGATAATGCTAGATAACTGGAAGATCCTACAAGAGTTCTTCTTGTCTGTACTCCTGACCCTTTTTCTCTTAGAATTTGAGATTCTGGACGATTCTTTTGAACATACCTAGATGGAGCCCTTTCCCTGTTAGATGTATCTACTTTTGATGCTTCATTGATTTCTTCCTCTACATCATTTTGATTTGATACAGAAAATCATTCACCATCTTTATTATTATCATCTTCCTTTGCTGATGTCACCTATTTCAGATTTCTGCATGCTTCATCGATTACAACATCAATGCATTCAATAATTTTTCGAAGTCTCTTATTATAAAATTTGCATCGTTTACTTTTATATTAATAACCAAGAAATATTCCTTCATCTTCTTTGGGTTCAAACTTACCAAGCTTTTCATCCATCTTTTTGATGAAACATTTTCTTCCAAAAACTCTAAAGTGTTTTATAGTGGGAGGCTTACCATACCAAAGTTCATATGGAGTTTGATCACTATTTACACGTACATGAGCTTTGTTGAGAATATTTACTGTAGTATTTACAGCCTCACCCCAGAAGGTGTCAGGAGTTCCAGACTCATCAAGCATAGCTCGATCCATTTGTTGAACTATTCTATTCATTCTTTCCACCATGCTATTTTTTTGAGTTCTGGCAACAGAGAACTATCTCTTTATTCCATGTTCTTCACAAAATTCAAAAAAATCATCTGATATGAATTCTCCTCCACGATCAGATCTGAGGCATTTGATTTTTATATATAATTCATTTTCAACTAAAGCTTTGAAGACTTTAAACTTTTTAAATGCTCTACACTTATGTTTTAGTAAACCAATCCAACACATTCTAGAAAAATCATCAATGTATAAAATGTAGTATTCTTCTCCACGAAGTGACTTTTTCCTTGTTGGTCCACACAAATAAGTATGAATGAGTTCAAGAGTCTTACTTGTTGATCCTTCTTTGGCATTGAATTGAACTCTGGTTTTCTTACCGAATTGACATGGTTTGTAGATGGTATTTTCTGGGATGATGATATCTGGAAGATCATGAATAACCATCAGCCTACATGATTTTCTTATTTGAGAAAAGATTAGATGACCCAATCTTCTGTGCCATAAATAGTTATCTTCTATTTTTCTTAGATAACATTGTTCTTGGCCTCCTTTTAGTATATATAGATTGCATGGAGTTCTTGTACCTTTGATTATGGTCTTTCCTATGTCAAGCTCAAGAACCACATATTCTTTTGATCGAAACACAACTTAATTTCCTTGATCACGCACTTGACTAGAACTTAATAAGTTATGTTTTAAACCATCAACATACATAACATTTCCAGCTTTGACCTTTTCATTTAAATAAGCAAAACCTTTACCCTTAATGATAGTTGGTGCGTCATTTCCAAAAGAGACATTCTTTTCCTTTTCTAAAGAATTGCATGAAAGGAGTTTATCTTTATCACATGTCATGTGTTTAGAGAATCGGCTATTGATGTACCATTGATTTTCTTGTCTTTGAAAACAGACCTATGCCACATCTTTCTGATTGAAATTCCTTATTTTTCCATACCTTGGAATTTGATGATATTTTCTCCTTTTCAAATGTTGTTCGAAATTTGATCCTGCATTTAGATTCTTCATAACCAAAGTTATTTCAAAATGAACATTCAATTTCATCTTCAAGAGGAGAAAATTTATTATAGGAGCTCTTCTTTATTCTGGTCACACTCCTTTGTTTTCTTGCTTCTCTAGTCATGATAGTTTTGTAAGAAACACATTAAGCAGCCTTATGACCAAAGTTATGACATGAAAATAATTGTCCATTAAAGAAGAAATTTATGTGATCATAAACTATTTTGGTGTTGTTCACATTTTGGTTAGTGCTTCTATTGATGTTCACCCTTGGAGTAGAATGAGCATGATTTACTTTGGGATTACTTTTAAGCTCTTGCTAAGGATAGATGCATTATTGACTGGTTTTTGCTGCATCAAGATAGCTTCTCGTGATGGCTGAAGAATTTTCTCGTTGGGGTGTTTCTCCAGTGTATCCAAGACAAGTATTTATAAGAGAAGAATGCTAAAACTTGATGATTTCTTCTAAGGTTTCTGATCCTTTAGAAAATCTAAGATTTAGAGATTTTGTCTTCTCAAGTTCTTTTTTTAGACCCACTACTTCACCTTCTAATTTTTCATTGTGCTTTTCCCTTTCAGTGAGTTGATGTGTCAGAGTGTCTATGACCATATTCTTTTCTTCCAAATAGATTTTAAGTTGAGTGATCTCTTCAAGAAAAATGTCTTATTCTAATGCATCCATAAACTCATCATTTTCATAAGCCATGAATAGTTTAATATCTTGTTCAGATTCACCTTCATCACTATTAGAAATGCCATCACTATCTTCATGACAAACTGTTTCCCATTATATTTTGTAGAATCCTTTCCTTTGTCATAGTTATCTTTATGAGGACATTTGGCAGCATAATGACCAAATCTACCACAAGAAAAACATTTGAAGGGAAGCTTACCTTTGAATCTTCCAGTAACCAGTTGAAGTTTCTTCACAAAGTTTACCTCGTCTTCTTCTGATATATATCCCGATTCCTTGAGATCTTCCTTTTCTTTTCCATTTGTAAATGCTTTGAAAGCGACTTCTATGATTTTGTCCCAAATTTCTTTGGCTGTGTTGGGCTGCATGACTTTGACGAATTTTCATTCTAATTGACTTCCCAGTAATGCATTGATGACTTTGGAATTTGTTTCATAAGATTTCTTTTCTGCTGGATGTGTGGGGACTGTTGTTGGATATTGGTATCCTATTTCCACAATTTCCCAAACATCAGCTCCAAGTGACTGAATATAGACTCTGGTTATTGTCTTCCAATATGTTAAGTTATTTTTGTTGAAGATTGGTAGTCTGATAGATCCCATTCCTTCATGATTGCTCATCCTGAAAGATATTCCTTCAAGCGATCAAGGTTATTCCGAAGGACCTCCTCTGATACCAATTGTTGGGAAAAATACTGAGAGGGGGGGTGAATCAGTATTTATACTTTCGTAATAATTATATTTTTCCAAACTTTATACGCTATTTTACTGAAACCAACTAGCATATGTTCGCGCCTATAAAGAATGAAACCAACGTATAGATAATAAATTTTGATAAACAACTAATTCATTTTATTAAATCAATGTGTAATGCATTTACTAAGCAGTAAACAAATGCAGTAAGAGCATAATAATTTTGACACACATAAGTAGCACACATGAACACCAAGATTTTTCAGGTGGAAACCCAATGTGGGAAAAAACCACAGTTGTTGTCATCTTAGTCTTCATTCTTCTTATTATAAAAAAATGTTTACAAGTTTTGTACTGGTGCAAACTTTTTCTAGTACAAAGGTATCTACCTACTGAAGGATAAAACCTTCACTCATTTTCTAGCTTCTATTGGAAGTGACCTCCAACCCCCTAGCTCTTGTACCAAATGATATGTTTACTGGTACATAGCTATCAGCCTAGAAAAGGTTACTACCTTAACTCTTCCTCTAGGGACCACATTTCATAAATTTTCAGACTGGATACTCCTGGTATACAACAACACAATATGTAGGCTGTGTTTCATCAAATTTTCATATTGGAGCCATCAATAACATTGAAGCTCAAAATCAATCACCACTACAATACAACCGTCAAATACAACTGAATCTATCAACAATTAGTCAATTTGAACAATCAAATCATTATCACCAAAACAAATAGTTGAACCCAGAAAATTGCATCAATAGCCAGAACCAACTACAACCTCAAAAATCATATGTTATAATGTATACACTACTTCAATGAATCCAACCTACATGTATACACTACTTTCTGTAACCCAACCTGTGTATACCTTTAAATATATAGAATCATAAAACCTGTGAACCAAAAACTATACCAACCAATGACATTCTGAAGATATACTCTCATATTAGAGAGTTCTAAACAAATAGTAACAAATATCACCCTTCTTACTCAAACAATCAATCAACCAGACTCAATCTCCTTATACAATCAGTTATACTTTTAGATCTAATGAAGACATCATTTACAAACAATATTAAAACAGCAACACTATATCAAATAGATTAGTCATCTCTAAAGAACAATATTTTATTCGGCATAAGCTACTTGGAAGTTTCAAACCAATATGTATACACACATTCACTAAGGTGAACCATCGTATATATCTCCAAATAATGGATTATGACTTTGCAGCTTTACAAGACTTCGGATATAAACATATCATAACATTTAAAGGATAAAACATGTGTTAAAATTTATATCTAGCCCATCCATTATCATATCATACAATGATAAGTCATTTCAGGTCTCATGATCCTAATCCAAAATTGTATCCAAAGGTGCACAAGATATTTCAAAACTATATCATAACCATAGCCCTTACAACACAAAATGTACTTCAGATAGAACTATTCATGACAAATCCTTTCACTTTCACACTTAGCCCTTTGATATTCTCCTCCTTATATACTTAGATCCTTTGTCAATACCATGCACCAAAACAACACTTAAAACCTATGGTATTATTATATGGGATCAAAAAACCATTATTTCGCTCAATATTGTGGGATAATACCATGGTATGGACCCTTCATATTCTTTAACCTTAATTTTCCATCCCATATACACTTTTCCTTCTAGGAAATTGTGTGCATACATATACACTCCTTTTATTCTATGTACCCATGTGTATACATTACT
Source organism: Pinus tabuliformis (assembly GCA_031772625.1). Classification (NCBI taxonomy): domain Eukaryota; kingdom Viridiplantae; phylum Streptophyta; class Pinopsida; order Pinales; family Pinaceae; genus Pinus; species Pinus tabuliformis. The sequence continues at coordinate 1,252,218,119 of CM062817.1, read as the reverse complement.
TGGACTAGGGTAAATAACGTATACAACTTAAACCATTCTCTTTGCTTAATTTCTTTATTATGATTTGTAATCCTTTGTCCCATCATCATGTTCTTCTATGTCATTACTCTGTTACCTCGGAAAAGACCTGTTACAATGTGATTTTCCTTTTATCATTTCTGAACTGACCTGTATGTGGGTTGCCATCAAGGACACCACATGTAATATAATTCCAACAATGGGTGGGAGGGAGGGTAGAACAACCAAATAAGCCTTGTTGAAAAGGAAGGGGCTCTGCAAAATTGAATGGATCATCTAAAGGAGATATGCATGCTATGAATGTTGCAAGTGGTAGTAAATGAAACCATCAAATATGTGGAACTGCATCTGAGGTTGTAGCATAATATGAAGTCATCCGGGCATGTGGTGGGCTACCTGAAGGGCCACCCCCTCATAAGGTCTGAAACATCTCAGACACCTGAGAATCATTGGTATAATCTGCTGCATCACTAGACCATCAAGAGTATGCATCATGCACATGAAACAATAAAGTCAAATGGAAATGATGATTCGCTTTTCTTGATTTTAGGCACCAAACGCGTTTGGAAGATGGAACCATGATAAATCACCTTCGAGGTCGTTCTTCTGGAATAGATGTGTCGATATCAACATAATAGGGACCGCCATAGGTGAGGCAATGAGGATCCTCAACTAAGTCATGAGGGAAAATAGTAATGTGACTGATGGATTGACACTAGGGACAATGGAGAAAATGGGGCTGAGAGACAAACATATGACTTCCCCTGTCAGAGCATAAAGTGCATGGTTATCCTGGCAGTGACTGACTCAACTCTGGAGGGGATGGAAGACAGTATGAGTGAAGGAAAAAATGAGCAACATAAGACGAATGATATGAAAATATGGATGGAATATTTTGACATGATATAATTGCATGTAAAACATGCTCCATGGATGCAAAGGTGACTCATCATAGATGATCTAAACAAGGGTCACTCGATGACGCTGCTACACAGTATAAGCTCGATGGGGACAATGAAAACATAAGAAAATGATGGTTACTCATGAAAAAAATTGACACATGAGATGAAAAGCATGAAAGGGAGGTGGTCCCTAAGGTACAAGCATCACATATGAAGATATTTGATTTTAAGGGGCGATGAAGTGACCCTTCTTGGAAAAAAGGATTTTGAATGAAGCGTCAAATGATAAAAAACTAATAAATACCCATTATAGTACTCGACGAGAGGATTCTAATGGTCCTAATAGTTCATCAAACTAAGCTATGGTTTGGTCACAATGGGAAAAAAAATAACTATCGGTTTTTCTATAAAAAGACATTTTCCCTTCAATTTGAATTCATTTGCTAAGTGAGATGTGGTGAATTTGGAGAGGAGGAAGGGGCCTTAAATATTGTGGATATCATAGTGGACAAACTAACCATCAGAATCGGGATCTATAACTTCCAGGAAAGTTGCCTTACTTGTCTAAAGATGGCCTTAATGCTTCATGGAATGATGGTTTTTGGTGAAGAATAAGGGAAGAGGAAAACAAGAATGAACTACTAGAGGAGGTCTAGAATCATCCTCACCCACTAAGTCAAACATGGGGACTATGTGGTAAAGGTGGTATGACATAGAGTAGAATATTTGAAGATATAGTATCAAAGGTCTACGATATGCGACGTGAATATGTATCGCTGGAGAGGCTAGTGGGACAAACTATCCAAGGAATGGGAGGATAATCGACCATACCTAGATTTGGTGGGATCTAGGACGAGACTTATGTGAATTAATTGAGAATATGGATAGGGGAAAACCATCATGCCCCCTAGCATGGGATACTTCCTGCAAGCTTATGTGATGGAGGGGATTGATCTGGTATGTAAAGGTGGGAATGATGCCCCATAGGAGGAGGAGTTTGTAGAGCATCATTGAGTTATGAGTGCTAAAAAAAAGGGATTCAATCATCTCGGCAAAACTTGGCATGAGATCCTCCAAATGATGATAAGGAGATGTAGTGCCTTATGTTCCCCCTAATATGCTATGGGTGTACTGGATGTATTTAGAGTGCTGGACTCCAAATATGGAAGGAGGTATGCACGATGGTGCATATCATCCCAACGATAGTCAGGGGTAGTCATGGCTTCCATGATGTCCTCATGAGAACGGTAGATGGGGGGCAAGAGGAAGATTGAATACATGACGTGGTGACGGTACCTGGTGCATCATCATGAGAAAGACATACACATCATCTGGAATGGTAGATGACAAGCTAGTAGATGGAAAATTACCAATTTTGAGACCTAGGCTTCTGAAAAAGGAGGTTCAATAGAAGCGTGCACAGAAACCTCAGAGAGGTTTTCCTACAAGGAACTCAAGGATGATGATAGGTAAACGATATGGACTGTGGAGTTTGTCATATAAACATTTGGAGGAGGGATCACGATGGTGGGACCAAAGTCCTCTTGTTCTGGTGTACTATTGGTACCAGAATCGATAGGTAGAGGAGTAGGTGATCCATTATGAGTGGTCTCATATTTTCAAAGTTCTTGAAGGCGATCACGGAATTCTTCAAGATGAGGGAAATAATGGGAATAGTGACCACAATAATTGTAGAAGTCACAACAGTGCTTTCCACGCAATGTTTTTAGTTTCTTGGCTAGTCATGGTAAGGTAAGATGGATCTCGAGTATCTTTGACTCAGGGAACACTTCATGAACTAAAGGTTTGAGACGAGGAAGCTCAAGAAAGTTATTGGTGGCATGCCCAACAAACTCACACACAACAAATGGAGGGGGTGGATTTTGAGCTTTGGGAGCTGGAGGTGCTTTGGGAGCCTTGTCCTTGGATTCCTTTTTCTTGGCTTTGCCCCACTGTGCATATGATTTTGCAACATGAGTGGGTTCTTGTTGAGGTGGAAGTAGAACTGGAGTAGTGATAGGGGTTGTAGGGACCAGTTGAACCTGGGTCAAAGCATGATATGGTCTTATCAGACTAGGTTAGGTTCTTGTAGGGTGATCAATGTACCACATTGGGATCCCCAAAGTCATGTTAGGGAGGACCAACGAAGCCATGACAGGGACATAAAAGATTATTGGAGCAGGAAGGAAGAAAGGTATTTGGCCTGCAGGGTAATGTCCTAGTGGAACAAGTCCTGGATGGTTGAGACCTAGAGGAATAGTTCCTGGTGGAAACAAAGGGGAGGCACCCAAAAAAGGAGGAGGTCTTGGGGGGTGGAACCAGATGGATTGGTTGAGATGGTAACTCTGGGGTGTTGACAAGCGGGTTGCGGATCAGATGTACCAAACTTCTTTTGAACATCGCGTGACACTTGTAACATGCAAACACTCAAAGAGTTAGGCTCAGTGATAGGAGGGGGAGGACCAAGGAAAGCACCTAATAATGAGGAACCTTTGTAGACTCTAAGTGAAACATCGGTGATAGGGGTAGAGGACTATTTGTTTGACATCAATGAGATAATTGACTCAGGGGAGGTCCAAGATGTCATCTTGTAGTATGTCGATTGATCGATGGTGACAATCTTCCATTCATGGGAGAAGAACATCTTGCATAAAACCACATATGTGACTACTGACATGGTATAAGTGTAATTACGACCCAACAAAATGTTGTAATATAGAGGGGCATCAATTACCTCTATGTCGACATGAACATTATGTTGGCATTATGACATAGTTTTGGTGCTATGACACAGGTGTTGTCCTTGATGGCAACTCACTCAGATGAAAAATCACAGTTCAGGCTCTCCTTGACCAAGCTACATATACACGCGAGTTCGCCGACTAAAAGGCGCGTATGCGTATACATGCACTTTCACACAAGGAAAGGCATGTGCATGTTGGAGAATTTGGTTTTGGTCCACGGTATTTTGACCCATGGTATTGGTCCAAGGTATCTTGTTCAAAGTGTTGACCCTAGGTATTTGGTCTAAGGTATTGATTCTAAGTGGTTTTGGACCATGGTATTGAGTAAGGCCTAAGACTATAAAATGAAATAGTAAAATAAGCACGAGTAACTCCAATAATCCAATGGAAAACATATATATAAAGAATATATTTTATTATAAAACACCTATGAAGGGAACAAATAATGTTACCAGTTCCCCTCTATGGGATGGGTTCTTGGCTATCCTCAAATGTCTTCAGCTTTTGTAGAGTCTCTCTCTTCTATAATGTGTAACACCGAGAAAACAAAATGTTTGAGCTCAATGACAGCTCAAATGAAAAAGAAGATGGTGTGTGACAATGATAATAATCAGAGCTGAAACAGTGAGTGCAACAATGAAAATAATCGAAAGTGAAGAATGAATGGAAAGCCCTTCTATAAATATTAGGTTTTTCTCAAATAATGAGCAATAATAAAATATTATTAACCCCATTCTAGAATTAACTATTTGGAATATTTTATTATATTTTGTTAGAGGGAAAAAGTATTTAAACTTTTATTTAGAAATAATAAATAAATAAATGATGTATTTATCATCTCAAGAAAAATGGATAAGGAATAATAAACAAATAATTATTTATTTAATTATTCCTAAGGGATTTTGTCAAACATGACAAGGAATAATAACTAATTAGTGATTTATTATTCCTAGATAAAAATAAGATAATTAATAATTTATCTATTTATTTCTCATAACTGAGTCAAATGTGACAAGGAATATTAATTAAACAATGGTTTAATTAATTTTTCCTAGAAGATAATTAAATAAATAATGATTTATTTAATTATTCTTCATGGGTTTAATTATATATTTCTTAATAAATGTGGTTTATTAAGTAATTTCTCATAGTGAAACCAATTTTAATATGGTAAAATTGGCCCTACATGGTGTACTTTGGCCCATATAGTAAATTATGGCTAGGTGAGAATTTTTTTGTGATAACATATACCATGTTAGATAAACCAAATATATACCAAAATCAAATCCATACCTTAGTGATGTTTAGGGAGGCTTATCTCATCTATAGGATGAGTCCACATAAGCCTGTATATGTATAATCATAGACACATCCATGTAATAACATAACATCACAATAAAATCATGTATGATCATACCAACTATATACCTTGATCCCATGCATGACAACCATGACCTTGACATCATACTTACCCAAAGAGAGTGAAACCATGCTCTGATACCACCTTATGGTTTCAGATATGACCCAAAGAGAGCATAACCCACTTTGATACTACCTTGTAACATCACACCCTTTCACATCTACCCACATTCATTGTCTTATCCAGGGTAAACATGAGATGAGGGGTTACTATGATATGAATCAACCTCCTAGATGACCTTAAGGAAATGGAGTTACACAATTAGAACTTATTGATCCCCTAAAGTTCCAAAGGACACCCAACTTGTCTAGGTGTCCAATCCCTGAGACAACTCACCTTTCCATGGACCTAAAGCCCTAGTCATTCCCTTGCCAAGGCCTCCATGCGACTATGGATTCCCAGTCACTCCCATAGGCCTGTACCAGTGCAGCTATGGCCTTTTTCTACTAGTTTTGTGCTAGTGACTCTGAGAATTAAGGCTACTTTCCAAAGACGAGGCTAAGCCTCTGCAAAAAAATCTATGAATCTCCCAGAACTCGTAGAATACATGAACACAATGCTTCTAACCCAAAACTGGAACCAGGACCTAACCTGACCATCCCCAACAGGGACTAGCATTTTTTCAAACACTTGGTAGATATATAACCTACAGGTCATGAATGGAAGTCTAAATAGGAGGGACTAAAAAATTATCTGAGGTTTAGAAAGAGGATCTCTAAATTCTCACATTAGCTTTCATAACATTAATTAGGTCTTGCATTCATTATTTATTTAGTTATGAATGAAAACATGAAAAGTGCCATGACTGAGATATGTCATAAAACCATGCTTCTAACTAGCATATAACTACATAAATAACCATAAGAGAATAAAAATTGAAGCCACCTAATAATGAATACATTTCCTTACTAAAAGTAATGGAAACTTAACTTTTATTAACCATAGGCAATTACCAACCAGGTTTGGGACTTCCATGAACCACCCGACCGTAGATTGGCTGAACCATATCTTTCTTTCTGCCAATCACTCCCGTGACGTATTCCAAGCATGAATGTGGGATCTCATGGGATAAACCACTCCAACTATAACCAAGGGAATCTAGAGTTTAAACCATCTCCACCCTCTCCATACTGTGATCACATCTAAAGAGGTGTCCAGATCACAAAATCGAACTGAGCTTGGATGCCTCATAATTGTTTCACCATCCTTGAGGAGTTTTGTTGTCTCCACCCTTAGGCTTTACTGTGTATCCCTCCATTACCAATCAAGGGATTCGCAAGCCCTTGGGAATTTTCGTGAGACTACCTCACCCTAGTGTTATGAAGAATTTGGTATCTATGGATAAATACTAACTCCCTAGATAAGTAGTTATATATAGAACAACAATTTAAAGCACTTTAACATTTTTCTATAAATAATAGATTAGTCAAAGAGAATGAGGGGACCTACTTGTACTTTCTCTTTCCTCTTGTCTCCTTTGTATCGGTCTTGTCACTCCTTCCCGTACTTAACACGCATGAGAAGTACTTGTAAACATCAAGAAAAGAAAAAGAACCAATCAAAGAAAAAGATCTATTGATTACAAGTAAACGGAATCAGATACATTCACACATATAAGCATCACATATTAAGATAAGCATATGGAAAAAGGTGTAAGTACTTTATTGAATAGAAGGAAGAATTACAACCATGAAGCCTGATTCGAAGTCACTCCTCCAGGTTTGGTTCCATCCACATCACATCATAAGCATGACATTCCGGTAGCATAACAACACTTACAATAGTCACAATTCTCAATGTAACATTATCTCCTTACAATTCATCAAAGTCCATCCCCTGATCACTTAGATGAGTGCTTAATTTATAGGAATATGGAGGAGGCTTTGTCATCAATGAGGGTATTGAATGGTCTTCCATACTTGGAATTAGTTCCATGGAGGAAGGGATGAGAGGATGTTATGAAACCAGCTCACAAAAAGATAGAAAAGAGAGATCCACGCCTTAGAATTCAGCCTCTTCGAGGGGGCAACCTCCTTTACATTACATAAATGAACAATTCTTGGATGATACAAATGACAAAACCTCCTTTCTATATATAGGAGTCTAAGGAGTCACAATATAATCCAGCCGACCTAACAATAATAATATAAAGCCACAAAAATAACAATAGAGGGATTCTATGGGGCACAGAAATAACAATATGGGGGTAATAGGGGCACAACAATATAAATAGGGGTATAACTACAATAGTAATGGGGTAATCACTAGTATTATAGGGACCCAACATGCCCCTCTCCTTCAAAAAAGTGTTGTCCTCAACGCTTGAGTAGTTCTGGATACTTCTGCATAAAATTCTCATCCTCCCATGTGGAATCTTCAGCGGATAAGTTCTTCCACTTGATAAGATACTCTGAAATTGATCGATTTCGTAGCTGTCGAGTTCTTGTTTCTGTGACTGCTTCCGGTTCCAATATAATTTTTCCTTCCTCGTCAAGTTCTGGCAATATTGTTTGAATTGGGAGCTTGTCACCTATAACCTTCTTTAAACATGAAACATGGAAAACTGGGTGCAATCGAGAAGCTGCAGGAAGCTCCAATTTGTATGCCATAGTACCAATCTTTTGCAACACCTTGTACGGACCATAATACTTTGGTGATAATTTATTATCCTTCTTAGCTTGCTTTAGGGACATTTGCTTATATGGTTGTAGCCGTAGGAATACCCAATCACCTACATCAAAACTTCTTTCACTGCGATGTTGATCTGCCTGTTGTTTCATTCTATTTTGTGCCAACACGAGGTTATCCTTTAAGAGTTGGAGGACTTGTTGTTGATGTTCGATGTGATGTTCCACTGCCTGAACCTTAGAATTTTCTCTTAAATATGATGTGATGGATGGTGGTTGATACCCATAAAGTGCCATAAATGGGGTCATTTTTGTTGCTGTATGGAAGGAAGTGTTATACCACCATTCAGCCAGAGGCAACCATTTGACCCATTGTGTCTGTTTATCAGATACAAAGCAACGAAGATATCCTTCCAAACATTTGTTTACTATCTCAGTTTGCCCATCAGATTGAGGATGATAAGATGAGCTATGAGCTAACTGAGTACCAAGACAAGAAAATAATTCTGTCCAAAAATTTCCAGTGAAAATGGGATCTCTGTCACTTACAATAATCTTTGGGTTTCCATGTAGCTTTTGAACTGTTTCCATAAATGCAGTAGAAACTGTACTGGCTTTAAATGGATGTGATAATGCACAAAAGTGTGCATACTTGGTAAGTCTGTCAACTACCACCATGATGACACTCTTTCCCTCAGACTTGGGTAAACCTGTGATAAAATCCATTGAAACCTCCTCCCAACGTTGGCTTGGAATGGATAAAGGTTGTAATAGACCTGGTGTCTTAATTGTTTCAACTTTATTTTGCTGGCAAACCAAACATTCCGCCACAAACTTTTGAATATCTGATTTAAGGCCATCCCAAAAAAATTCCTTCTTAACCCTGTGGTAAGTTTTTAAAAATCCTGAGTGCCCTCCTAAGGGAGAAGTGTGCAATTCCATAAGAATCTTTTGTTTTAGCTGGGAATTCTTACAGAGGTATAAGCGATCTTTGTACCATAACGAATCATTTTTCCAGCTAAATGTATCAGAAGTACTGGAATCTTGTTGTAGCTTTCGAATAAGTGCCCACACTTCTTCGTCATTCTTCCATTCCTCCCTTGCTTCGTTTATCCAATCTGGTTGGATAATAGAAATGGCACACAACAATGCTTCCACATCCTCATCCTTTCTTGAGAGTGCATCTGCCACCACATTTTGCTTCCCTTTTTTGTAGATGATTTCAAAGTCATAACCCAACATCTTTGTGACCCACTTTTGTTGCTCTTCAGAGGATAATCTTTGTTCTAAAAAGTATTTAAGGCTATCATGATCCGTTTTTACCTTGAAGTGTCTTCCCATTAGGTAGGGTCGCCATTTCTTAAGTGCATGGAGTATTGCCAACATTTCCTTCTCATAAATAGCTTTGCTTAAAAACTTTCCCTTGATTGGACGACTTTCAAAAGCAATGGGTCTTTCATCTTGCATTAGAACAGCACCAATTCCATTTCCTGAAGCATCACATTCCACAATAAAGGTTTTTGTGAAGTCCGGTGTAGCTAAGACCGGTGCTTGGCACATTGCCTCTTTAAGATGTTCAAAGGCCTTTGTTGCTTCCGGAGTCCATGAAAATGAATCTTTCTTCAATAATGTTGTTAGAGGTGCTGCTATTCTCCCATAATTCTTAACAAACTTGCGATAATACCCTGTCAACCCAAGAAATCCTCGCAGATGCTTTATGGATGTGGGGATTTTCCATTCCTTAATGGCTTTAATTTTGCTAGGGTCTACCTTAACTCCTTCATGAGATACAATATGACCCAAATATTCCACCTCCTGGACTCCAAAGAAACATTTGGATCTTTTTGCATATAATTGTTTCTCCTCCAATAGTTGTAGCACCCTGTCAACATGTTCAACATGATCCTTCCAAGACTTGCTGTAGATTAGTATATCATCAAAAAATACTAACACAAATTTTCTAAGGAATGGTTTGAAAATTGAATTCATCAAACCTTGAAATGTTGAAGGTGCATTGGTAAGGCCAAAAGGCATGACCAAAAATTCATAATGACCCTCATGAGTTCTAAATGCCGTTTTCGGAATGTCTTCAATCTTCATTCTGATTTGATGATATCCTGAACGAAGATCCAACTTGGTGAAGTAAATTGATCCATGCAATTCATCCAGTAATTCATCAATAACAGGAATGGGGAACTTATCTTTAATAGTGAGCTTGTTGAGCTCCCTATAATCTGGACACATGCGCCATGATCCATCCTTCTTGTGCACCAATACTACTGGAGCTGAGAAAGAACTTTGACTCGGTTGAATTATACCAGCCTCTAGCATTTCTGCAACCATACGTTCAATTTCACTTTTTTGGACATAGGGATATCTGTACGGCCTGATGTTTGGAGGAACACTTCCTGGAATCAGATGAATAGCATGATCATGATCACGCATAGGTGGGAGACCTTTGGGAGTCTCAAATACCTTGGAATGATTGTCCAGGACTTTTTGGAGATCTGGAGAAATAGATGATTCCAATGTGGAAACATCTAGCGAACATAATTGTGCAATTACACCTCTTTGCTCCTTTTTTAGAAGCTTTGTCATGCCATTAGAGCTGATTATCTTTCCTGGTTTCCCTGCAATACCCCTTAATTCAACTTCCTTTCCTTCCACAGAAAATTTCATGAAAAGTTCTTGAAAATTAAAAGCTATTGTACCCAAGGATTGTAGCCATTGGACTCCTAGTACAACATCAGCACCTCCCATTGGAATGGAAAGCATTGGGCTAGTCAATACATATTCTCCCATGGATAGCTTGATATTATGGCACTTTCCAGAACAATTTATTGTTCCTCCATTTGCAATCATCACTTGACACTCTGGTGCTGGATATAGGAAGCAATTCAATTCTTTTGCTACCCTACAATGAATAAAATTGTGGGTGCTTCCTGAATCAATCAACACTATTACCTTTTTCTTCTTGATTTGTCCTTCTATCTTGATGGTTTGAGGAGTGGTAATTCCCGCCAATGCATTACAAGATATGGTCGGATTTATTTGTTCTTCATCTAGGCTTTGTTCCTGGAATATATCCTCTTCTTTTGACCTTTCTTGCTCCTTTTCTTCTTCCTCTTCACAATCTATGTAGAATAATTTCTTCTCAGCACACTTATGACCTTTTGTGTATTTGCTATCACAATTGTAACAAAGCCCTTTTGCTCTTTTTTCTTCCAATTGTTGTGGTGTCAACCTTGTAGGTTGTGGAAGACTATGGGCAACAACACTTCCGTCTTTATAGTTGTGAATGGTATGCTTCCTAGTTGCCATAATTTTGCTTTCCATTTTTCTTGCTAACCTGAATGCCTTCTCTAATGAATCAGGTTCCCAAAGGCGCACATCATGTTGGATATTATCCTTTAAAGACCCTATGAACACATCAATCCTATGCTCCTCTGGAATATCTTTTACCCTTATGTTCAATTTTTGGAACTCCTCAATGTGCTCCATTATTGAACCCTTTTGTTTGAGACTTATCAATTGGCTAAAAAAAGTGTTGCTTTTTGTATCCTCATAATGTGCTATCAATTCTTCCGTAAAAATTGCCCAAGTGATAAATTGTTTACGAGAACAAAGCCATTGATACCATACAAACTGATTTGGTTCCAAATATAAAGTTGCCATACGTACCTTTTGTGTGTTTTGCACATTATTGAGATCGAAGAATTGCTCCATCTGTAATATCCATGTGGCGGGATCCTTGCCATCAAACTTCCTCATATCGATTTTTGGAACATGGTGAGTCTTCGATCCAACATTAGAGTCTATGGAATCATGATTAACATTTCTTTTGTTCTCATCATGAGTTTCCTTTACTACCTTTTCACCATTAGTGACCCTTTCTTGTAGCAACTTCTTCAATTCTTCCATGTCTGTCTTCAAATCTATCTTCAAATTTGCCATCGAATCCTCCATCTTAGCTTCCATGCCCTTTATCTTAGATTCCACGCCATTTATCTTAGCTTCTGTTAGCTTTTGTGAGCGTGACATTTGTTGCACTTGTTCTTGTAATTTTGATATATCATGTAGCATTTCTTCCTCTTCTTCATGAGTCATGCTAGAGCTTTCAGGTTCCTTACTAGGTGTTTGCATTTTCTTTCCTCGGGGCATCAGTTACCGATAATAATGCTTTACTATGCCCTTTGAATTCCGTTAAACCAAGCTTACACAAAAATTAAAAAAAAAACTACACACCTTTTTTCACTTTATAGAAGCCTGATATTGAATCTGATGTATCTCTGTAATTTCGGATCATCCAGTTCTGAAATTTCTACCTGTAGTAGCCTTCTGCGTCCTCTTTCCAATGCCACAAGTCTGAGCCAAATTGGATTCTCCAAGGAAGAGTTATGTGAAATCTCCCACAGTGACTTGCTTTTAGACTGGTTCAGTAGAGCGAACTTGTACGACGTGCCACGAGTCACTGTTTCAACCTTTGAATCTGAAAACACATACAAGAAACTACAGTCCGTCCTCTTTCTGTACCTTCTTACGAAATTTCAATCCGATCCCCAGAGAGAAAGTTATGACGATTTTCCCCAGGTCACCTGTTTTGAATGTAATTCAGGAGTCTGCAAAAAGACCAACTTCCTCAGATCATATCTCCGCAAATATCGTGCGAAAAGCTCTGAAATTCGGACCCAAGGTTCAGCGCGATTTCTTCTCAAATGGGTTTTTTTTGCGACTTCTGAAACGTCACAGAAAAAAAGTTATAGCGAAAATTCCCGATGACCTGTTTGGAGCAGCGAAACCCTAGAATCCAAAGCTCTGATACCAAATGTTATGAAACCAGCTCACAAAAAGATAGAAAAGAGAGATCCACGCCTTAGAATTCAGCCTCTTCGAGGGGGAAACCTCCTTTACATTACATAAATGAACAATTCTTGGATGATACAAATGACAAAACCTCCTTTCTATATATAGGAGTCTAAGGAGTCACAATATAATCCAGCCGACCTAACAATAATAATATAAAGCCACAAAAATAACAATAGAGGGATTCTATGGGGCACAGAAATAAAAATATGGGGGTAATAGGGGCACAACAATATAAATAGGGGGTATAAATACAATAGTAATGGGGTAATCACTAGTATTATAGGGACCCAACAGAGGATAGGAAGTATCTTAACTCATTCCTCATCCATTTTCAAGCTCATAGGAGATGATAAGTGTGGGTATCTTCTAGAAGGCTTGAGAAGATAAGAATATTCCCCAAAAACTATGTGAATTTCATTCAAACTCACCTAGCGTAGGTCAAAGAGGGCCTAAGTGATCTACAGAGCACCCTGGCATGGACTTAACTGCTCTGCAGCACACCCTTGAATGGGCCTACCTGTGCTGGTTCCTCTAGAGGTCATTTCAGGATGTCTTCAGTGCATGAAATTGTTTGGGAAGGATGCATTCAAGCGGTTGAATTTTTTAGGGAATGTAGCAATTGAAATTATGGTCCCATGAGCCCTAAAACACTGATCTAGATGATGGGAGTTATGTGCCCAAATGTATCTGTATCAACTGCCCCCTAAATCATGAAGTCGAAAATGTAAATGTTGAATGAAATTATTTACTATGTGATGAGCAAGTTCCGAAGTGGATGGTGACCTGCATCAATTACAATACATAATCTCATGATATTTTGGATTTTCATGATTTGCTGAGGGAAGGCATCCCCATTCTCAGCATATAAAATTTTCATTATATGTACATATATAGTCGTATACAGATATAGACCCATGGAAGGATGATCATCAGTGTAAGTCCATTGTACATATGATTTAGTACTCCTGAAATCGAAGCCCAGATGGATGAAACTAAATCCAGGGTCTTCTATCTTGTTCAGTCATTTGCTCAAGTATGAGTCTAACCATTGAATATGTGATTTGAAGTTGAACATGGGAAGACACCGTCTGATTACCAGCCAATGATGTAAGCTATTAACAGACGTGAGAGAAATCATCGATAATGATAATGATCCTCAAGGTACTGCAGTACATTCTGCATGGTCTGAATGTATGTTTTGATGTTGAACATCTCACAAAGTATTTCAGTCGAAGGTCGGTGATGTCAACCTATTGTTGGAAGTGAGAAACTTGCCATTGATGTATGCAAGCCTCAAGGTACTGGAAGGGTGTTTCTAAGTCAACTTCTTAGATAATGTGCTGATGTCAACAAGAAGCAACTCATCGCAGGAGGGCCTTGATGTATCCCACATCAATGACATGAAACGAGTGTAATGATTTTGGAGACGGAATGCGACTGAAGACACAAGGTTTAGGAATGACGGTCATGAAAAATGAAGGTTTATGGTATTGCAAAGGATGAATTTTGACTAAATGAATTCTCTTGAACATGTCAGCGACACTGAAATGAATTGGTAGCATTGACCCAAAAAAAAGTGATGGATGGTATGATAGACCAATGGTATGATAACCATCAAGCTGGTAACCCAACCCAAATAGTCACGGTGATGAAGTGAAAGTGTCATGTTCAAGAGCGACCTGCTACCATAAGTGTTTTACCCCTTTTTCCATTTTCCCTAGTCATTGCTGACCAATACCTCTTTATTTTTAATCAATCTTGAGGAGGATAACATATGCTTGTTGTATAATTCCACCCTTTGGGTGAATCCATCGCTATGTTATGTTTTAACAAGTTTAGTGAAGGTGAAACTCAGTCTTCTCATGATCAACAAGTTTGTCACTATTTGATGTTTTAACGAGTTTAACGACAAAGATAACTCGGTCCTTTGCATGTTTAGAGAGTTCGAAAAGGGACGAAAAGAAAACTCCACAAGTTCTCTTTCATAGATTTGTCTCTCAAGCCCAAAAAGGTGTAAAACAATACGAGAGACAACCTATTAACCATGTTCAATCAACGTATTCCTTTTTCATAAATAATCTATATCATCCCAAAAAAGGGTTAAACTTATACTGAGGAGATGCCATTTCAAATCTGTTAACGAGCTGAAAAGGATAAGCACTCAGCAATCTTCTCATATTTCGAGCGTCTAAAAAGAGTTTAAAGAGAACTCAACTTTGAGGAATGAGTGGTGTCTAGGATAGCAATTGGTTCTAGTGATGTTCGAACTTATCAAAAAATGTTGATCTATGTGAAGAGGCTGGCTAATAAGACTACTCATTGCAACTATTCCTCAAAAAGGGTAAAACAACCAAGTGAAAACATATGATCGGCCAAGTAGATAGTGACAATGGAAGGAGAAAAACCAAGGCTCATTTGACGGAAAAGGCTGATAGAATGGCAATCATGAGGGTTAAAATGCAAAAGGGTTCATTTATACACAAGCTTGAAACAAAAAATTGTGCTTGGATTCAATTTTATTTTTAGACAAGATTGAAACGAAGAACTATGCTTGAATTCAGTTTCATTTTTACACAAGCTTGAATCATGAAAAACTATGCTTGAGATTGGTTTATATGCACCCAACATGATGACTTGATTCTAGATGCATGCCCCACAAGCTTCATTACATTCACCTAAGTAGACTATTCATGGCTATCAGGTGGATGGAATGAAGGTTCATTTACGAGATCAAGCAAAAGACTCGACTAGGATTTTACGAGATCTACTCGAAGACTCGACTTGGAACTTTTCTCCAGGGGACCTTGTTTCATTTTTTAATGAGCTTGATACAAGACCAGGAACTATCCTCATGGACCTGTTTCATTTTTTAATGAGGTTGACATAGTAAAAGAACTATCCTCATACTCCTTGTTTCACTTTTTAACAAGGTTGGCATAACACAAGGAATTATCCTCATGGGAGTTGTTTCATTTTTTAGTGAGGTTTACACAGTAAAAGAACTATCCTCATATTCCTATTTTCATGAACCATAAGAGGTCATGACTTTCAAGAGGTTCTCATCAGATGGGAGAACAATGCTCTGGAAGGAGAGATCTAGTTCCAATGCCCCCATTACATAATGTACGGCATCACGAAATTGATTGTCCGTTGATGTAGGAATGGAACGGGTTGCAACATAATTAACCCATGGCAGTGATGATACCATTGGTACAAAAGGACCATTTAGGGAAGATGGTCAACTAGAAGCCATATTTGGACCTGGAAATGAAAGCTGGTCAATGGTGACAATTCTGCCTTCATGTGGGAAACACATCACTCGAAGGAGTGTTGAAACTATAGCTCCCATGTCATAAACATAGTAGCACCTAGGAAGTGAATTGTAATCTAAAGGGTCTAGGACTACCATCACATTGAGATAAACAATTTTTCCTCCAAAAGTAATAGGTAACTAAGGAGGGATCCCTAATAGTTGACTGGCTCCTTTTCTAAAAGCCAACAGATTCTGGGTAACAGGCACAAGTGGCGCTGAACCGAGTGCTTGCCATGCAGTGGAGGAAAGGATATCGACAAATGCAGCTTAATCTATAATAGTTCTGGGTACAATCATATTACAAACCTGTGCTATGATCTGGAAAGGCACATAAGAAGGAAGATGACATCTTGCCAATGGATTCCAATCAAAGGAAGTGACTTGACTACTTGGAGGGGGTACAGAAATGGGAGAATTACCCCCTTGAGTTACGCGAACAGGAGGATTTTTTTCCTGTCTTGATGGAACAGGAGAATTGTCTCCAAGCTCATTGGAACTTGAAGAAATGAAAATAACTTGAGTGGTATCATAATCACTCTCTACGAGAAAGGTACGATTAACTGAAGGTGAAATCGGGCCAATTGTTACCTCGACCTATGATAGGTCAAGTATAGACTCATGGAATTCACATTCAGAGACAGTGGATTTGACTGACAGTTGATTTGGGTCATTCACTTTATCAACTAGTGAAGGTTTAAGGGATAGTCTCCTGTAAGTAGATGGAAGTCACTGCGGTGAAGCAAAACGATTATCCAACACTTTTTTGGCTTCATACAGACATGGACAGAGATGAATGGGGTGATTCCCTTCATATAACGTACACCGAAACTTAAATTTACCATTCCTTCCATGAACTTTACTACCACTAGTTGATGGTGTGTCACTAGCATGATCTCTAGAAGTTGATGACACAGGATGATGTGAACGAGAAGACCATTCTTCTAAGATATGAGGAATATGATGACAATTTCGAGGAATATGGTCTCCCATAAAGTTGCATGGATATCAAACTTTCTGAGGCTTATCGGATGGTTTCTCATCAGAATTTGCATTCAAAGCAATGGTTGCTTGGTTTCCCCCTGCTAAATTTTCTTATTCTTCTTCTTCCCTTTCTTCTTCTTCTTCTTAGCCACCTGGTTACTAGTACCAATACTTTCACCAGGCAAAGAGGAAAAAGGGGGGGACGAAACAACCGACGAAGAAGGCAAAGGTTCAACTTTATGATCAACTAGAGGTTGATTTTGTCTAGTTGGAGGAGTACTCGATTGCAGAGAAATCACGGCATTTTGAACCAAGGAGGTTGAAATCAACCATACTGGCAAGCCAATGGTAAGTCTCGGAAGGGAGAATGTAGCAATATAAGGAGCACCAATATTTTTGAAAGGAGGGAAAGGACTAGGATTCCCATCATAAGGAATTGCTTGATCGGTGGACTCTGGATTTGTTGCCATATGTCTCAACCTAAGATCAACTAAGGAGTGAGCATAGAGGATATTATCTACGGTCAATTAAATTTATTTTAATCAAAATAACAAAAAAAACAAAAGAGGGTTGATCTAGGCAAAAGGATTACCAAATAACTGTGAACTACAAAATACCTCCTAGCGAGCCAAGAAGTACGGGCAGGCAATCTCCCCGAATACTGTGTTCGGTGTATCGCAGTGTACAAGGTAGATGACTCGGTTACCTAAGGATGGATAGAAACCTAGTATTTTCCTCCCATATATACCTGAAGGTACGTGGAGTCCCAATTTGTATTCACATTGTCTAATGCAAAACTACACAGTGAGAGTATTCCCATATACTTTACGTATTGTAACACCACCTTATATACCTAAAGGTACGTGGATGAGCTACGATATACTTGCATGCGTGGAATGAGATATCACACTCAAGATGTATTATAGACAATTTAGCAATGGATGCTATGTTTAATGATGCCAAAATACATCTCTAGCCTAGAACCTCTAGATGTTTTGCATTAGATGATAATGATCCATTACGTAAATTGAGGTTAATTTTAAGTTGATCTTGCTTAGGAATTTGCCTTTCAAGGTTCACCACGTGATGTATTTTGAATTCCTAGAATGCAACTAATATGATAAGTATTATTTCCATTCAATTTAACAATAAAAATCTTAGCTAGTATGGATAGAGCAATCAGATTTCTTTCAACCAAAGAGGAAAGAGAACAATCTAATGCAATTTCCCTAAACTATTCCTATCAGCACACACAAACATTTCAATGCACAATGCAAGTTTTTATTTTCGATTCCCTTAATGTTATGATGAACAAAAAGGAAACTAATGCACATACAATAAATCAATCCCTTTACAAGAATGAAGACTTTACGATACTTTTGTTTCAAAGGAAAAGAAGACCCTTATGACACTTTCCTTCGAACAAATATTAATCAACTATAATCTAACTTTGAGGATGAACTGATAATGATGAAGAAATCATTTAATAAACATTAATCAATCAAGTCAAAGTAGGGCTAGCAAAGGAGATACAATCTTGATTTCAGAGACATGACACTCATTGATCATTCAGAAAGCAATCAAACAGAAGAAATTTGGTGAAAAACCCTATCCAAAGGTGGAAATTTGACCCAAGGAGGATTAGCACAGCCCTGAATGGTAGATAGTGCACTTCAGAGCACTGTCCCTAAGCCAAGAGTGCTTTGCAGTGCACGTTGTCCCTCACAAGCCTGCATTGGTGGCGGTAAGCCATTTCAAGAGGAAACTGAACACAATTTTTGACCAAAATTCACTTCAACAAGTCTGAAATACAATCAATGAAAGGATGTAAGGTCTGCTAGAGTGTCCAAGGATGTGATAAGCTACTTGGAATGATGATCACTCCCCAGTATGGTCACCAATTTATTATGAATAATCTGGTACCTATGGATAAATACTAATTCCCTAGATAAGTATCTATATCTAGAGCAACAGTTTAAATCACTTTAACCTTTTTCTATAAACAATAGATATGAAAAAGAGAATGAGAGGACCTACTTGTACTTTCTCTTTCATCTTGTCTCCTTTGTATTGGACTTGTCGCTCCTTCTTGTACTTAACACTCTTGAGAAGTACCCGTAAACATCAAGAGAAGACAAAATACCAATCAAAGCAAAAGATCTATTGATTACAAGTAAATGGAATAAGATACATTCACACATATAAGCATCACATATCAAGATAAGCATATGGAAAAAAGGTGTAAATACTTTATTGAATAGAAGGAAAAATTACAACCATGAAGCTTGATTCGAGGTCACTCCTCCAGCTTTGGTTCCATCCACATCACATCATAACCATGAAATTCCAGTAGCATAATGACACTTACAATAGTCTCAATTCTCAATGTAACATTATCTCATTACAATTCATCAAAGTCCAACACCTGATCACTTACATGAGTGCTTAATTTATAGGAATATTGAGGAGGTTTTGTCATCAATGAGGGTATTGAATGGCCTTCCATACTTAGAATTAGTTCCATGGAGGAAGGGATGAGAGGATTAGAGGTACCTTAACTCATTACTCATCCATTTTTGACCTCATAGGAGATGATAAGTGTGGGAATCTTCTATAAGGCTCGAGAAGATAAGAATATTCCCCAAACCCTATGTGAATTTCACTCAAACTCACCTAGTGCAGGTCAAACAAGGCCTAAGTGCTTTGTAGAGCACCCTGGAATGAACTTAACTGCTCTGCAATTCACCCTTGCATGGGCCTACCTGCGCTGGTCCCTATAGAGATCATTTCAGGATGTCTTTAGGCCATGAAACTATCTAGGAAGGAGGCATTCAAAAGGTTGACTTTTTTAGGGCATGTTGCAACTGAAATTAGGGTTTGATGAGCCATAAAACATTGATCTGGATGATGCGAGTGATGTGCCAAAATGGATTTGTAACACCTAGATTCTAAAGCCATCTTGCAGTCAAAAGCTCAAATAGATAATAATCCCATCACACCATTGCTATCTGAAAATCAAAATATTAGGCTAAAATCCACTGTCGAATACCAAAAAAACCCATGTCAATGACAATAAGAGAACCATATACCAACATGGACATGCCATGCATGTCAAAGCCAACTAGGAAATCACACATGCAATCTGTTACCTACAAGTATTCTCATTGAAGCAGCTTGATCCTTGCCTTCCTTTGCTTTCCCTGTCCTGCTTTTCCTTTCCTTTCCTTTCCTTGATTACCTACATTCATTCTCCTCTTCGTGCTTTCTTCTCTTGAAGCAAATTCTAACACTAACTGATCTTAAGCTGACAAAAGGCTACCAAATGCTACTATGAGATCGTTCTATTGATGAGGCCACTTATTTATTCAATTTTCCATTATTTTCTTTCATTTTCCTCCTCACATGCAACCGGTGAGCTTTCACCTTCATTTTCTCCAAATTTCCATTATTTTCATAAATAATGTACCGAAAATACCTTTTTTCCTTTCCAAAGCCTTAGCCATTTCCTTTGCCAGTTTCCCTTAGCCATAGAACACAACAAATGATTCCCACTAGGATATTTTGCCCAACATTTGGCTTAAAATAAGTGTCCCTTTGTCGTGGCATTATTTTACCTTTAGTAACATTGATCACATGAAATTTTAACCCAAGGTTGTTCCACAACCACCGTAATTGTTCCCAACCTACAATCACAAAGATGTGATCGGTTAATACAAATATGAATTAATGTGCAAGAGAAAATATGGGAGATTGAAGAGCTTGAAAAAAAGCGAAGGTTTTACGTATCGGTGGAAAGATGTGCCACAACCACTACTTTTATCCAGTTCACATTATTACCTTTTTGATTGAAACCATAATAAAAAAACATCGAAAAATTCTTGTGAATGAACCTTCTTTTGTATCATCCTACTTAGAAAGTATGAGAAAAGGTTTAAACATGTTCTCTACAACAAATCTTTCCAAGTAAGATTGCTCCAACTATTTGCTGATTGGATCATGAAATTTAGAACAATCATCTTGAAAAGTTTGAAATAATGAATGTTCAATTAAAAGCATGTGATCAGGATGAGAATATTGTGAGGGAAAATATATCAGATCATATTAACAAGGTTTGTCAAGATAGTGAAGACCTCACATAACCATCAATGAAGGATGAAGTGCATCAGCTACTTGAGAAGTATCTGAATTGTGAGATAAACCATAAATACTAATCGATGTGAAGCAACTCTCATCAAATATACTAGTGAGAAAAATGATAAAATGAATGAAAATTAATATTATGATCAGCTGGACTTATTAAGGCATCATATTCCTAATTAGTAGTTAAAGAAGATAAATCAATTTGAACATCTCTGTGAATGCTCTAAACAATTGAACCAACTTCCTCGTAAGTCGAATGTGACAAACCATTTTGCTGTAATTGGTGACAAACTATATACAAGCATCATAATCATCGAAACAATTTAAAAGTGATTCCATCACAACAAACACATGAGAGTAGTTGGGACATAGTGAATGGAGAAGAATTTTATTCACATGATAACTCATGCATTCATGATCATGAAAGAGGATTTTAGGTGTGATGAAGGGAAATATTTGCAATACAACATTTACAAGAAAAACCAGGAGTTGAATATTAAGAAATGAATCTGATAGGAATGATTCCTTCGAACAAAGGATAGTATTTGAATTATTAAACTTTGAAATCTCATGAGTCTATGAGACATATACATTCCAAACATGGGTTTGATGCGAGAGATTTGAATGAAGATGGATCAAATGAATAATATTCTTGAATTCGATTAGAAACCAAATATCAAAAGTTTGAAATATTACATCACAGATACAAAACATCTTTCAAAAAAAGATTTACATCGACTGAAACCCTGGAAATATAAGGATTGTGTGAGAGAAACCAGATCTAACTTAGTTCTTGGGACTTACCATAATTGTGAGATATTGACATAACCATCAATGAAAGTTGAAGTGCCGCGACATCTTGATAAGTCCTGCAACTTTCAAGAATTGTAAAATCCCATCCTGACGATTGAACCAGATCGTGCATGGTGTAAGGAAAACTACTACCACTGATTTCAATAAAACCATTTATAACTAGATCGCAACAACCTATGTCACTGACTTGACCAGATTTTTTAATTTCAACAACTAGATTACTCAAAGTTGAAATATTCACCTTATCACAAATCTGAAGAGATGATGTGGGATGGAAAGAGTACTTAATGATTTGATTGTTTTCATTTTCATCATGGATAATATCACCACCTTGTGTAAATTGAGAAGTTAACTGATTAGATGAAAAACTTGAAGAGCATGTTGTATCTTTGTCACAAGTAGATGCATCGCAAATGGTAGAGCACAAGGGATAGTGAGATGAAGAGGAAGTTTTGATAAGGACATCTTCTTTGAGAAAATTATATTCTAGATATAAAGTAAAGTGTTCATGAGAAACCAAAAGATCAGATGATTCACCTAGGAATTCATGATCACATAAATCAATAGAGTCAACATCATCAGAATGATTATTTCTCAAAGCTGCAGATTGATTGAAAGAATTGATATCATTTTATTCACTACCAAAACTAGGAGATTGAAAATCTCCAAGAATGGAAGTGCAACACCTTCACATGGAAAGTTTTGGAAAAGAGAAGAAATATTAAAATCATCTTCACCTTCCTTCTCCTCTACCTGTGTAATGTGACTACCTTGTATATAATCACAATTTGAGCCAACAACTTGAAAATGAAGAGAGTATGAAAAATTAGTTGCTGGAGGAGATTGACTGAGTTGATCATGGTTCAAAGAGTCATGTAATGTAGATGATATAGGATAACAAAAATCCAGATCAGATTCGAGACTATAGCTATGAGTGGTAACATCATCTTATGGAATGGAGAACTTAGTCTTTGCCATGGGATTCATGAGCCATTATGTGATTTCATCCATTGAATCTGAATCATGAAAAACATAAGAAGAATGAGAAGATGAATTAGGAATTTGATTAGCAGATCTCCCAACTTTATTATCATGGAAAGGAGGCATCGAAAAAGGTACTAAAAAGGGAGAAGGACAAGGAACAAAAGGAATTCTAGATTCCTTCTCTGAAATTATAGGTGTCTCATGGTTTACAAGATTTGTGGAAGTTGAAACATTAGGAGGTTTATATTCATCATCCAAAGATATGTGAACCAAACACTCAAAATTTTTCTTAAAGAAATCCCAATTCATGTCTTCTTCAAGAAATTTATAATAAATGTGAAGGAATCGATCAAATAAATCCTCAACTAAATCATTAGGCTTCATTTTTAGCTAATTGATTCATTGAAGAGAATCTTAGTAATAAACCCTATCGAAGGCCTGAAAAATATCCTTAAGGAAATGATGAAAGAAGTGGATGTAAGGAGATGATCAGCTATGACACCATTGATTAACACAACCTTCAAGGGAAAGGAAGAAAGCCACACAAGTAAAATCTTCATCATTGATTTTGTAACATTCTCAAAATTTAAGAAAATTAGAAATGTGCTCGGTTATGGGTGTTTCATACTCGTCACTAAACTTCAATTGAGATAAGTGCTAAAGGGGCTCATCAAGGATTATCAGTTTACTAGGGGGTAGGTTGGAAAAACACACCGGGACTATGATTTGAGGATGAGCCATTTATGATAAGAGATTCAAAATAGAATCAACAAAAACAACTTGTCATCTGGCTCTCCTTCTAGCACCATTTTGTTGAATGTATTGGAAATACATCAACCAAGGGAGTATCCCTGATGTGAAGTTCCAATTAGACCTCACACTATTTGGAATAGGACCCCCATCTGGAGTATCAACCTAGTTTCCATGTATTACTATAGATTTTCCTTGGCCCTAACTGTCAGCAAGATAGAGGAATGCAAATTTTCCTTTGAAAAGCAAGTGAGTGTTCCTGGTGAGTGTTTGGTTGTAGGTGTGTGAAGGTTCTTCTACTACTGTGGGAGAAAAGAAAGTGAGCCTCTAAAAGAGAGGTAATAGTACCACCCCAGTAGAGACACATGCAACCAAGTAGGATCCATCTAACATCCAAAGGAGTGGTACACAAAGATGCGATGATCATTACAACCAATCAACAAGAGAGATATGTCTAACATCCAGTGGAGTAGTCCACAAGAGTGTGACAACAAGAACAACCACTACAACACATTCTCAATATCATAAGTACGAAAATATCTGAAATAGTTCAAATACTTTACCACTGAGTAAAGGAAACATGAATCATAAATATCCACAAAACAATATTGCAAATATTCAAAATCCATGAATGAAAACATGTTGAGAATCATGCTTCAAGTATTAAGTAAATTTTCCAAGACACATGTATACAATGAACACCAGTAGCTCCAATAGTGGAGTGTTAGAGCCACTCCTTTCTCCCCAAAAGAACCGGCTTGTCTCTCTAATGCCTTGAGGAAGAAGCTAAGGTGAAAATTCATTTGCATGAACAATGTGGGTGCATATATAACAAATCGACCATATTTCATCTCCCTTATGACTCTTGGACTACCCTCATGACTCTTTGAATTCTCATGAATTTTCAACTTCCTACATGACTCTTGACATTACATAGATGATTCTTGGAATTCCACTTCACATTACATTTTCCATTATAGAATTACATAATCCACAAATGATGTGGCACATGATGACTCATGACAAGAAATGACATGACACTAATGACACAGACTGCATGATGATGTGGCAATTCCAAGTTGTTCTTATTATTACTTATTCCTATTGTCTTAAATAATATATGTATTCAATGCTTCATATTCATGAGAGATATGATTTATTCTTCATATATACCGTCAAAAGGGTTGTGAATCAAATGGAGTACTCATGCAGACCTGATCTTTGGTCTTCTGTTCTAATATAATGCTCCTTCATATTCTTGTATGATGATCATCTTATCTCCTTACCTCCATAAGTGTCTTCTAGCATTTCCTCCTTCTCCATCTCCTTTTTCATCATCTTTCCATAGCATAATAGAGTTCCAACATCTACAATCTAGTCATGACAAGCCAACATCAGTATGATGAGCCCCTAGTCTAAGATGCTACATGATGATCCATTGACTGAGCTTAAACTGGGTGGTAGGCCAAGGGAGAGGCTCAATGACTATGCAGCTACAAAGCTTAGGAATTCTAGGGTCAGGCTTGAACTAACGTAAAATATTACATGGTTGGGGAGACGAGGGAGATAGACTGAGGGCTTGAGCATTGATTTTTCCAATTGTACAGTTGTGGAAGATAGAGGATCCAATATAATTTCACAAATGTGTAGTTCAATAGCTTAGGGATGGGGCTTGAGCCTTGAGACTATGCAATGCATAGTTCAGGCTGGACTATGTAGGAAATTTATGCATTTTTGAGGCTTAGTGAGTCAAGATGAAGGGTTTTTCACTTTTTCTATCAACTTTACAGTTCTAGGAGGCAGACCAAACCCGGTGATTGTGCGGTTGCACAATTCAAGAGCCCAGGGTTTTGGATTGAGATTAGAGTCTCTGTAGTGTGCAGTTGGGGCAAGGATGGAGGGTTGAATTCTGTAATTTTGGAGGCCAAGGCGCAGGCTTGAGAATTGAAACTGCACACTGTGTGGTTTCAATGCTCAAGCCTGGGCCTTGGCCTCCAAAATTGCGGAATTCAACCCTCCATCCTCAACCCAAATGCACACTACGAAGTCTCTGAGCTCAAGACCAAACCATGAAATCTTGAACTACGCATTGAATAGTGTCAAGAGGTAGGGTTTCAACTTCAAGATTGGGACTGTGCAATGTGTAGTTTAAGAAGGCCAGATGAGGCTAAGTTGCTGGTAATTTTCTGAAATTTGGCTAAGTGTGGGATCAGTGAAACTGATGTGAATAGTGATAGGACTTGACTATGATCACACACATAGGGTTCTTGAACTGACATCATAGATCATATAGAACACATTAAAACCTACTTCCCTCAGTGTGACAACCTTTATGACAACTTATGACAAATGTGACACTAAAGATACACTTTGCGACGACCATGATGAAACTCGTGCGATATCGCATAAAACTTTAGAAATGAGTGTGATAGAGGTTTACAAGGTAATATAAACTCATTTACATAAGGAGAACCTCTTGAAACCACCAAAACAAACTTATGTACGATTTGCAACACCTAACATGTTAGAAGATGATAAGTGTTAAAGTGTGAACGACACTAGCGATATGCAAATGACAGTGAAAAGAATACATGCCAGAGCGAAGATAACATGAAGAAAACACTAATTAGAGTGAAAGAAGTCAATATTGATAGCTGAGAACATGAAAATGACAGTCGAGAAACAAGATGCACGAAATTGACAATTTTTAAAGATCACTGAAAATAGAAGTGCAAAACAGAGCTAGAAGTGAGCAATTGTTGATGTCAGTGCACACTAATTGTCAACATGGATTGGACATCGCACAAGCACAGTATTGATGGATCGTGCTATGCTTGTTCTGTCTTGCATAATATAATGTGCTCCTAAACTTGTTGTAGACTGAGCATCTATGAGAGAGTACCCTCGACACTTCTAATCTAGGAAGGGAGCTCAAAACCATCAACTCACCAAGAAGTGACTACGGAACAATCGATCACAATATCCATAGTAGGATCAAAAATTTGATTGTAGGGAAAATTTTGGATGTTGTGGTCGTAGCAACAACAAAACCTTTAGAATACGACATGTGGTAGGTCGATTTATACCTATTTGGTGGTGAGGTGGACCCATTCCAAGTGACATGTTGTAGTGACGTGATAGTGATGTGGCATGGCATGTGGTAGGTTATGATGTGACAGTGTTGTGGACATGGTATTTCCAATCATCAATAAGCCACTAGGTAATAATATACAATGGGCCTAATTATCCTATACTATTTCATGTTTCATAAGTGCATCAGAAAATAGAATGCAGACCACCCCCTACCCTCCCATCCTTAAATATCAAAAAGGAAGGAGGAAGTGGAGGTGCAATATATGATGTTGGATCATATTAACTTATAGGATTACTTAGCATAATTAGAAAAGATGGGGGTGATTTAAAGAGGGGGGTGTTGGGGTGGTGTAGTGACGTCTTTGCTATCGATTATGATCAAATATCCTAGTGTGACTTGGAATTTTTTGATTGTTTAACATTGAGTAATACGCATAGTGCATGGATAAGTGTGATTGAGGCTTAAGCCCTCAGTTGTGTCTCGTGGTCATATACATAAGGGAGATGAATATAAAGGGTTATAATGGATAAAATTTAGCTCTTGGTAGCCAAATTTAGTTGTTAAACATTTGGTGGTTTTGGGATGAAAAAATGGAAAAACACTTGAATCAATAAAGTATCAAAGTTGAATGAAGGCTCAAATGAAACTATGGTTGATGTTAGAGGATATAAGTGATGAAGGTAATTTTATGAGTGAATCTGAAGTAGCTCATATTCTCATTGTGAATGTGAAAATATTGATATAGTTAGGATACAATTTCCATGAGTAAATATCATGGATCAACAACCATGGTAAATCAAGCCACAAGATATAAATACAAAATTAAAATTTTAATCTAATGTGGGGTTTGTAGATATGAAAATACTATAAGATGGAGCTCATGAAATCATGCATATATAAAAACAAAAATGTAGAAAGAATAGTAGAAAACTAAGAAAATCATGGAGTATGGAGAAAGAACCTAAGTGTGGTGATTGAGTATGTTGGTAAAGAGCAAAAACAAAATCTGTAAATGTGATTGAGTCAAGTGCTAGTGGTTGGATTATGTTTGAGTTGTAGTAGAATATCTAGCCAACTAGGAGTTGAAGTAGTGAGGGCAACACAAATAATTTTGAAGGGGAATAAATCTTATGGGTTTGAGTTTGAAAATAGATGAAAGAGGGATTTGTTTGGAAAAGTAGATTGGTTCCTGCACATAAGGGGGTTAGTGCCTGTAAAAATTTAGGGTGTTGGAGGTTAGGTTGGTGCTTATAAAGTTAAGGGAGTTGGTGCTTCCTTGAAGTGGGTGCTTGTAAATTCAATGGATGGGTGTCTCCTTCTGGCTAGAGATAGGAACATTGATGGAACAAATAGGTTACATCCCAGAAGAATATTCAGACATAAGTTGTGTGGCTTTTTCCCTTTATGGGTTTTCATGTACATCTTGTGCACTTATCCGTTGCTTACCAAATTACTACTTAATTGTTTTAAATAGTTGGATATTGCTAATAATTGTTAAAATATGTTATTATACTTATTCAACCCCCCTCTCAGAATAATAAAAATGTTGTAAATTTATATCACTACTAGTGGAGGGGTGAATCCATAATGTATTATATCGATGAATTATTAAAAAAAAATTATGTTTTAAAAGAATATTGAATATACATCATTTAAATAGAAACATAATTTACATTTTCAAATCATAATATAAACATATAATAATATGGAAAACATGCAAAAGTAATATGAAACATATAATCATCAAAGAAAAACCACAAAAATCATCATCACATAGGGGACTTAGATATTAGGTGGAAAACCCAACAGGGAAAAAACATTGTTGTTTTTGTATTTGTTTTCTTCTTATTATTATTCATAATATTTTTCTTTACATAGTTATTGGACACCACCAGCGTGCAAGCCTCTAGTCGCAAATAAATGTGAGCAACTAGTCACTCCGATGCCACCACTTCCAAAACTATGTAGGTCACCACTTGTTGAAGGAAAGAACCTTCATTAGTTTTCCAACGATCACTTGAAGGAACCCTCTAGCCTTTGAGCAAGTTCTTTTTCCTCTATTGGAAGGAAGCCACAAATCCCTTAGAAAACCACAACTGACCCGCAAGCCTTTACTTGTAACACTAAAGGTCCCAACCTTCAAGATCCTCTTATGGAATTCATTTCACATTGTTTTATACTGTATGCAACACTCTTTGCAATCAAACATTTGTGAGCCACATTTCGTAAATTTTCATAATGGACTCATAATAAAAATCTATTGATATATTAATCCCTTTACAATAACCAATATTCTCATAAACACAACCAATAACATACACACCCTCAACACAAATCCATAAAAAACATAATAAATATAATCACAAAACTCATCCATGATAGCATTATGATACAATTATTTTCCTTGATGGCAACTCACTCACAGGTCAGTTAATTGTTTGATAGAAAGCAACTCATAGTGTAACAAATCATTTCTTAGGTAACATGGCATTGGTACAGAAGAATAGGAAGATGGAACTAAGGTCCCCTAATTAGAATGAAGAAGTTGAAGGGAAAGGATGGTGTAAAGAAGTTTAAGATGGATACACAGGTCCACTTTGTCAAAGGAGTGTATACACACAGGTTCACAAAACATAAATAGCATATACGTATGCACACACTTTCACAAGAGGAAAATTGTGTATAGGCTGGAAAATCAAGGAAATTCAAGGGTAAAGAATACCAAGGGTCAATACCATGGTATTATCCCACAATATTGAGCAGAGTAACGACTATTTGATCCCGTTCGAATACCACAGGTCCTAAGTGTGGTTTTGGTCTGAGGTGTTGAGATATGACAAAAGCTATATAAGGAGGAGAAGATCAAAGGGCCAAGGTGTGCAAGTGAAAGGGTTTTTTAGGGATACTTCAATCTAAAGTGTATTTTATGTTACAGGGGCTATGGTTGTGATATGATCTGAAATATTTTGTGCACCTTGTATTCAATGTTAGATCAGGATCATGGCACCTGTAATGACTTCTCATTGAATTATCTAATTTTGGTTGGGCTAGATCTGATTGTGTAGACCTGTTTTATTCTTTAAATGTCATGATCTGGGTATGTTTTAAGTCTGTAATAGCAACGAAGTTGTGAGCTAATATTTTCAAATCTATATCCTGGTTTTCCTCAGTAAAGGCGCATATACACACAGCTTCAACTCTTCTAGGTAGCGTATACAAAAGAAAAACATATTCTTCAGAAATGACTGATCAATTTGATCAGTTCTGCTATTTTATTGTTGTCTGTCAATGATGTCTTCTTAGATCTGAATGTAAATTTGAATGCATAAGGAGTTTGGTGTCTGATTGATATATTGTTTAGTTGAGAAGGGTTATCTCTGCTACTGCCTATCTAGAGCTCTGTAAATTGACAATAGATGTTCAACATATTGTTGGTTAGTACAAACTTGATTCAATTTTTTTTATGTTTCAGTAGTTTTGAAGGTATAAGAAGGTTTGGATAAAGGAAGTAGTGTGTACACTTAGGTTGGGTTCAATAAAGTAGTGTATGCATTATGATGTATGATTTTTGAGGTTGTGGTTGAATCTGAATGATGATGCAGGTTTCTAGTTTCAGCATAGTGTTCTGGTGATAGTGATCTGATTGTTGAGATTAACTGATTGTTGTTGATGTAGTTTGAGTTTCAAAGTTTTTGATGTGTCTAGTATGAAAATTTGATGAAACAAGGCTTTCGTTTGTATTGTTGTATACTATGAGCATCCAGTCTAAAAATTAATGAAACGTGGTCCCTAGAGGAAGAGAGAAGGTCGTAGCCTTCTGTAGGCCAGTGCCTACGTACTATTAAACATACCAGCTAGTACAAGAGCCAGGGGGTGGTATCTCCCTTCCAGTAGAAGCTAGAGAAAGAGATAAGGTTGTATCCTTATGCAGGTGTATGCATGTGTACTCGTATGAGTTTGCACCAGTACAAGATTTTAAATAGATTATTCTTTATATTAAAAGAAGACAAAGACAACAGAAGCATGTGGTTTTCTCTTGCATTAGGTTTCCACCTTAAATCTTGGTGTTCATGTGTGTTGCTTATATGTGATGGTTTATTCTGTTATTGCTGCACATGGTTACTGTTTAATGTTTAATAAATTATTGATGCACTGATTGAAGATCAACATATGATGAATTAACTGAATCATAAGTTCACTAGATATACGTTGGTTGCCTTAAGAACAGTTGCATGCACACACTAGTTCCCTTCACTGAAGTAGTGTATACAAATATGATTATGAAATGAAAAAGTTATTGATTTACAAATACCAATTCAGCCCCCCTTTCAGTATTATTCCCAACAATTGGAATTAGAGCAGGTCCTTCGGCAGATGCTTTATCACTTGAAGGAGATCCGTAGTAACAATGGGAAAGAAGAAAAAGAAGAAAGCACCTCAAAAGAAGAAGACATCTAAAAGGAACTGTGACAATGGGAGAGATAATTGGCCATTGTGTGGAAGCAACTCTTCATATTCAAAATCACCTCCGAATGAAGATGAACAAGAAAAATAATTTTTAGGTACGAATTTGTTGTCCTCTAGTGATACATTTATTTGTTCATTTGAATATCATGAATGTGACAACGAAACAACTGAATTTTCTCTTATGGGTGAAAGAGAAAGAAATTAAATAGAGGCATAATTTAAAAAACTCACAGACACAATTAGATATCAAAAAGATCTAATTGATAAAAGGGAATGTGCCTACGAAGAAGAAGTGACCAGATTAAAAGCTCAGTTGGAGGAAGGAAACAAAGTAAGGAAGAAATACAAATAAAAGGAGGATCAATGTGAAAGGTTGTAGGATGAAGTGTCATCATTGAGAAATGAAGTAAATGAGAAGGATACAACAATCAAGAAACTTATAGAAAGATCTATTTACTATAAAAGTCTTGAAGCTGAGATAGTCTCTCTAAAAGAAGATCTTGAAAATTAAAATAAGTAGAAGGAAGAACTACCTCAAGAAGATGAAGAACAAGAAAATGAGATTCTCAAATTAAAAAAACAAGTGGAAGAAGGAAGAAAAGCTGAAGAAATCATGAAGAAGAAGTATCTTGAAAAGGAAGAGCAATATCAGGTAGAGGTAAATATCCTAAAATGTAAATTAGAAGAAAAGGATAAACTTTTACGATTTCAAGTTTGTACTAATATTTTTGATGATATTATTAGTAGTCAAAGGTCTCGTGCCATCAAATTTGGTCTTGATTTTCATGAAACGTTTAAAGGTGAATCTAGCTCACAATCTGAAGCAAGGAACTCTAATGCAAAACCTGAAATAAGACATCAACCCCACCAACAACCAAGGTAATAAAGTCTTCAAAGAAAATCTTTTACTCCTAACTATGGAAGTGATAATCGGTTCTTTCCTGTGATGAATAATGTTGAATTTTTTATATGTCATAATTTTGGACATGCTGCAGCTAGATGTAGAAGTAGAATGGCTCAAGCTAATAACCATCACATAGAAATATCTTTAGCTTCCAGGTACTTTAAGGGATATTTTTTTCTTACAATACGTTTGGTCACAGAGCCATTGACTGCTATAGAGTGAATATGAAACATATAAGATTTTATACTTGTAACAAGTTTGGGCATATAGCAAAAGAATGCTGGATCAAATTTCAACCAACATACTAGAAGGAGCAAACATCATCACACTCCATGGTATGGAGGAAGAGGGAAGTACAATCATAAATATGTCGCATAGCTCAGTATACAGATAGAACAGACTCAAGAGGAATAGAAAGTATGAAATTTGATTGTTCTAATTCTCATATGCAGGTACCATGAAGACAATTTACATCTATATAAGAGTTTGAAGTTGCTCAATTGCATATTTTTTGGTCTGATGAAGAAGGAGTGGGATAGACTAAGGAAAGTGATCTGATATGGTTCATACAATTATCAATTATATTTTCTATCTTGATGATTGATGACTATAGTTTGTGGATGTTATTTAGAAGTGCTTTTGATCCTCATAAGTTGTTGATGACTTTATGTATATGTAATTGATAATGATGCCTTGATGATTCTTACTGATATTTTCAATGATCAGATTTGGCAGTGAATAGTTAGCACAGGTTCAGGGGGAGAATATGGTATGCTACTAATAATGCATTGTTGGCATTATGTTTAGAAGTCTTTGGTACCTAATTATTCTTATCAATGGTGATGCTGCTTATGTTTCTGAAGTGTTTAAATGATACATCATGCCATGCTGCAGTTATGAGTTGCCTATGATAAAGTCTGAGATGATACATGTATTGCTTGGGGTTACATAGTTGTTATTCAGATCAGATTTATGGAGGATTATGGATGATGATATTGATGATGCATATAGTACATATGGTATGTTTCTTACATAGTGATCTTCATAAGGACAAGGAGAAGAAAAAAGCTTGAGTACACAAATTTATGATGATAAGAGTCACTCATTTCTTTTATTCTACTATCATCATGCCTTCAAAGATGCATAAAGTTCATATGGTATAGTTATGGTGTAGTTTTCCCATAGTTCTTGGATCTCACATGATATATTGGTTGAGAATTGTTTCTCTTGATGGTATTTGAATTTATGAGAAGCTAAATACATATTGCTCTCTATGTTGGATACATATTGTTCTGGATACATGGATGATTACTTAAGTTGCATATTGGTAAATATTGTTGGTTGGCCAAGAAAATGGTGTTATTGCAGGTTTCTTGAAGACATCTATTTGAAGACATGGTTATTTGGAGACATGGCTTACTTAGTCACATAATGATGATGAATTCTTACTCTACGATGATAGTTTTGATTATCATGGTTGATGCTTATCAAATGTGGATAATGGGAAAATCCTTAGTGAAGATACATGGTTGATATATTGAGGGTTCTTGTGGAAAGATCATGCAGTTCTTGATGATGATGTTATGATCATAGATGATGACTATGGTGTTTTCACATACATATGATATGATGTGAATGATTTTGTGTTACTGCTTGGAGATATGACATATGCTTAGTTGATTCATGGAAGGTTATGATAAGACTCTTTCTACTAAGGAAATAGAGCAAATTGATCTTGATTAGATCAAGAGGATGAGTTGATATTTATATGATGCATACTTTGTCACAGGTTTATGATACTTACATTATCATATCTTGGGAACTGATGATGAACATATAAAGGTTGTTGGTATGGATGTTACTGACAGATGCTTATGGTACAGTTCATATATGGTGTATGATAGTTGCTGATGCCTATCATGGTCTTGTTTAGATCTTTGGTGTTTGTTATAAATGACATGTATATCATTTGATGTAAAGGTCATATAAAGGCCCATGATGTAATAATATGTCTTTGTATGTCATAGTCTTTTAATGAGTCCTTTTTGGTCATATGATGTAATTTGTACCCCCACTATGCATGGGAAGGATGATGTAATAATTGATATATATCAGTCATGTATAAACAATTTGTATATGCCCACTTGGTTGGGTAGATTAGTCAAATTTGGTATATCCCCACTTGGTTGGGAGATTGATGTATGTATGAGTCATTGGTCTTAGGGAGGTCATATTCACTTACTTGAGTTATAGAGTCATGTTATTCTTTTGAAACATATCTCTATAGACTCTTCATGTACTCAGGGGGAGAGTATTTTGGTGTTGCTTGTTATCTTTAATAGTTTCTACAACTTGCAGTAATAAACACCAACATGATTTCCATCAAATCCAAAGGGTGTGATTGTTTTCATTATGATACAAGTGTTGTCCTTGATGTAAACTCACTCATAGGTCAGTTCAGTTTTTTATAAAAGGCAACTCACAGTGTAATAGATCATTTTCGAGGTAACATGGCATTGGTACAAAAGAACAGGAAGATGGAACTAAGGTCCACTAACCAGAATGAAGAAGTTGAAGGAAAAGGATGGTGTAAAGTAGTTTAAGATGTATACATAGGTCCACTATGTCAAAGGAGTGTATACACGTAGGTTCACAAAACAAAAGGAGCATATACGTATGCAAGCACTTTCACAAGAGGAAAAGCGCGTATAGGTTGGAAAATCAAGGAAATTCAAGAGTAAAGAATACCAGGGGTCAATACCATGGTATTAACCCATAATATTGAGTAGAGTAATAAATATTTGATCCTGTCCAAGAATACCATAGGTCCTAAGTTTGGTTTTGGTCCGAGGTATTGAGATAGGCCAAAAACTATATAAGGAGGAGAAGATCAAAGGGCCAAGGTGTGAAAGTGAAAGGGTTTTTCAGGAATACTTACATATAAAGTATATTTTATGTTGCAAGGGCTATATTGGTGATATGATATGAAATCTGTTGTGTACCTTGTATTCAATGTTGGATCAGGATCATGAGACCTGAAATGAATTATCATTGAATGATCTGATTTTGGTTGGGCTAGATCTGATTGCGCACACCTGTTTTATTCTTTAAATGTCATGATCTAGGTATGTCTGAAGTCTGGAATAAAAACGAAGTTATGAGTTAATATTTGCAGATCTATACGCTGGTTCGCCTCGGCAAAGGCGCGTATACATGCAGGTTCGACTCTTCCAAGTAGGGTATACAAAAGAAAAGCATATTCTTTAGAAATGACTGATCTATCTGATCAGTTCTGTTCTTTTACTATTGTGTGTCAATGAAGTATTCTTAGATCTAAATGTAAATCTGAATGCATAAGGATTTTGGTGTTGATGTTGTGATGAGTGAATTTTTATGAGGGATATAGTTGGCATTGATGTCAACATGCTAGTGTCTAAAGCCTGATGAGTTTGTAGTGATTAATGGTTGGAATTGATGTGAACCTAGGTTTGTCTCTATGCTTGATTTCTTGATGGTATTTATTTCTATGGTTGCCATGGAAAATTTGTGTGATATAGGTTTTATGGCTTTGATGGTTGGTTGGTCAAGTAGGTCTCCATGTAGATGATGCTTGTGTTGATATGACCTTAATTGTTGGTTGACAAACTAGGCTTCCATGTAGATGATGCTTGTATTATTTCTTTGAGATACCCTTGATGCTACTAAGTTATGGATTGGAATCTGATGATGTGTAAAGTGTTGAAAAGGTTGTCATGATCCTGTTGGAAATAACACTGAGAGGGGGTGGTGGGGGGGGGTGGGATAAATGGCATTTGTATGTAAATCAGTATTATCAAATCAATATAACTTTTCATTTCCATATTAAGATTCAAAACACTAAATTCATTAAGGAAAACCAACGTGTATACGCAACTGAGTCTAATGGCAACTAGCGTATACCATAATTACATAGATTTAGTTAATGTTGATCTTAGTTTTAGTGCATCAAAACTTCATTAACCATATGAACAAAAGCAGGAGTCAGTAAAATAGAACAGATCATCACCACAAAAGCACACAAAGAACACCATGATGTAAGTGGAAACCAATGTGGTGAAAAACACCTGCTTCAAAGTCGTCTCAATCTTCATTTAATAAGAAACTTCTTTACAATGTTTCTATACTGTCAATCTTATACTAGTACGCAAACTTCTACCTTCAGAAGGCTACAACCTTCTCTCATTCTCTAGACTCACCTGGAAGGGAGCTACAACCCCCTTTTTCTCTTGTACTAGCCGATCCATTTACTAGTACGTAGGTGCCAGCCTAGTGAAATGCTCCAACCTTTACCTCGTTTTCCAGCTGCTACTAAGAAGGGAGCTATCACCCCCTTAGCTCTTGTACTAGCTGATGTACTAGTATGTAGGTGCCAACCTACAGAAGCCTACAACCTTCTCTTTCTTCCTCCAAGTACCACATTTCATACATTTTCAGACTCGATACTCATGGAACACAACATCATAATCTGAAGCCCATGTTTCATCTAATTTTCATACTAGACCCATCAACAAACATTGAAGCACAAAATTAATCATCACTGCAATACATCCATCAACTACAACTACATCATCAATCTCTAATCACCCAAATACGGAAACACTGAAACCCTATCAAGAACACAGTCACCAGAACATAGAATAACACTAGAAATCTTAACAACAATGACTAGATCCAACTGCAACTTCAATTATGATATCTCATAATGTATACGCTACTATGATGAACCAAAATGACGTACATATCGCGCTTTCACCAAAGCCAACCCACGTACATATCTGCAAATATTTACTCATAACTTTGGCGCTGTTCCAGACATCAGTCAACCCAAATCATAACATTCATATAATAAAACATGTGTCAGTATCCATATCTAGAGTAAACAAGATCAAACTGTATAGAGATGATTCATTCCAAGCCATTAGATCCCGATCTATCCTTAGATCTTGTTCTCCATCAACCGCTGAGATTCCACCTTCACTTAGATCAAGAAAAGCACCATGAACCCATAACTTGCATACTAGATCTCATACTTCATCAGATATTCAAGACTTTCTCAATGCCTTTGCCTAATGATCTTCTTTTCCTTTTATAGTCTTAGGCCTTACTCAATACCATGATCCAAAACCATAACAAATCAATACCATGGACCCAATACAGGGATCAACAGTTCTGACGAGATACCATGGTCAAAACCATAGGTTCAAGTACAAAGGACTAAATACCACGGACCAAAAATAAATTCTCCCCCCATGTACGTGCCTTTCAGTGCATGAATGTGCGTCATAGCATACGCGACATTGGAGTGTCTACTCGCGTGTATACGCGCTTTGAATTAGTGAACCTACGTATATACTTTTCTCTCTTCATTCTTGTAGTCTGATCATCAATTCCTTGCTACTGACCTACCTGCACTTTGATCTGTCATCTGTGTTATTTTGCCATCAAGGACAACACTTGTTGATAATGCCCACAATCTCCCCCTTTGGACTTGATGGCAAAGCTAACTTGTCATACTGAGAACTGTCATCTGATTCCTTTGAGCTGTCCGACATCCCATGCATTCAGTCACATCTGATATATCTTCTGTAGATCATCTAGTTATAAATAAGTGAGATGTTCTTCTACAAGTGGGTTACCATCAAGTACAACACATGGATCATAATGCCAACAATCTCCCCCTTTGGACTTGATGGCAACAACACCAAAATCACTCTCCCCCTTTGACATCAAGGGCAAAGGCGAACCAAGATATTCTCTCTTCCTTGATAAACATTTCCGCTGTCCATACTCCCTTGAGTACCTGTTGAAATCTCTGAATGAAATCCCCCTTTGTATATGCTAAGGTGTACCAATCTATCCATGCTCCCTCTGAGTACATGTTGAAATCTCTGCTCTGCTGAAGTGTTGTTCATGCTCCCCCTGACTGTAGGCAAGATCTGCAAAAAGATGTTCTTCAAGAAGAACCATGACTTATACATCATAAAAGACCTTCCTATCATCAAAGGCTCTAAACAAACATCTATCACCCCAACCAAGTGGGGATCATCCACCCAAACAAGTGGGGAACATCAGAAGTTTACATATGACAAACAAGTACAATACATCATTCATCCCAGGCATAGTGGGAAAACCAACATAGGCCATTACATGACCTTGA